>PRKT01000313.1:268769-388074 GCA_003671525.1 Saccostrea glomerata
TTTTCATTTTCCTGCGAAGATAAGGAATCATCTCCCCATAGCAATTTGTGCACATTAATCATTTTTACATTATAAGTTAAAAGTAGTGCATTCATCATTAGGCGTCTAGGTTCAAAATATTTTCTACAAACAAAGAAAAAATGATGACTATCCTCTTTCATACCACAAGAACAATTTGGATTACTTATGATATTACATCTATACAAATCATTATTTAAAATACAATTGTGTCTTAATTTTGTATGTAAAATGTTCAGATACCTTTTTCCATATGAAAAATACTTGGGAGGCTTATCATTATTATTACTCAATTTTCTTTTAAAAATTCCTATTGAGGTTATTTCCCTTGTTTCGTTGCTTAGTGAATTCCATTTGCGAACAGTATCGGGGACAAATGATTTGTTGTATAATTCAAGCCTGCATTTAGGTAAAGAATAATCAAATGAATTTCGAGTATTGTAATTTGAAACAGTGTTTCTAATCATCGGTACAATGTTTTTTAAGTAATCAGGAGCTAGGTTATTGTGGATTTTAAACATTGTTAAAAGTTTTGCTTTGTCTCTTCTTATTACAAGAGGTTCCCATCCTGTTTCAATATACAACGAATTTCTTGATGCTAATACTGAAAGACCAGTCACTATTCTAGCGGCTGTCAGTTGAAGCTTTTCAAGTTTATCAATATCTGCCAGCGAACAGCCTGACCAAACTTCAGATGCATACTCAAGTTGTGGTCTGATTCTTTCTTGGTTTTCTGTGCTTTATTTCTTAATCTATTCCTAAGTCGTAAATTTGTTCTTAATAATGAATCCATCCATGGTTTGTCGTTTGGTCTTATTGTAACAGTTTTTTCGGGTATAAGTTTGAATGAGTAGATATTTAAAGAGAGGGGTAAATTGAAACAATAGATCATTATTCTTGACTTTTTCATTTAAATCAATGTATGACATTTTAATTTTTCGTATCAATGAATGTCTTAGATATACATGTAAACCTGTGAAATCCGAATCACATGACACAGTTTCCTACACTGGTACATCAGTCAACGTAGGAAAATATTGAGTATCTGGCCCCTTACGTGCGCTGCGCTCTGATTGGCTGAAACTAAAGTCTCAATATCTTTCTTGTTTTCTGACGAAATCCTTTGAAATTTTGAACATAGTCATGCAAAAGGATATCCTACAGCATGACATATAGCAATTATCATGAAAACACGTGCATGCACGTGCTCTGCAATCTGATTGGCTTAAACTTTAAATAGCTATAACTCCCTTGGTTTTCAACCAAACAGGATGGGATTTGGAACTTAGATAGATATAATGGACTTCTACAAGAAGGTATCATCACCATGCACATGCATACACGTGCGTGTACATTCGCTGTAATATGATTGGCTGAAACTTTAAATAGCTGTAACTCCCTTGGTTTTCAACCAAACGGAGTGGGATTTAGAACATAGATAGATGTAAAGGACTTCTGCAAGAAGGTATGGTCACCATGCTCATGTATACACGTGCGTGCACGTGAAATGCGTAAAATCAAAAATACTCTTGAATGAGCGTATTTTTTAATAGTTTTGGATTAAATAATTTAATATTTAGTATATTAAAATATGTAGATTGTGTAGACAAGATGATATGGTCATTACGCACATGCATTCACATGTGAACACGTGCAATGCTAAAATTTGAATGAACTTGGTACACTTCTGTGTAAACATTGTTAAAGTCTCAAATGCATAAGGTTTGTCTTATTTAATGAAGCTAACATGGAATATGGCACCAAAAGGGATATGGGGAGCGTTTGGGGAACATCTGTAACGGTCCCCGTTACAATTAGCACTAGTTCAAGATAAAATAACAATAAACAGTCACTTACTGTTCGATTTCTCCTTATTTTATAATAAAGCAGGAATAATATTGATATCTATACTACTGTATTAGAATTATGCACTTATATAATTGGCGTTTAACTTAATAAATCGGAGAAGTATATGTTTGTTTTACATATTCTAAATATAATTATAAAAAGAAACATCATCGGTACTTAAAGATTACAAATTTGTTTTTATTCTTTCTCAAGTAAGCTTTTGCTAAATAATAATCAACGAGAATTTGTTTAAAAAAAATTCCGGACACCATTTGGATTTTTGGAATTTTACAATTTTACGCTTGCACATTACATTCACGTTAAATGAATGCCAAACTTCTCGGGCCTTTCAAACTAACGGTAAAAATCCGACCACCGATGGAAAGCCCCGAGATGATGCGACTGAATGAATGAAAGTGGTTTCTACCCAATTACCAGTTCATGTCGAGTGGTTTTGCGCCACTTCCCTGTTCGCCCTGAGTAAGTATATACTTGGTATCGTTTTCAGCAAAAGTCGCTTGATCAGTGGGCATTTACATTACTATAATTAATGAGCACTTTAATTAAATTATTAACCTTACCTATGAGCTAGTAAGTTGCCGATCAATACAGAATATTTCTTTTCTTTCAAAATCACAAACACGGGAAAAGACATGTAAAAATTAATTTTATGTATTGTAAAATATAAACAAATTGCTTATTATAATACAATAGATTCAATTTCATTCTTACATTGAATATATGTATTTAAAACCAAGTTTGACTAGAATAAGATAATCAGATAATCTTTGTTACGCTCCAAAATTCTGATGGTCGTTGTCGCAGAGCACACGCGCAAAAACCACAAATAAATAACATTTCTCATTGGAAAAACTACGAAAATCCACAGAAATTTTATGTGATTCATTAATCACAGGTAATAAGTATTTTCGGAACGAACCCACTCGTGGCGAGACCTGCAGTGTTAGAATTGTTGCAGCTTTTAATTAGTTAAATAATTGATAGTGTAAAAAAAATACCAGCTTATCATATTCTTTATTTTCCTGACTTTGCTTAATATGTATCAGCAGCGTTCAACTTTTTGTTCTTGTCATACTATTAATAAGTATCAAGAATTATATTAATATTCATTGTTTATTTCAAAAGGATTGTGTCGATTTAACTATTTTGTAAATGTCCAATGTGCATATGGATGCATTCATAATGATGTCAACCCGTGCATGCACATTTTTGTAGATTGCATTAAAGAAACATAGACGCATTTTAACTATCAAACAAGTCTATGACTAGAAATTACTGACTAGAAACTTTCAGAGAAAATTACCAGTTAAAATGTCTCTAATTCGAAGTTTGCATTAACCAACAATAAAGCCAATATGAATTAAAGAAGTCGCAAGTTTAGCGGCTTGGACACTCTATACCAAATCTGGTGATGCGCGAACCTTTTTGATCGACGCGCACATGTTTTATATTCTAAGTATTTGTTATAATAGTTTGGTTTAGGTTTGCGCGTGACAACTTTTCACCACACACATTATCACACCGAGGATTTTTATAAAATAATTAAAAATCTGCATGTTTTTATCTTGATCGAATGTATCACTCGAATATCCTTCATCCTTAAACATATTGCCTGGTTAAAAATGTCGTCGATTCCTGCAGACAGGTCCCCTGTTCGTTTCAATTATTTAAAACGGTCGTTTTGTAGGCTACAACTGTCCCAGAATTTCATCCTCCTTCTCCCTTCACCCAAACAGTTTCCCCAGCATTCAGTTTAAATGTCAGTCCTTCTCACTTTGGTTTGTAGAAGTTAAGTTTTTTTTATTCTGACAATATTGTTCTTCAACTTGACATACTCTTCTAATTAAAGATTGGCCTTTTTGGGTAGTACTTAGTTGTTGTTTCTTAGATTTCTCGGCAAAGTTATATAATTGAAAGTTTTTTTTCCTTAACAGTTCAGGTGTGCGGCATTCTGCCATTCTTTATTTATAATTAACGGTGCTGTCTTACATGCCAGTAATGTGAGATAGGGGTCAGTTGCAGAACAGTTCTTCAACAGATCGTCTGTTTCACAATTTATCCCTGGCCACAAAATCGAATTTCTAATTCGCTCATAACATTTCAATATCCCTTGATGTTCTTCTCAGAACACTGTTCTCATGCAATTTTCTCCGACTTTCTTTTATGAGTGGCTCAATTGCTGGAAGAGTTTCAATGATGTTGTCTACATATGAAGGTTTCTGATTTGTCTCTGTGTTGAATTTCATATATACAAATCAAGAAATCTGAGAAATTTTTCACAGGCCCATGTCACTGCTTATGCATCTTTTTCAACTTGTGCGTATCGTTGTTCTGATTGACTCCTAGATCTTGACGCATATAGGCAGTGCCTTCCAATAGTAAGGACTGTTGTCCGTCAATTGTAAAAGAACATCTTCCCCCAATCTAAATGAACGAAAAAGCTTCATTGTACATGGCGTAAATAAGTGTGTTAACCTGAATTGTCTTTTCTTTCGTATTGAACCTTAATCTATGCTTAACCTTTCAAATAGTATTATCTATTTAGGCCACTCGTCGAGTTCTGGTGAAGGTTAATTTTTCTGGCGTTTGAATCTGGTAGGACGCCATCAACACATGAGTCTGTACTTGCGCGAAAAACACTAGACAGAAGAAAATGTCACTGGATCGATGGAGCTGTACATGCAAACGTTGCCTAATTCTGTAAAACGGTCGGTACTTTCCAAGAAAAACACATTAAAAAGCTCTTCTGACATATTTTGGGTTCGTTCAAATAACAAGGACTGTAAATCTGCTAGCAATGCTGTGTATTCCTGTGATGTCACCATAACATATTATCAGATCGTACATGGAATGTTTCGTTTCCTAAACCAAAAGATATGTATGTTCATTATACAGATTATCCGACAGGTTTTTGTCAAAAGCTAATAATATTGTTGTGAATTTCCTCATACCTCTATTTATTGGTCTATTTGCTAAAAAAAATAAAATTTAATATATATACTTTGCAAAAAAAAAATATTCAACATGGTAAAAAGAATCTCTGAAGGGACAAAGCTCAACAACTCATTTCTAAGCAGAAATGAAGTTTGAAGCAGATCTCCGTTAACTTTGCTACCAACTTTGAACATTTTCAATGAATAAGTTTCTCATACCATTTTCTCGTTGTTTTTCAAATTATGAGAATATGCAGTGTATCTAGATTTCACAGTAGAAAATTTTAAGCTTGCACTTTTGTTTTCTCAATTTATAGCAATCGTTAGAACACCCGAATCTCACAGAAAAATTTGATGTTAAAAATGAAAGCTAGGAATTATTTTACTTTTTACCACCCCAATAATATAAAACACAAGGTATTTTATAAAGAAGATATGGTTTTAGCTTTATTGCGCCCTAAAAGTGTAATGACATCAAAACGTTTTGAAACTGACTTAAATATTAGTGAAATAAATGACTCTGATAAATCTGGAAAGAATATGGCATGAAGGTTTACCAATCTGCAAATACCGGTATGACGTAATTACTAATTAATGTGAAACCTTTCTCTATTTCAACAGAAAAAGCCTCAAAATGGCACATTTCAAGGGTGATTTTCCTTAAGGAAAGAGTGTCCACAGCCGTCGCCACGTTAATTTTTTGATATTTTGTGCAATAACAAATCACATATATAAAGATCTTTGTGGGCGATGCCTGTGGACAATGTTATCTGAAAGAAAATTCCATTGAAAATTGGTGTCTTCTGCAACTTTATAAGAAAATACGGGAAAATGCACATGTTTATGACGTCATAATTAGCATTTAAAAACACATGTGAGAAAAATGACTTGTAAGATTTTTCTGCATTGAATTTCAATTATTTAAAAAGCATGAGTTTTCAACTTTTACACCAGTTTCATTTTTTAGAAAATCACAGGGCAAAATTTGTTTGGAAACCATACCTTCTTCTCATATGATCAATTCGAAGGATGATCATAAAATTGGTGATATATACTAGTTTTAATAAATTTACAAAACCTAAATTCAGATCAGAATGAAATTTGGACACATTCAGACATGCTCTAGATCTAATAGTATTAAGTAGCATATGTTTTGAAATCGTTTCCTCCCAAAAATAGTTAACTCAGTCGTACTTCAGCACCAAACGACTGTTAATTTTACCACATAACTCAAAATGAAATTCCCTTGCCAAATGAAAGTAAGTTTGGGAAAAGATTTGTCATTAATAAATCAATTTGTCATGAAAGAACGCCAAGTTTCAGTAAAGATTGATTGTATGTTACTTTATGCCCTATTCCATAATTGTTCACTCAAAGATGTTCAGATATAGATACCTGTGACAGCATTAAAAGTTTTGACTTTTATTCGGTACTTAGGGCCATTGAACAATGAGAGCTGGAGGGATTTTTATCGTGCCAACAACTGCCGTGACCCGGGTCCTCGTTTTTGAAGGTCTCATCCAAAGGGCTCGCAACTTTCACATAATTATAGTGCCGAGAGCATGCATGGCGAAAGAACAGTTGATACCATTTTTTTTTTATCAACTTGGGTTAGTCGTGGCCGAGATTAGACTCACGAAGGCTCTCCTTCAAACAGTGCAGACAAACATTTACCCGCCCACCCGCCTTCACAAATAGTATATTGTTTTTTTTTTTATTAGTTTTACCCTTTTTGTTTTTGCAGATTTAAGAGTTGCAGAGAACAAAAAGTTGTATTTGTGTAATTGTCATATTAAACTGCACTTACGAGAGCGCTTCTGTACCAATATAAGTGTTGTTATTTATTTCATACATTATTTATGTTCGTTTGAGAGGAAACGAATAAGGAGATAATGTCGAAATTTTCCGTTATTTCTCGATAGGTAGGGAATGCTTACTCCTCCATGACACCCTATCCCACCTCTGTTTTTTAGGGTCCTTGACAGTAACATGTAAGCCTAAAAACTGCCTTATTTGCAGCATAAACAGGATGTCCTGTTTTGTTTCTTTGATAATTCATTTGGAAATTTAAAGACCTTATATAATCAAAAATGAGATTGATTCAACATCAATTTAATAATTTAATAAGAATTTACACGCGTATACTTCCTTTATTTGATCTTACTTAGAAAAAGTTTACTTAGCAAGTGGTACTTAACCTGTCTTACTAAGAGATTGTCCCGGTTATGAACAGATTTATATGTCTTAAATGTAGTTAAAAATCAAACAACACTCATTTTATTGAAGGGACACACCTTGTGTAATGCTTTGTGCAGAAAATGCCAAATATGTTATAACACAGAGAAAAAAGGTAATCCTGCTTTTCATGACTTCAGGTAAGTGAAAATATATATTATATGATTAAATAATTTCCATCTCTCTGATTAGCTGAGATCCAACTATGTTAGAAAAATATTATACAGTTATTGACTGGGTATGAGGGCAACATATGATTTGTTGGACCTGAAGGTGAAAATGTTGCCCGAGGCCGCAGGCCAAGGGCAACATTTTCATCTTCAGGTCCAACAAATCATATGTTGCCCGAATTCCAGTCTATAACTGTTTTGTTATACCCTTCACTGCTCACTTAATTAACAAGGCTGTAACTACCATTGAGGCAAGTGAGGCAAATGTCTCACTTAAATTTGATAGTTTTTTTTTGAAAAGTGAAAATTTTAAAAGTTTTACATCGAACTTATGAATTATGTGTGTTTTCGTGCTAAATTAGTATTTTCAACTTTTATTTCAATTTCTGTAAATCGTTCATCTCACCAGGAGCCTCATTTTCATGAAGAACGCATGTAAAAATATAATTCAAAATGTTTGATTTGTAAATTGTTTGGTTGTTTAACATCCCTTCTATAAGAATTTCTCATTCATATTGAGATACCACTATATATACCTACCGGTGGAGGGCTGAAAGTTTTAAATCTGTAAGTACTGGGTTTTCAGGATCACTGAAGATGATTGAACAGTGAGAGATCTTTTCTTTGTGCCATCACTTACAGTGACATAGGACCTCGGTTTTGAGGGTCTCATTCGAAGGACCTGTATCTACATCCCGCAGTGGATTCGAACCTGCGAATTCTTTCTTGATTTATCAGAGTCAATTATTTAACTAATATTTAAGCCAGTTTCAAAACGTTTAGATGTCATTTCATTTTTAGGACGCAATAAAGCTAAAACCATACCTTCTTCTTTACGGGAGCCCAGTTGTAAGACTTTCTCTTCGTGATGAGGATAGAGTTTCGGGTTCTATCCACTTTCGCCGCACCGCGTCAATTGAATACGTAATCATAGGAAGAGACCGTTCTTTCGCCAGGCGCCAAGCGCTAGATGTAAAAGTAACTGATTGTTTGGATAAGACCTTGAAAGAAGGTCTCGTGTCTCGATCTATAGGCGTTGGCACAATATAGAAACTTTGCTGCTCAGTGACCCTGAACGCCGTGTATTTCAGTCCAAATTTGAAGTCTTTCATCGACATATTGATTGTGTCGTCTGTACATGACTGAAAAGAAAAATTGAAAAGGGTGTAAAGCAAAAGAAATCTTTAATACAAAACATCATACATTAAGAATCACGGATTGGGCAAGATTGTTTTTACTAACATAGAACAAACTGTCATGGTCCTCAAGGAAATACATGTATAATTCCTTTCCATTTAATGTTTGAACTTATACTTAAATGAAATTTTGATAAATTTAATGCATTTAATATAATAAATTAGATGACTTTTCAAAAAGATTTTAAGTCATTCTTTTTTTTTTAATTTCTAAACAAAAATTTTTGCAAGACTATTATCTAATCTATCTAATCTCCATGATTCTGATGTTTTTGCGTCAAATGTAGCATATAAAGTGTCCTTGAAATGGCAATTATCCATCCCTGCATTGAAAAGTTGAAAGCAATTAACAGGTTACATGATTGTATTTATTTCATTATGAATTCAAAAGTACATGTACATGATAAGACTAAGACAACGATTACACGATTTTCATGCCAAATGAACAAGTTTTTTTTAATCAATGGTCTTAAATCTTCAGTTATAATGTAGTGAAGGTTCAAAAACTGACTACTTGTATACAAAAAAGTTGAGAAATTTACGATTTGAAAATAAACAAACATTCAGACATCTGTGTCTTAGTTATAACTTCAGCCATCAGGAGAAATATCAAATCAAATACCAACATAACCAAATCAATATTTAAAGCGAAACCTGACCCTAAATTCATAACCTTAATGCATTTACATGTATATTCAATGTATTCATACTGCAAAGCAGTAGACTGGAACAAAACTTCCTTGTTTCATAGTTGCCAAATATTTAAACTTTTAACTGATTAAATGCGTCTCAGTTTTGTGGTTATTTTCATTAAGTGATCGATATGTTTTATCTTCATATAATAATTTTTTTGGCAATTATAAATGCATGTGGATATCTTTGCGTCGGTAAGATTATAAAAGCTTTCTAATATTTTGTTTTTAGGATGCATTAAGATTCATTTTTAAGAGAGAAAGCAATAGCGCAATGCTATTATTATTTTTGGTAGCCGAAGTAGAACTATTAGTATATTTGGAATATGTTTTCCACTTTTCACCCGTCCTCCAAAAGCACACCCTAATTTAATATAAATAGAAAAACTCAATTTAATGTCTTGATCTTACAACTTTTAATGCAAAGTTTAGTCCCTGCAAAATATAGAAATTTTATTGAAAATTTTAACCTCTCGCATTATCCCGGCGCGTCATAGGTTGTACAGTATTTTTTTTATTTGGAAAATAGCAGTGGAAACAGACAAGTTTCCCCAAAATAAACATTTATCAGTAACTGTTGTTTTAGCAAAGTAAAACGAGAAAATACTCAACACAAGTCAAGTGTATGTAGTACAATTTATATCCATAACTCATTACTTTCATCTTGACCAAGCAAGTTCGATTTAAGCTTATGATCTGACGTTTGTTTGAGAGTAGTTTCGGTGGCATTTCTTCCGTCTCGACAGTAGTTGTTCTCTGAATGATGATTGACTGATGTATAGTAGATTTTTTTCTTCTTTTTTTTAACATCAAGGTGTCATTTTCTCAATTAAACTATTAGTATTTGTTTTCGATTAATGGTTGTTTTGAATTGGTGATGTTGTTAAAAGATTGCATAAATTAATGATAAATTTAATATATCAGGTATCCCTGGTAACAAGGGTTTGATATATGGAATGTGGAACCCTGCTTCAATATTCACGGTCACAGAAATACCTGCAAGTCCTGCAAACTATTACAACAACGTCACAAGATCCCTTACACCTTCCAGTTTTCAATTAACCAGTATTTCCTCTGATCCAAACAAAGGCTTGATATTTGCTAGCATCGGAGATTCCATTTACGCATTCCCAAATTTTACCATCTGGCAAAATAAATCATTTTCCTTTTCACTTGAATTCGAAGGAAAGTCTCCTTCATTGGGACAAATCTCATTTGACTATGTTTCAAACAATTTATATTGGTGTGATTCACTGCTGAACTGGATGCAATGAAACCAGCGTACGTTAACAACAGTACAATATATAAAATTGTCGTATACAAGGATTTGAAACAATCGGAAGGAATAGCTCTTGATCCCGAGGACGGGTAGGGTCAATATTTACACAGTATTTAGTTTCAAAAATAGCTTAATTTTATTAATCATTACTATTCTGCATAACCTTTAATAACCTTCAAGAACAAACAATATTTATAAAATGAAATCACAGACAAATTTTCAGTAAGACGGCATGTATTAAATATTTAGTTAATACTTTATGGAGACATGCAGCTACATGTATTGTCTTATGCATTTGTAATATCATTCTTCACATTTCATATGCTTTTAAATTGGAGGCGATTCAAACAACTGGCATATATATTTGACTATTTTTCTTTCTATGCTTTATCATAACTTCATATAGTGTCATTTGAATAAAATATTCACATGCATAAAGAAAACGAGTCATAAATGTTTAAGTTTTCTACATTTGTTGTATATATTTATTACATGTCTTTATTCACTCAGGTTAATGTTCTTTTCCGACAATGACCCTAAATCAAAAATCGAAAAGGCCTCCATTGATGGAACAAATAGATCAGTTATAGTGTACACCAGTCTGACACGGATATTGACACTCTCTATCGATGCTACCAATAATTTACTGTATTGGGCAGACATAGGCCGACATACACTTGAAGTAAGCAACTACGATGGGTTAAATAGACGAGTTCTGAGACGCAATAACAACGTACAAATCACAGGACTACATTATTATCAGGTATTAAATATCCTTGGAATGTTATTCTATTGTGTTTAAATATTCTGTGTTTAAATTTATAGACAAATGTTTATGCAAAATATTTGTCATGAAGTGTTTTGGTTCTCTGTCTATAAGAGAAGTTAGTTCAGACTTATTATAGACGTTTCTATGCAAATGTACTACTAGTATTTAAAAACGCATAAGGGTTAGATCTATCACACACAAAAATGGCCTAGTTAAAACTTACCAGATAACAGAAACCGATCTGTGGAAGGCATGCAAAAAGCTTTAAAAAAGAAGGCTTGGAATATGAAAAAAAAATTAATCAAGCTTAAGTTCAAAAGGATTTTTAAATAAAACATGACCATTTGGTAGCAGAGCAAACGCAATACTCCAAAACATTTTATGTGACATCATGTGCCAAGAATAAGTTAATATCCCCTATCATTATTTCTACATGAGATTTGTTTCCTATTATGATCGAGCGATAGTAATAAAAGTTATTTCCTGTGAAAATAATAATTCCAAACATTTTGTATGAAAAACGTCAGTACGCTTTCCAAGTTACGATAAAATGTTAAAGATAAAATCAGCAATCTATTCTTTATATTAAAAAAACTATCTATAATGTACGCTGTAAATGTATGAGTAGAGCATAAAACACAGAACCCCACAAATTCAAGGAAAGGATCGGGTTTTTGAAGGAGAAAGCATTCCCTCGATCTCGAACCACACCAACTGTGAGTCCCATGCTCTATTCAGGTTGATAGAATAATTCAAGGTCAGGTTGAAAAAAAAAATAGTCCTATCAAGATTTGGCGTCGCTATATGATTGAAAATTTCTAGAGAGGGACGTTAAATATTATACAATCGATCAATTAGTTGGAAATTTGTCAGTCAAATTACGACCTATAAACAGGTTGTATTTGCTGAAATGCTGACTATAATATTGTTCATTATTTATATGCTTAAATCAAAATTTAATTTTAACGAGGTTCGTTCAGATGGTGTTTGCCTCTATTTAAAAAATACATTATTTTTAAGTTTTTATAAAAATTTTGATTCTACGATGCTAAGCAAAATATATCTAATTAAGACCCAATGATTTTCATTCCATTCATAAAACATTTAGTGAGAACTATATTTTGTAGCGGAATGTTTTTTTTCGAAGTATTCAGCATTGTTTGGATTCCTATTATTACATGCAGGCTGTGCAAATAGTAATTTTGTGCAGTGAAATGTTCTATGCTTTTTTCATATTATATTGCATTAACGGTAAATGTCATGGATTCTTTTATATTTTTGCAGGGAAAAATCGAGCCAATTTTAACATAAAATAGACACCTTTTAGTAATAGCTAAATAATTACATCATTTACCCCCACTTTTGGAGTTCTTTTCTGAACATTTCAGATAACTTTGACCTATCTGCTTAAATTCAAAAATTTAAGACTTTGAAATAAATTTCTTGCTATCTAATATTAAATGTCGGAAAAATAACATTTTCGTAAGTACTGAAAGGTCAAATAATTGATTACAAGGTATGCGAATCAAATAAAACCTTTTTTAAAGTCACAATTTTAAAGTGTCTATTTGAAGTAGATTTATAGTTTATATTGTTCCATACGTTTTAAAATAAAAATAGTGGAAGGAACAAAAGTCGAAAATGTATTTCTTTTTATCAATACACAAATTTAAGCGCAAAAAAATTATATTAAATGTACTGTAACACCAAAAGAAGCATATAGCCCACATTTTTTATTTGATTTTCTGTGTAGAAACTTAAAATATACCTGACAAAATATTTACTCTAATATCATGCAGGAGATTGCTGAAATCTCTGTAACATCGTCTTATTTGTCAGATGTCTACCTTGATTGTACATGCTTTTGAGCTTGAAGACATGAGCACAATATGCATGCTAAAGTGGAATATTACAACTATTGATATGTAAAATTAATAAGGAATGTTAACAAAGCTGAATTTATCTTGACTTTAATACTGCTCGGTTTTTAATTCTATTTCTTCGACTACAAAAAGCATCCTATTTTGTCAGATGTCATAAACAGCATCAATATCTTTCATTTAGAGTACACTAGGATATATATATATATATATATATATATATTTATAGAGAGAGAGAGAGAGAGTCAAGATTTGAATGAATCGATCATTGTTTGCTGATAAAACATCACAATAATTTAAATTAGAAAATTACAATAAGTGTTTATTTTTAATATTATTATCATTTCTTTTCACCATTTTAATGTAGAATATGTTGCATGTAGTAAGTGCTGAAGGAAGATTTTTATTTGGTGTGGACACAATATCAGGGTCACAGCTTTACTTTGTGAGGGTTTCTGAAGGTCAGCCCTTTGCCTTTCATGTTTACGATGCAGAAGTATCCAAGTCATACACTGGTAAATACATATTATGCAAACAAGCTATATACATGTAATACTAGTAAATATTTCTTTTGTTTAAGGCCAGTTGAAACAATCAGCAGATGCTTATTTTTTCAAATAATTAATAACAAAATTGGTATACAAAGTCACAACATTTCTTCAAGCTTACTTTGATAAAAATATTTGATATCATAACCATTGCTAATTTCGATTGAAGCTACAATTTGACTCATAGTAAGATATCAAATAGGGAAAGCTTTATCCTAGGGACATATTGATTTATAGGATGACTAAATGGTACATTGAGTTCGTTTGTCAAATAAGTTTCTATGTTTAGTTTCTTAGTTTAGTTTGCTTTATCAAAGCAAAAATGAAGTTTACAAACAGCTCCTGTTTATCTCTATGACAAAAGACACAAATTAAAGCATCAAAATTACTTTCAAATTGATATTTATATTTTGTGATGTAAAGTTTTATATAGTGTGTTAGAAAACCGATGACCATTCAAATTGTTCAAATAGCTCTGTAATATATGTCAGAGAGACCTTTTGTGTAACCGCTCAGGCAAGTTTTTTAATTCGTGTTTTTAACTTATTGAAATACGACAATGTATAGAAGTTTTCTTTTGTCTGGGCTTGCAGAAGAAGATTAATTTTTAAATGCTTTTGTAATGAAGAATTTGAAGTGTTTAACAATGTTCATGTTTGATAGCGTTTGAACTTGAATACTCGACTTGCCATTAAAAAACCTATAACTACTTCTGATACGAGGTCTTTTTTCTATTAGGTAATAATGATAATTATTTTACGGTTGTACAGATCCGTGTTCTACACGCAGTTGTCAACATATGTGTGTTAACACACCTTCAGGAGCCATTTGCCTCTGTGCGGAGGGATATCAACTTTCCTCAGATGGAAGGACATGCACAGGTACACCGTTTATCCACAAAGACATCTATTTTACTTACACACATTACACGCGAATTCCATTTTGTTTCTCAGACAATGTCTTCTGGTCTTCATAATATAACGTTCTTATATAGCTTTAAAATTTGTATATTACACATTCACATTCAAAAGTATTAAGGCAGTTTAAGTTGCACATGCTTAGTTTAACAAAAGAACAAAACAAAAAAGTTGAAATGCATTTTCCTTTCTTGAATATGTCTGAGAGAGATATTTTTTCCACATTTATGACAAAAGAGACATAAATAAATATTTGGAGAAAATCACTCTTGAATATAAAGAGGGTTACAGAAAAAGAACCAGTTTACTACCCTGACATCTTACTTATACTGAAACAATACTGACTATTTTCTTTGTAATAATTTATTTTTTTTTACCAAAATAAAAACAAATACAGAAAGAACATGGTTTTACGAGAAGGGATTCATTGTTAGCAATGCAACGGTGTTTTTCATGCTTGAAGTCCATTCTGTAACAGGACGAAAAGACAAAATAAAGTATTTTAAAATTCCTGCTGTAAGAATCGTTTGCTGTGGACGCCAACTTACACAAAATCTACTTTGTGGACAGCAGCAGTAAAACGTTAAAGGAGTTTGGCATCATTACAGAACAAACAAGAACTTTAGCATATGTTTCAAATGCAAAAGGTAAGAATATTAAAACATTAGTTTACTTGCATTATTTTAGCACATTACACTGATGTTGAATTTTTTAACCGCGTCATAGTTATTTTGCTTTTGAAAAGCTCAAAATGTACATGTTTTCCTTTCTAATTGTTTCTCTTTAAAACAGATGTCTTCTTTTTTGGTATTTATCAAAGGAATTTTCTTTATCAAAACATTGTGTCAAATTGTACCTTAATGATCGAAGCTCACATTTTTCAGACTTGCTCTTTGACTGGTTTGCGAATCTTCTCGGATGGATTGATACTGCACAATCTAATATACAAGCCTTTGGAATAAATTCTGGGTTAATATCAACCATTTATTCTGGACTTCAACAACCAATGTGTCTTACTGTCGACGCTCATAATGGGTTTGTTTAAGTATAAGCACTTAAAATTTATTTTCAAATGTTATGCTATAGCCCAATTTCTTAAATTTTAAACATATTTTTAACGTTATGTGCGCTGAAGGTATCTATTTTGGATTTCTGGTACATCGGCAAAATCAATTTTGCGAGGAAACTGGGATAGAGATGAACTTCGTATAATAGTGTCTTCTGCCAACCTCAATAATCCAACTTCACTACTTTATGATGTCACTAGTCAAAGGTAAAGTTATTTTATTATTGTACAAATTTCTATAGAATGAGTTGTTTAACTGAGTTTGAAATTAACAGGGACTATATTATATTTGTGGTTGAGTAGCCAGACCGGCGTATGAAAGTAAATTTGTTTTAAAGTCATTATCAAAATGACTAATTTATTTCTTCATTTTACGAACCTATAGGAAATCCGCATTAACAGATATCAATTTTGTTTAAATTAGATTTTTTTAATTTGACAGTGTCATCTGAAAACATTTTATCTTTTTAAATAGGCATATGCTTCAATTAAGGTAGGATTCTTCTCATATTTTTTGTCTTTAAAATTACTGCAATATTCACAGAATCAAGAAGACAATATCACTAAGTGATGGTGGTATCATTGAGATTAAATTTGACCGTTTTATATTAGAGGCAAGGTCAGATCAAGGTCATTACCTTTTCCCTGGACATTAAGAAAAAAATAACTGTTTCCAATCATGCGATCCCTACTTATAAGATTGTAAGTTTTGTTTCCTTTTGCATTAAAAGAAATCAAAAGATGATATTAACAAATTGACAAAAATAATTCAACTTAAATGGAAAGTAGTTAATCTCTACTTTTCTTACATTTTAGGATATACTATATATTATTTTTTTTACTTCCTATATTTAATTTTTTTCTTATTTTAACATATGGTAAAGTTGTCACATGAAAATACAAATTTCATACAAAAACAAAACGTTTCGATCGTTTAAGTATAAGTCACATTATCCAACGATGGGGTATACGATGAGAAACCGATGCGTTTTTTGATGAAAATGGCGTGGTTGCCGGCCGGGCACCACTAGTGATCGGACGGTGACTGAGTCTTTTTTGCGAATCGGTGGGGTCATCGGTAGGAAATAATCCGTAGTTAAAATTCAGCGATGTCTCCAACGATACCTCACATCGCTCCTCATCGGCAACCCATCATTAACACATCTTTCAAGGATCGGCCGATGTATGGCCGAGCATCGTCCAATATCCGTTGAATCTGAGGTCATCGGGGGGTTGAGTGGTGTTCAACAGATAACGACCGATCATCGGTCGATGTTCGACCAAACATTGGCACGTAGTCGACCGATGTACGAACGATGTTCACCAATGTATGAGCGATATAATATACATCGGCCGATTATCCTGGAACATCGTTTTATGCTTAGCAATGTATCGCTGAACCTTTATAAGTCCGGCCGGTGTAAAGACGAATAATGACCCCCATCGAATAATGACCGGGGGGTCATTTTTCAACGACAAAAAATGACCCCCACCCGTAGAAAAAAATCATTTTTTGTAGAAAAAGAGTCCTAGGGGGTCAATATTTTATATGTAAGTCCTTTAAAATAATGACCCCCATTGAAAAATGACCCCCTTTAAAGTGATACAAAATATACACTCTTCGATATCTTGTTTACAGCGAAACTAATTTTTACATTTTCTGTAACCAGAAAAATACAAAAAGTCGTACGAAGTAATTAAGAGATTCAGGTAGTCTTTCAATGCCAAAATTGTGTTTGAAAAGAGATTCTTTAATTGTCAAGTAAATAAAATTTCTTTTTAATATTCCTCCTTATATAATGTTTGCTTAAAGAATGATATTCCACTTGTTTTTAGAAATCAAACCATGCAAAAATGGGTTTAAATACTCTTTAATAGGAAAAATTAAATTTTTCGTCATTTCAACTTTTAGTTTGTTGAAGTTTTGCAAATTCTATTTGACAATGAAAGAGGAGGAAATTTTTACCCCCCCCCCACTCCCCAAAAAAGAGAACATTACGTTAAATCAAAACAAAAAAAATGATAATAAATGAAAAGCAAAAATATAAATAAAACTCTATACCTTTCAATAATTCTTAAAGAGGCTCTAGATAAAATATTTAAATGAAGTTAAGCCTTCACACAAGTACTATCATATCATAATTTACTTCGCCATGATTTAAGCATACTTTAAATGTTGGTGGAGGTATACTTGAAAGTATTGTTGCAAAGTAACAGTTAAAAATTAGTAGAATAGTATATTATTTTAAGCTTATTTTTAATTCCTTCTTATAGAAAAATAAAGGTAGGGTGTTTTTTTTTTGGCTTTTGTTCAATATCGACTTCCTCCTAAATAATATTATATTATAAGTAATTATAAGTATAAGACCTAAAAATATGCTCTGTAAAGCTATGGGCTAGTGTAAAATACACAGTCATTCTAATGCAAAAACTATACATAGAGACATAAACTTTTGATTTAGCACACAGTATTCATTACATTTCTTTTAACGTAGAACCTACTTCGTATGACATCATAACTGGTAAATGTGTTTAACCTGTGCTAACCCATTAAGACGTCATAATTTATTCAATTCCACTTTTTCCCGTACTTGCATTAACAGCTTTAATAGAAATGGTAGAAAATACTGCATTTTGAAATTCACAGAATTCAATCATGCCAACATAATCTTAATTCAATTCATATATTTTTTGTTTATAATGCTTAATGGCAATATATTTTTGGAATAAGAGAAAATATGTAGGCACCTTTTATTTACTAGATCTAGACCTGAAGATGACAAACCCAAGACTATCTAGTGTAATGAAATTACAATGTACATACAACTTTCGTAATAATTTGAATGCTATGTAACCATTTTGAAGGAATGATTGAATCGTAAGAAATCTTTAGTTGCCAGCTATATAGTATAATATCCTGATGAAATGTGTCTAAGTCAAAGATGTACGTATTGTAGATCGTTTGATCGTGTGTACATTTTTGTGATATCTATAATGAAATGATGTGCATTCCTTTTAACAATTATTTGTTACCTATTCATATTATTGGTGTTTGATTACAATTTTTCTATTAAATATGATCTTTTTAAAGTAAAAGTACAATTTCTGATAAATATTTAATCTGAAAGTAATCCAAAACAGTCATTAAATTATTAAATCCCGTGTAAGTGCAAAAAGGTCAAGAATATGAGTATCGGTAAATAGCCTTTCATTAGTTAGAGGGGAAAGGTATATATTTCAATCACTTTTTGTGATTTGGCTATGTTCTTTATCATATTGAAGATTGAAAACATTGTGATAAAGACTTCTAAAAAATATTTACAAATGTAGGGTGCATAATTGACTAAAAATAATAGAGTTCATTTGACTATTTTTTTTAATGGTGGACTTATCTTTTATGTTAATTGAATAAAAAAGAAATTATTCTTGATAAAATATTGTTTAATATTATTCAGTTAATAAAGTTTATAAACGACGATGTTTGAAGAAGTATTTTTGTGATTTTTAATATTCCCTTGATGACAAGTACCCCTAAAAACTTTTGAAAATGTGAAGTCGCAGTATGTAAATACCATACCAAGTTTCACAGTCTGTTCTAGATTAAAAAACAAGGAAACATATCATGATATTTTAATTGATTGATAAGCAAGTACTAATTTATCATTTTGAAAAGTTTGAAAATCTTGTGACAAAGACTTTTCCGACATAGGTTCTACCTTAATTCTTGTTTTACTCCACCCTTTTACTCAGTTCTGAGTATATTTTTCAGAGAATTTAATATGAAAATCAGAACAAACATTTTCATTGTTGTAACGTCTTCTTTATAATGTATATTAATATGAAAAGTTAATTGAAGACCATTTCTTTTTATGTCCCCGTAATCGAAGATTCGGGGGTATATAGTTTTATCGGGTTCGTCTGTATGTCCGTCTGTCTATCTGGCGGTTTTTTTGTCCGCAAAAACCTTAACCTTGACCATAACTTTTCATTTATTGGAGCTATGACTTTCATATTTAATATGTGTATTCCTTGTGACAAGACCTTACTTTGGGTACCACCAAATTTGACCTTTTGACCTTTACCTTGAAGTTTGTCCCATTTTACACAAAAATGCCAAATTTTTACTTTTGCCATAACTTTTAAACGGTAGATACTAGTACTCTCAAACTTCAAATATGTAGTTTTTTGGCATTATCTTTCATTGGATACTAAACACTTTGATCTCTTGACCTTGGAGATTTCCGTACTTATGATTTTTTTTACCTTGGCCATAACTTTTGAACGGTAATCCTTGTTACATTAAACATTTTCTTAAGAAATCATCAACTTTGACCTTTGAGTTTGACCTACCTTTCAAAAACTTATCCTTAGCCATTACTTATTAACAAGTGGTGCTAGGGCTTTCCTATTTTGCAGTTGTATTTCTTGTGAGAAGACCCTACTTTGGGTAGCAATATATTTAAATTACATTTAAGAAAAGTTTAATCTTCGCTATGTTGCCATACAGGGGCATAGCTGTTTCACAAACACATCTTTTTATATATGAGGATTTGCGGATAAGAGATGGATACCTCAAAACGTAACAGACGGACGGACGGACATCCCGATCACTATATACCCTCCCGCTTTTCAAGCGGAGGATATAATAATATATAATACTGCTGATTTTTTCTGTCAGTTCGATGATTTCCACCATCAAAAAAAAATGTTTACCTAACCCCTAAGGCTTGATAAATCTTTTACTCCTTTAGATTCTGAATTATTGCATTGACCTTAAGATAAAGCTATAATTGTATAATGTTATGAGATCAACATATCATCAGTTTATTCCCAATAAGCTCAGGTAAGCATTTTGGCCAATATGCTTCTTTATCTATTTTTTTTTGGCCCCCTAAAAATTTAAGCTTTAATCTACAGGGGGTCATTTTTCTACGGGGGTCATTTTTCTTCACGTGGGTTCTGCAAATTTTGAGGGAAGTGACACTTTTTCTACGGGCAAAAGGTTCATTTTTCTACGTCGAATAATGACCGGGGGTCATTTTTCGCTGTCGAAAAATGACCCCCGGTCATTATTCGATGGGGGTCATTATTCGTCTTTACACCGGCAACCACGCCATTTTTCTCATAAAACGCATTGGTTGCCCATCGTATACACATCGCTGGATAATGTGACTGATACTTTAAGGACTACTGGGCCGATGTGGACCGATGTTGGGGCATCGTTAACACCATGGATTACTACCGATTACCACCGGTCTACGGCTACCGGCCGGGAAATGTGACCTAGGCATTACTAATAGTGAAAACACTTTCAAAGGATTTTGGATCAAATCTGTACTTAGATTTAAAGCTTTTAATAGCTTACACAGTTTTAATTTGTTTTTGAAAAAAAAAATCATATTTATTGGATATATCTTGAAACATTAGTCCGTTATTATTAAACTTACATTTGATATTTTCTTCAAATCTTTAAAAAATATATATTAAATCCATTGTTCTATAATAATTTTAAGAGGCAGAAAAGAATATATTTTCATACGCGACAATTCCGCCAAAAATATTATATTCCCTGCTAGTTTTTAAATGCTTTTGAGGTAATGAAAGTAATCAGTCTCTTTGTCTTTTATTTCAAAAAAAAAATTTTTCTTTTAAATGTTTTGACCCACTGCTTTTTTTCTATTAATTTTAGGATCTACTGGCTCGATAACTCCGAAATACAGAGTTCCCTTGTCAATGGATCTGATATCAAATCTTATGGCATAGTCACATTTGGAGCAGAGAGAGCAATTATTAATCAAGTAAGTAACAATAAAAAAAAACTTGTACGGGGGCATGCCTTTTATGTCTTTTTTTAAATATAGCTAAGTTTGAAATGATGTTGCCAAAATGCGGAATCCAACATGGAGGCTAGCTTCATGCCTTGTTATCTTTATAGTATCAGTTTTATAGATGCATATTTTTTAAAAAATGAATTAAGATGGGGCGTGTCTATGCAAGAGAGTTATATATAATAATTATAGGCTAATTATCATCAAATGTCTTTGTGTCCGTACGAGTACAAGCAACTTCCGGCTGCCTCAATTTTTAAAAGGAAGCTTGAAATAGTCAAGTGAACTTACATGTAGCAAATGCAATCAGCGAATACAGTCTATCATTAAGATAAAAGCTGGCTGACCTCTTTCAATCTATTTCAGTAGTAACTAAGCAAGCCATATATTTACGAATTGTCTACGAGAAGAGTGTTTTTCCGCTTTCCCTATCAGACAAGGCGCACTTGGCGGGCAAGGGGATGCTTACTCATCTATAACACCTGATCTAACCTCTAGGGTCTTAGTGGTCCATATAATTATGCACTGTTCTTAATTTCTATTTTATCCATGGATTTCTGATCTTGATTTATTATTAAAGGATTTTTTCGGTTGGACGAGGGAGAATACCATATATTTTGCTAGAAAGACTGCATCAACGGCAGAACAATCATTTAATTTAGTACCAAATATGAAAGGAATAGCTGTGTTTGACTCATCCTTGCAACAAGATAAAAAAGGTGCAGTACACACTACTGTAAATTTCAGATGATTGCATTGAAAAATGTATCATTAAATGTGATGTTTATCATATGTTCTTTTTGTAACAGGCAGCTGTCATATCTTAAATGGTGGATGTGAGGATATTTGTATTCCAATACAAAATGGACGAAGGTGTGAAAGCGACTTCGGTCTGGAGCTTCAATCTGACCTGACCTGTGACAACCGTACCTCTTTTCTTTTTTACTGATTATTACGTTTAGTTCGCATAAATATATTGAAATTTATATGAATTTAAAATATCTAATGATATTTCCACTACTTAGAAATGTAAAGACTAGTTTAAATGAATACAAAAAAATGGGGGGAAAACAATTTATTGGTTTTAAAATGGCAGGTGTCTCAATGACGAATTTCATTGTGGTGACGGATTATTCCCACGGAAGGATTCTGCAGATAGACCTAAATACAGGGAATGTGGCCAAACTTCCAATAAATATACAAAGGACCGCTGCTATAATGCTCGACAAGTCAACAATGGAACTTTACTTTTCTGACATCTCCACAAAAACAATTATGTCAACAACACTTCATGGAAAAAATAAAACCTTAGTTTATTCAACAGGTGATTCCTATTGATTATTTGATTGAAAAAAAGAAATGGATTAATTGATATGTATTTAGGCATATTTTTTAATGATATAAATTATACCTTTTTTCCTTGATTTTAACAGGATTTGCTTATGCCGACCGAATGACTTTTGACTATTCAACGGGAAACATTTATTTTACAGCAGTAGGGTCAACTACAAGTCAAAGTTATATTGGAGTTGTAAAAAGATTCAATTTACTTCACAAGACTTTACTCTCTAACTTACACAGTCCAAGAGATATTGTCGTGTACCCTTCAAAAGGGTATAAATTATCTTCTTCATGAAGTATATTCATTAATTGCGTAAAGGAATAATTGCTTCATTATGATTTTAAAATGAAAATGAAATTTGAATTTCACATATATTAAATAACTATGAATTATATTTCACTGTGCGTATTTAAATTTGCAACATAGAAATATTGTAACTTTGCTTATGAGGTGATATTTATGATCATGCTTTTCCGTACGCGTGTTTAGATTCATGTACTGGACAGAGTTTGGAAACATAACACAAATAGGTCGATCCTATATGGATGGCACGTCAAAAATTTACATAGCAACAAACAATATTGGTTGGCCAAATGGTCTTGCAATTGACTGTGAAAGTAAGTTCAATTTTTTCTCTTCCACTCACCGACTCTTATACATTGAATTATGTAAACATGTACATGTATTAATTTTTTTTTTAAAAAGCACAATCAAATGTTTTAGTGAATTTATTTAGCTAACAGATTATACTGGACAGATGGGCTTAAAAATCGCATAGAGTACTCAGATCTAAATGGAGGAAACCGACATGTTCTAACAACTGATACTGACGCCCATTTGATGAGTATCGTGATATCTGGACAACACCTGTTTTACACTGCATGGAATAGACAGTATTTACTTTTTTACAACACCCTAACAAATATTATTATCGTAAAATATGGTTAACTTTGATCTACTATAATAGTGAAAACTAATTAGCTTTGATTTACTATAGATAAAATTTTAGAAATTTGATTTACTATAAACTATAATAATAAAAAAAAAATTGGAACTTAGAATTACTGTAGTAAAAACTGTGGAACTTTGACTAACTATAGTTAAGACTCCGGAACCTCGATTCACCCTCGTGTTCTTTGGGACTTTTATTTACAATAGTGAAAACGGAAGAGCTTTGATTTACAACAATGACATCTTAGGAACTTCGATTTTCTTTAGTTAACTATAATAAACTACAGTTTTCTGTGGTATTTTTGTTTGGGTAAAATTTTGACGCTATCAATTATGAAATACAAATATAGGCCTTTATGATATACACAGTTTGTTATTACATGTAAATATGAAATGAATCCTGGTCAAGTGTTCTTTTTATTATTTTTACTTATAATCATAAAATGAATACTCAATAGTAGCAACGATTAATGTCATATTTTATTTGTAAAAATAAGAATAAATCTTTTCTGTCTCATTTAAAAGTTCTTAAAGATCAATCTCGACTTATCGAATACAAAATAAGATCTTTTTGAGTCCCTATTTATATTGTTTAATTTATGTTAATGTAATTTTCAATGATCTTTTTGTATCATATAGACGAATAACAAAAATGGATGAATCAACGGGATCAAAAAAGGTTTTTATGTCAAACCATCTTGAGCTTGGTCGACTGGACAGCTTGGCGATATTTGCAGATGAAAGAATAGATGGTATATCGGTTTATAAGTTCTTTGATAGGCAATTTCGACCATTGCTGGCAATTATTTGTCCAAATCAATGTCCTTTTCATTTTAGTGAATTCTCTTTGTTCAAAGAAGAACGGTAACTGCAGTACTTTCTGCTTTCCAACACCAACTGGAAGAACATGTGGATGTCAGGATAATGTTGACTTACAGGCAGACCAAAAAACATGTCAAGGAGGTTCATGTTTTGTTTGTTACTTCTACATATAGCACTTTCAACCAAATTAATCCTCTATTCACAATTGCTCTTTTTCAATAAAACGGGGAAAATCCCCGAAAAGATATTTGTGTAAAAAGACGAACTAAGACGTAAGGTGTGCATTTTCACCGACATTTTGAGGGATTAATTGTTCCGGGAGATTATGGCTCGGTCATTGCCTTGGTATTCACCGTGATGAGTCTATTCAACTAAGATTCCATTTATAGTCCTAATATAATCTTTAGAACGCAAACGTTCATAAAACTACAGGTACATATTTCCTGGATTTAAAACATTGAGCATTTGCGGAGAACTTGTGTGCGTGCATTTTATATATAAATTTATACATTAACATTATAACTTTCCAAACCAAACCTTAAACCTCATATCGAGATAAATTCATTGCAATCCCCTAATGTCATATTCATTAAAAAGAATTCGGCTTGATATTGTTTCTAACAGACATCGAAAGTTAAATCAAGGGTGATTTTTATTCGTTATCTAGATATTTAAATGATTTTCTGACAAAGCTTTTAAAGAGGAAGTTATGTCGCTAGGCTGGCTTCTTTATCTTTATTTAAAATCATGTCAGCTTAAAATGTATTATTATAATATTTGAAAAATATTAATATTTTCTTTGTTTTTAAACTTAAACTATATTGGTAACCAAAAGAGTTCATAACTTATAATATACAAGTATAAATTTTATTATCACATTTTTTTGGTTGAAAATGTGATCGCTGAAAATGTAGGTATCGAAGTTATTATATATCTATCACGAAGCTTTCTCAATATATTTATTTTTTACAGTTTCTAGATGTTCTTCTTCATTACCAAATGTGAACTTCTTTAACTGCTTGCCTTACCCTGGGCAGACTTGTACTACTGACTGCAAACCTGGATATCGACTTCTTAACAGCAAAACGATTACATGTGACAACAATGGTCAATGGGTTCCATTCCCATCTTCTTTATGTGCAGGTTTTTATTTTACAGAATCTTTATTCATATACTTATTTTACTCTTTATTTACAACTTATCAAGGAAGAAAGCTCACAGTTATACATGTATGTCTGGGCAATTAAGTTTTGCGAGTATTTTATATGGATTTTCTCATCGATCTTTTACATAGCATATAAACCTGACAGGTGTACAATCCAAACAATTCTTTACATTAAAAGTGTGATAAAATAAAATATAGTCATAAAACATATTTTTAAACAAATGTATAACAGAGCATACTAAGTTATAATTGGTTTTTAGTTTTCAAATTTCATACAGGTAATGTCGATTTTGTAGCACAATATTTTAAGTGGAGAGGTTTGTTCAATTATACTTAAATTAACAAGTGAACACACATTTATCAAGTGGACACACATTTAACTGGTCATTTTAGATAAAATGTAATTATGATTACTGTTCAAAAAACCCTAATACATATGAATATAAGTAGTTTAGTTTTTTTTTATTTGAAAGAAAAAGTATTCGCATCTTTAAGTAAATGAAAAGAAAAAGAAATCAGATGTTCTTAAATTTCCTTTCAGTATTCTTCGAAAAGACATTTTTGCAAAAGTTGTTTGCATATTTTTTTTCCTTAAACAGTAGTTAAAGGGAAGGCATATCATTTTAAAAAAAAATACACAATTATTTGATCAAAGATACGAATGTATATTACAGATAAGAATATGTTTGCAAAACTTATTCCTTTGTTTTTTTTAAGAAGCTGAAATTTATGATGAGACACCATCTTTAACTGGTGTTTACATTGGATCCTCGGTTGGAGGCGTCATCATTATTGTCACACTGATTACCGCTATAGTCTGTTTCATTAAGCGAAAGAAACCACCGATGTAAGTTTTCTAAGGCATAAACACAAGATTATAATTCAAGTTTTCTAGTTCAATATTTGTTTAACAATGCGAGAGTGTATTCATTTTGAAAAAAAAAATAAGTTTTTTGTTGCATGATATATATTTATAAGTGAAATAATTACTTGTATATGAATATCTTTCTTTAAGACTCAGAGTAACGATTTGAAAGTTATGAGAAGAAATGGATTATTGGAAACTGCAGTGTTTTTTAAATTAAAGAGTTAAGTTTATTTTAAAAACATCTTTTGTAGAAATGATTACGAAGATCGACCTGTTGTGAACGATAACTCTTATACGACATTTCAATGATGAGTTGCAGGATAGAACATCATCGCATATTTACAGTACCATTGGAGAAACACATAATACTGAAAAGAATCCATACTTAGAACCTATTTCATAATATCAT
Organism: Saccostrea glomerata; assembly: GCA_003671525.1. Classification (NCBI taxonomy): domain Eukaryota; kingdom Metazoa; phylum Mollusca; class Bivalvia; order Ostreida; family Ostreidae; genus Saccostrea; species Saccostrea glomerata. Next base: position 295,727 of record PRKT01000313.1, read on the forward strand.
CAATCGAAAAGCTGACGAATTCATATTTCTGTTTTATAATTTTTGTCATTAGATTACGTTATATGTCATTTACATACATGTAGAGTAACTAAAATGAAGCTAACTATTAATATATTGTAATATTTTTGATTGAAGTTTTCCTCGAACAAATGTCCTTTTTTTATTGAAAGAAAGGGTATTTATTTGGGTATGCCTATCTATCTGTTCGTCTGTTTGGCCGTCTGTCATTCTCTCCCTTTGAATTACTTACCTTTGCGGGTGATCTTTAAAGGGCCTTTTGAGCTTTAGCAGTGTATTATTGACAAACAATTGCCGCTAATGATGTCGAGCTCAAACGTCAAAGGACAATGTTACTCATTAAAATGAATGGGAATGTGTAACTCTTTTTCTTTTCTGGGAAAAATTATATATCATAATTTTTATACCCCTCCCCCCGCTTGAAAAGCGGGAGAGTTTGTAGTAATCGGTATGTCCTTACGTCCATTTGTTACGCTCGGGAAACCCATCTTTTATCTTTAACTCCTCTCATTCCACTGCATGAAATTTGATGAAACAGAATCTTTATTACATAATGCTATTGTGCACCTCTTATTTTACTTCTTGATCCGACACATATTTTGGGTTTCCCGCAGCAAAACATGGGCACTGCCATTGTATTAATATGGGAGGCGTTGGAGGGGTATCATTAGTGAGCTTATTGTTCACAATACCTCTAGTTTCTAATGGGCTAAGAATTTTTTTTTATTTTGAGGTCAAAATGTCAAAGGCAATTTATTTTGTCGTAACCCTTTTTTCTAGACTACATGTATACTTCAATCGTTTCTTCAAAAACAGTTTTTTGCAATCAATTACAGTTGTATATTTCTTATCCTTTAATTAAATGGTTCACAAATTTTCTGGATTAGCTTGTAAATATTGCTTTTTAGTTAAGTAGTTAGAATGATTACAATAAAAATTAAACTCAATCTTTACTTACACATTTATTTGTTATTTGCAAATTAAATTATACATTTTGTCAATTAATTAATTAGTAAAAGCTATTTCCTTTCACATGACTAGTCGATTTATCATAGTTAACTTGAAATAAAATACATCACAGATTCTGCAACATTTGTTTTATATCTGTATATTTTACTGACTCTAAACGATAAAGGAAAACTAACTACTATCAAATTCCATAGCAAACGGAATGGCTTTGGTTTTTTCATCGTTAACTTTTCTAGCACTTCATATTTAACTATCTCCATTGTGTTGTCTCCCAACTGATGGTCTGAGTATAATCAAGTTTTAAACCGATGCAGACTACTCACACATAAGCTGATGTAATAAGAAATTTAAGCAACTTCGTCAGCATTTAATTAACTCTGTTGTTGTTATAATTACTTTATAATCAAATGTATCTTATCACTAGCTATTCGCCGAATTTTGCTGACTTTATTTACATTATTGTCAGATCTTTGTCATACGCCCGGATCGATAGATCCGAGGCGTATATTGTTTTTGTCCTGTCCTGTCTGTCTGTCTGTCTGTTTGTCTGCAAACTTTTAATCTTCTCCAAAACTTTTGAACCATGAAAGACAGAGACTTCATATTTGGTATGCATACTTCAATAATAAAGCTTTTTTAAATGAAACCAAGGTCGATGACCTTTTGACCTTGACTACGACTTATATGTTAGAAATAGCTTTTTTCTGCAAACTTTTACCTTTTTCATAACTTTTGAACCATGAAAGATGGAGACTTCATATTTGGTATGCATACTTTACTAATTAAGTTCTTTCCAATGATATAATGATGAATGACCTTCTGACCTTGAATGTGACCTATATGCTAAAAATAGCTTTTTTGACTTCAAACTATAACCTTCCTCATAACTTTTTAACCATGAAACATAGAGACCTCATTAATAGTATGCCTACTTCACTCATTCAGCTCTTTAAATTACACCAAGGTCAATGACCTTGTGACCATGACTGTGACCTATAGTGTATATGCTAAAAAAAGCTTTTAAACAGGGGATGCTTACATTCACCATAATTTTTTAACCATAGGAGATAGAGACTTATGTATTTGATATGCATACTCCACTAATCAAGTTCTTTCAAATGATATCAAGATCAATGACCTAGTGACCTTAACCTTGATATATATGCTAAAAATAGCTTTTATCGAACTTTGTTACCGCCGGGCGCATAGTGTTTCACAAACACATCTTGTTTTTAATACATTTCACTACAGAATGTTCTGTATCTTTGTTTAATAACCAGGGCTCAGGGTGGATGTGACAGGTCAACAGGGGATGTGTACTCCTCGTAGGAATTTGATACCAAGTTAAGAATATCCAAGGGTCTTGTTTTAAACTATATTTGATTTTTGTATAATTGTTTGAAACTTTCAAATTGATTACAATTTGTTATCTTAACACTTTTTTCATTTCATAAACAGCAGGATTCTCCATCATTTTTTTTTGAAATTTCACTGTGTTGCAGAGTTTGCACGAAGCACATATTTTCGCGGTAATTTTGCTTTAAAAAATCGCAACACAACTATTCATTAAACTTGCAAAATCATACATATGTACACATTCTTTTTTTAATAATCTTCGTTACACCAAAGGTATGGTCTTGCATATTGATAAAAGTATATTTTAAAAAGCGAAGGCAATTCTGGTCAATACAGTCGAACTACTAACAATTTTAAAAAGAGAGCCAGGGGTCACATCGCTTACCTTAACAACAAACAAAAAACAAAACAAAAATCAAAAATCAGTTCAGCATAGAAAAGTTTTAATATAAAAAAAAACAAAATTGGGATCAGGGGAAGGGGAAGTATTAAATTTGAACATGCTTAAATCTACACTTCCTAAGGATGATTTTAATTGATATGACACATAATGAATTTGCTGTTTAAAAGATGAAATTTATTATTGATAAAGCCTTTATATTCCATTGTTATGATCCACTCTAATGGCTCCTCTTTTCTCCCAATTGCCACAATTTGAACAAGTTTAAATTAACATTATCTTTTTTATGCTTTTATGTTGATGATCAAATATGGCTTTGTTGTTTTTGTGGAAAATTTAAACTACATGTATTTTCCATGTATTTTTCTAATGGCTCCTCTTTTCTCCCAATTGTCACAATTTGAACAAGTTTAAATTAACATTATCTTTTTTATGCTTTTATGTTGATGATCAAATATGGCTTTGTTGTTTTTGTGGAAAATTTTTACTACATGTATTTTCTATGCATTCCTACATAAAATCTTGTTCACTCATTGTGACCCCATTCTTCCCCCAAGGGATCATGATTTGGTCCCGCCCTACCCCCGGGGGTCATGATTTGAACAATTTAGAATCTACACTACCCAAGGATGCTTCCACATAAGTTTCAGCTTTTCTGGCTCAGAGGTTCTTGAGTAGAAGATTTTTGAAGATTTTTCCTATATATTTCTATGTAAAACTTTGATTCCCGCTTGTGGCCCCACCCTATCCCGGGGGGTCATGATTTGAACAATTTAGAATCTACACTACCCAAGGATGCTTCCACATAAGTTTCAGCTTTCCTTGCACAGTGGTTCTTGAGAAGAAGATTTTTGAAGATTTTTCCTAAATATTTCTATGTAAAACTTTGATTCCCCCTTGTGGCCCCGCCCTACCCCCGGGGATCATGATTTGAACAAATTTGAAACTAAACTACCTGAGGATGCTTCCATATAAGTTTCAGCTTTCCTGGCACAGTGGTTCTTGAGAAGAAGATTTTTAAAGAATTTTCCTATATATTTCTATGTTAGACTTTGGTCGGCCATTTTGGCCCCGCCCTACCCCTGGGGGTCATGATTGATGAAAATCATGCGATGTTTGACACTCGCTTAAACCATTTTAGAACGAGATAATCTCCAAAATAGAACACCATATGACAAAATGTGGTCTATGTAAACATTCCACCGATTTCATTTGCGTCCGTTAGCTTTCGCCCGAGTAATGAGCAAAAGCTATCTTTAAAATTTTAGTTTGATCAAATTGTGTCTTTTTGTTACGTCATTTTTATGGCCAGTATCCTAAACATGCGAAGTCTGACGTCATTTTCGGACTTATTACGTCAGGCAAATTATAAAGTGACGTCACAATATGCGAATATTTTTCTGATCTTTCTAATGAACTCAATAATTTCCGTGAAACGGTTAATTTTTTATTAAACAGTTCTCAGAACTTTTGAAATGCCCCTCGTATTTCTACTTATGATTCAATACTGTTCGTTTTTTTCTATATCCTTCTCAATGGACACTATTTTATTTTAAATGAACATTTAGACTTGACGCAAAAAGTAAAAAAAAAAAGAGATTTTAACATGTAAATGTGGGCCTTCCAACTGCCGCTAAGGTTCGCTGTTATGAACGATAACTCGTTGCTGAAACTTGTTTAGTGTAGGTTCGAGGTATCGAACTGTTTATACACAAGCCAGTGTTTAGCATTTCAAAAGACTATCTTTGCTGTCAGAGGAATCCAGTGGTTTTAAAACTTAGCAATAATGTTTAACTTACTTATTATATAGTTCCGGACACCGTTTAATTACATATTAGTAAAAGTTTTAATTAGATAAAAAGTGAAGTCTTTACTTTCCTTCTTAGTTTTAACCTAATTAATTTTTTATTCTCGGTCGTTCTTCTTCGTGCTACATGTAAGTAACACAAATAAGGTATTTAATTGTTGCATTTACTTGTAAATATATAAGTTTATATAGAAAGCGCAAAAGCGCGCACACAAAAAACATGACATTATATTTTCTTCTTCATAACAATCGTCAGAGTGAGTTAAAAATATTGAATAAAGTCTGTTCCCCATTCATTTGACCCTGTTATTTCAGGTAGAGTGAAGACATTCTCCTTCTTCTGGTCATCACTTTTGTGTAGTTAAACAATGTAAGGAACCGGTTACCCTTTTGTGTACATAACAATACCAAATGAATGCTGAATATATGTCATTCCTTTAATTGATAACTCAGAAATCGGTACTTAGTTGGTCGTTTTTCACACTGTCATTACCTGTCATTAAAACACAACATCGAAGAAGTCAACTACAAATAATTAAACGTTTTAATGATTTAACTAAAGTATGCATAAGTTATTATCTTTTTTTCATATATATAATTTTATGTACCTATAAATCTATGTCTGAAAAATGTTTTCTATCATATGTGCAACTTGAAAAATTAGTTGAAAGGCCTAGTAAATGCTATAAAATCTATATTTTTGGCGATTTGCGTTACTTTTTTGCGTTGTAAGCATACTGGAGAAAGAAATAAAATATCTAGGTCTTTTTTTTTAAGGTCACGGAAGCCCTACCTTTTATTTTTAAGTTATCGGAAACAGATCGCTTTTAATATTTAAAGTTAAAGAACAGAGTTAATTGACTTTTTGCTTTTTTTTTAAGATGAATTAAAAGCACAGAAATTTAAGGGTTTTTTTTATCTGACTTCCAAAATTATATAAGACTTTTTAATATCGAGGTTATTTAACCTTGAATTGTGTCTAGTCCTTGGAACGTGACAAGTCCAGTCTTCTGGATTATTAAGTTCTATACATGGATACACACCGTATTTTGTATATTAAATAGACATTCCTCTACGCTAACAAAGCTGACCAAAACTTCCTGCTTATTTTTTTTCAGTGGTTGCTTTAGTATTCATTGCAGTCAGGTATCCCAGAAACATTAATTATTTCTGGTTGCCTTATGAAACAGGAAGACACCAATGCATGCAGCAAAATTTTTCACTTCAGAATCATTATTTGGATACATCTCTCTCACTAATTATTTTAGTAAGAAAATATCTTGCTTAATGTGCAACATTTGTCATCTGCAAAACTTTTATATTTAAAGTCAGCTTTGTTTGAACAGAGCTATCATGACGTAAATTTTGTATTACAGCCACCAGCATTTACATGTAGGTAAATTCAAAATTTTCAACATCACAAAAACGGACATTTTCACGAGAAAGAACTGCATAAGATTAACTCTATTGTATTTGATATGAGCACTGAAACTCCATGCTGAAAACAATATAAGAGATTTTTTTATTTAATAGTAAAATCCATGACATTCTGTGCATCTTTAATGCAAAATGAGCTGCATTTTTTGGAAATTTCATTTCTGATAAAATGTGTTATTATGATAAATTTATATATAACTTAAACCGTTTTGATCAATTAGACTAAAATAAAGCATTAAATTGTTTCTTACGAAAAACTTCTACACAAATGAATATACAGTAATATATAAGAAACCATTATTGTACAGAACGACAACAATGTAATTTTGATTCAATCAAAGCTTATTAATAGTTTTTACATCGCAGGTATGAAAAACAGAAGTTTATTAAAAAAAAACATTCTATCATAAAAATAGTTATATACAATTTTGTAGCAAAAAATTCTGATATCAAAGATTCAGCTTATATTGCTTCAAAAAAGATGAACAAAAATTTATTTCTTTAATTAATTTACTAACTCAATTAATTCAAGGTCTTTTTAATATCGACGTTCGACCTAGGATTGAGTGCTCTTAAATCATGAAACATTCACCGAGTTGAGTGATTTTCTTTCTGAAATTACATATTTTGTCTATTGAACACATTTGAATTATGTTTATTATAAGTTCTTAACATAGATGCACTATAGATATATATACTATATAATACATACAATACTTGTGCCAAGCAAGCATACCAAAACTTCCTAGTTTAAACTTCTTGTAGCGGGTGTTTTAGTATTGAGTGCAGTCAGGTAGTTGCCTTTTGAAACAGGAAGATGGTGACTTTGTAGCGGGTGTTTAATATTGAGAGCAGTCAGGTAGTTGCCTTTTGAAACAGGAAGATGGTGACTTTGCATGCAGTTTTAGTTTTAGCATCAGTATTTGGACCCATCACTTACGGTAATTATTTTCTTAGTCAGAGACTATTTCTACTGCTTAAGCAAATTTATATAGATCGAAAACAAATGTTTGAAAAAATTAAACCCGTTTATTCAGTTGAAGCATTGAAAACCTTTTTAATTTTTTTGATCATGTAATGAATGAATAAAAATACGAAAAATACTTTTCAGCCGTTTTTTTCGTATGAGAATGATAATTATATTTGGATTTTTTTTTCTTTGTGTGAGACTGATGTTTTTTTTATTTGTAAAACATAATCTTGTTTGGAGGAGACCATTTCATTTAATCAAAATAATAATAATTATTACATGTAATAAACAACACTCAAACTGTCACTCCTTTTAAGATACTTAAAACTTTTCATTAATTTAAACACAAGGAATATTAAAGAACGTTTTAGGGAATATGATATGCAAGATAAATGTACATGAACATACATATTCATTAATTACATCATTTCGAGCAAAGCTCTTCGTAATGAATTTATTACTCGGTCTTCTCTTTGAACAAATCACTGTTGGCTAAAACACTTTTTTGTTAATTGTTATTTCTACTTATTTTATACTTATATATTTCTCCTTCTATTTGCCTTCTGAAATGCAGAATACATTTAAAGACTTAAGTTTTTTATTCATATTTTATTCAAATAGCCTTTTTAGAGCTTTTATATAGATTTATTTCAAAATTTACGAAACGTTATTTTCTGCAAGCGTTTAGATGGAATATTTATTTAGAAGGGTAAAGCTTACAGATTGTCGAATGTAGTGACCTTTCAGGGTTACATCCTATTTAAAATTTTACTTTTACTGTTTATTAATATCCTTTTAATTATCTGGTTTTTGCTGAACTTTTTATTGATGGAGATATGTCGTAAATTTGGATTCAATATTTTGCGATGGATAAATTTGTCACCTCTGGGGAGAAAAACAAACAGAAGTATGACATTCAAATCAATAGCAATCTAAAAATAATCGATAACTCCTGTGACCTGGAATTCTGTAAAAACAATTTTTTTCCCTCTTGTCTCTAATATGCTTTTAAAAGTTAACGAAAGTCATGAAACCCCCTTCTTTCCCATAAATAATATTCCATTCAATTTGATAGTCTTCCTGATTCTATTAATGGAGTTTTAACTGCCCGTAAAACTCAGTAATAAATTAGTGTTAAATATCCAATAGCCTGGGGTTTAAAAAGGTCTATTATCAAACTTCTTCGCTAGCCAATGGTTTCTGATACGCTACTCTCCTCATGAACCCTTGGCATACCGTGACGACAAAAGACGGGATTGTTTTCGTCACGTGATCTCGAATCTATCACGTACGCACAGCGTCATCGACAGTATGAAACACGCGTGTTTAAAAAAAATTAAATTAAAGGAGTTTTTTTCCAAGAATAATTAAGAAGCAATAATAAATTGAGTTATGTTTATTTAATTTTTATAGTACAAATCGGAAGCTTCAATATGGATTCTTAATCACATATTTATGTCCCTGCGATACCGTAACAACCATACGAAACCCTTCATATGGAGAAATGATGTTCATTCTGCTCATTTGCATATCAGCCATTTTGAAACTATAATTGTGGCCGATTTCATTACGGTTTACTTTTTATATCCTTCGTATTTCGGATAAAGTTCTTCCGCCGATGGTTTGATTCTTCTTTATATTTACTACCGGAAATGACTTGATTGTATATACCAAAGTAAAAGTTGCGACCGCCATTTTGATTTGAAAATTCGAAGCGAATGTACATTGATTTAATGAAGGAAGGAGTACAGAATTAATGTTTGTATGATTTTTGATGATGAAATGTAAGTGTTTATTGCAGTTGACAGAGTTCTTCCCCGATTTAAAGGTACAGAAGAGTGCCTATTGTCATAAAATACACGTTATTTACTATTCCATGAGCAAATACGACCGCCTTTTTAATTTGAAAACGGCAATTTCTTACATCAGTGTGACCTAAATAATATCGGAAAATGATATTCTGGGTCGTCTTCTGTTTATCACTCAAAATTCTGGCTATGTATTAAACTATCACGGAGGCTTGAACAAAATACAAAACCATACAGTCCTTCAGGTTTCAACATAAAGATGTAAAGCAATAGAATATCTCAAGCTTATGCAGTATCTTATGAATATTAATGAGAAATAAATCACGTGGTAGCAATCTCATGAATAAATTAAACACCGTTTTATATATGAATTGTAGAAGTACATTTTTTCCGCGGAAATTTGCCCAAGCGTTCTTGATATAAATGTAAGGTATATACTATAGTGACAGTCCAAGAAATTCGTGTAATTTTCTACCAGCGGATGAAACAGAAATTTAGATTCTGCGGAATTATTACCCCGTGGAAAAAATGACGTCTACATTAATTGAGAATATCTATAAAGGAATGCTGAAATACGCAGTACATGTTCTAGTACTTTAAGAATGAAGAAATTTTATGCAAACAGGTCCCATATGCATGTAACATGTAAGCTTTGTTAAGCTTAATCTGTGCATACTATATTGGCACTTTTTTACTTTTAGTGCGTTAACTATCCTAATTTTACGTAGCTAGCTAAATTTTAATTTAAAATTCGAAAAAGAAGTACAAATTCATTTATCAGATCTCTAACTATAACGTAACAAAACTATAAATTCCTTAATCTGATCGCCATAACCTAAACTTAACATCAATGAAAAAAACAAACTAATTCAGAGAATCTGCGTCTCCCACTTAGAGGAAAAAGAAAAGCATGCGCAGATCTATGCGTGCATCTCAAGAAGGGCGGGTTGGACCATACAGGAAGTTATAGATAAAATTTATTTGTAAAATTTCAAAAGTTTCTTATAATATTGACTGGAAATGAAAGTTTTATACACAGTCACAAAATAGAAATACATATCTTCCTTTCACCATAGGTAATTATTGTATAAAATTCTTTTCAAAAGCTTAAAGGCTTATCGAAATATTGCGCGGAAAAAAAGTCTTAAATTGGACAGAATTTTGAATTTTTTATCTTGACCTTTTGATCTCAAAATTAAGAGGAGTCGTCCATAGGCCATAGTGAGTTGTGTAAAATTTCACTGCAAAATCCCAAAGGCTTCTAGAGAAATTGCAGGGAAATGAAAGTGTTGCAGACAGACAGAACTACAGCTAGACTGACAGGATGACAGACATATGGAAATTAATATCCAGACCCGTCCACTTTTTTCGGGGGACAACAAACGAGCAAGCTCAGTCAGTTGTGTCTCTTCCCGAAGAATCCGTTGTATGCATTAACAAATCAGTTCGCTTTAAGTAATTTGCAGCGGGATCGAAATGATTTAATGAAAACGAAAGTAAATGATTGATTTTCAACATCTGTAATAAACCAATGTTTATGCTGTAGATTTTAATACATAAGTTAAAGGTACTTGGACACAGATTTAAAGTTAATATTTTTTAATATTTTTTCTATAATATTACGACTTATATATTTTAATAGCATTTCACACAAAAATTTATTAAAAATCTTATTTCATTTAAAAGTTATTAAAATTTTAATTTTTTTGGCGGGTTTGATTGACACATCCTTGCACTTTCACAAATTTTAACTTTATTCTTAATCCTTAGGAAAAGTGACAGTCTTGTTGTGTATTAATGAAAAATATTAATACTATAATCCAGAAAATTCAGTGTAGACATGTTCGAAAGCAAAATAGACACACACTATATTGTCAGTCCGTGTAGTTGTGGTGAGCAGACTTTGGCTATTGAACGCACCCGGTGAACCAAAACACCAAACAATAACAGAGCTTTCGCCCTGTTTACAAAAACTGTGTACATAACACGAGTGTGCTCGATTTGCTAAACTCTGTACACAACGGAAGGACGATACTTGTGAAGGAGTTTTGCTTTCTAACATTTCTACTCTGTATAAAATTATTTTTCTGGGTTTAAGTTTTAATGTTTCTCATTAATACACAACAAGATTGCCACTTTTCTAAAGGATTAAGAATAAAGTTAAAAATTGTGAAAGTGAAAGGATGTGTCAATCAAACCCGCCAAAAAATTATAAGTTTTAATAACTTTTAAATGAAATAAGATTTTTAATTAATTTTTGTGTGAAATGCTATTAAAATATATAATTCGTGATATTATACAGAAAAAATTAACTTCAAATCTGTGTCCAAGTACCTTTAAATACCTTCAATATGCTTGACAAAAGAACTTCAATTGACGCGTCAAACACTTCGTGAAATAAATTCATACAACTGTATGCTCCGCTGCGTAGATTTGATGAGAACCAGTCAAATTTCTGCGAGCCAAGTTTTAAAAGAAATGTTTAGAATTGTCTACAAAGCTTCTATAGATAAATAAGCATATATAGCCTTCCTGTTTGAGCTAAATTTAAATTTACAGATTACCATGGTGTTAAATATGGATTTCTTTGTTTAATCTATGCTGATTTTTACTGAAATGAAATTAGCAAGAGTGATTTACTGCAGAACCACTTCCCAGAATTCCAAAACACGCAGGCGCATTTGAAGTTCTTCGTATCACTAGTCAGCCAGCGGGCTGACTAATGAGGAGAGTAGCGTATCAGAAACCCTTGGCTAGCGAAGATGATTATTTAAATGTATTCAACAAAGCACCTGCCACATATGCGCAATACATATATTAATGTTGACGTATAGCAAAAATTGAATTTACCAGGGATGAGGCGTATCGCTCATTTTTCTTGTGTAGAGCGGCTCATTTTTCTTGTGTAGAGCGTTCAGAATTGAATCTGAGAAAAGTTTTTAACTTTTCTCAGAAAACAAAAGCAATTCATGTCATTTGCTACCCCTTTAAGTATTCTGCATTCAATCATGGCAAGACGGAGAAACCGATAGTTTTTACAAAAGAAGAATCTGCAACGCTTTAAATTAAAAAAGTGCTTATGAATATTTTAAAATATTAAAGTTAGTCAATTACACTTAAGTATAATAGAAATAAATTACATCAAAATAATGTGCTTTTCTCATAGATTGAACTATTTCATCAATGTTGATATATTTATATTTCCAGTGTCTTTGTCAGAGATAAAATTACAAATTGTAAATGTTAACAGACCGTTAATTAGTTGATTTCGCAAATATAATAAACTGTACACTGGTTCTATTCCCCCTCATTTGACAACTAAAGGTTTGAAATGGGAGGGGGGTTGAGGGAGAAAATGCTGTGAAATGTTCCAATCCTTTAATTTGTCCCACAAAAGGATAAAAATGCCTAAATATTTAGAGCCCTTTTTTGCTTATTCCATAAACATTGATGCCATGAAATTTAAAAAAATTTAAATTTTTCTTTTTCCAATATAATGTAACTCGGTTAAATCAACCTTGAACATAGACAAATGCTGAAACAATTTTTTTTTTTATATTTTTTTAATTGCTGGAGCAATTTTTCAAACTGAGATATTGCATATAAAATGCGTACATATTATAGGTACTGCTGCTGATAAAGGCTTAATTCTTGGATTGTGGAGTCCTGCTGCATTTGCAACCATTACAGAAATACCAATCAAAAATGCTGATTATAATTTGGCAATGTTTCTAAACTCCTCATCCCTTCGACTGTTCAGATATATAGCATTGCGTCTGATCCTAAGATTAAGTGGTTTTTGCTGCAATAAGAGATTCTATTTACAAATTTCAAAACTTCACCATTTGGCAGAACGGAACCTTTTCCCTTTCCTTGGCTTACAAAGGGAAATCTTCAGCGTTTGGACAAATTGCATTTGACTACTCTTCAAGCAATATATCGTATATTGGTGCGATTCTCTCCTCAAATGGATTGTCGTTAAGCCAGCATACAGTGACAATGATGCGATATTTACAGTTGTTGTTCAAAGGGATTTATATCAACCGGAGGGATTAGCACTTGATCCTGAAAATGGGTAAACTATACTGCAGTAAAAAAATAAAAAAAAATTATCAAAATACCAAAACTATATCTACATGTAGATAAATATAAATATCATTAGAAGGGAACGAATATCTGCGAAATGTTGTTAATAAGATTATTTAAATTTTAGATTGATTTGTTTTTGTTCCATAGTTGCATTTTGTTCAAGCATTATAATATGCATCCAAACTGATATACAAAAATGTGAAATGCGGCTTTCACTCTTACATGTATGTTGAATATTTTTTTCGAAAAGTTATGTCATTTTAAGAGGATTCTTGCAAGATATAATAAAATAATTGATACATTCTAATGGATACATGTAATTGTTTTTCAATGCTTCAATTCTTTTAATCGTCGATATTTTTGGCCATCAGCATTTGTGCCTTAAAATGTAAAAGAAGTTATGAATTTAACTAAATGAATAAAACTAAAAAAAATTTTTTGTTTCAAATCAATATATTAAAACAGCTTAATGTTCTTTGCGGACAATGGACCACATCCACGAATTGAAAAGGCATCCATGGATGGTGAGAGTAGAAGTACAATAGTTTATACTGGTTTGATTCGAGTTTTAGCCCTGTCCGTTGATGCAGTCAGAGATTTACTGTACTGGGCAGACTACGGTCGAGATACTCTTGAGGTCAGCGACTATGACGGTTTAAATAGAAGGGTGATTCAACGTAACAACAATGTCCCTGCAACAGGTTTACACTACTATAAGGTACTACATGGCTTTGATGTTTAAATAAGTTGTTTGTGTCATTTAATGATGTTTAAGACTTCTAGTATTTGAATTTGATGCCTTAATAAATAATGATGCTTCATTTTAATACAGATGCAGAAGATGCTTCTTCTAGCATTTTCTAAATAAAACTTGTAAAATATTAACTTGTTTCAATAATCATGTTCATCGCAAATTAAAGACCGCAAAATATTCAGTCGTATTTTACATCAGATAATATATTCAACTGCATAAATAATATGCTATATAATTGCAATTTGTCGTACATAATAAAACAATGATGATAAAGTGTTAATTAGAAAATGTGCAACGCACGTTTGCCTTAATTTCTTAAAGAAAATTTCATTTTTGAACAGAATATGCTTCATGTATCAAGTCAAGCGGCTAGGTTGATCTTTGGGGTAGTTACAGCATCGGGATCACAACTGTACAATCTACAATTGTCGGATCAGCCGTACGCCATCCACGTCTACGACGGAGAATCAACAAGTTCATACACGGGTACAGAACAAGATTTCATTTAAACATGTAACTAGTATGTGGCAACGCATTTTGAAAAAATTATTCACTTTAAAAAAAAAATCAACGCACTTTGAAATTTTTATTCAAAGTGCTTTGAGAGTGTACATCAACATTTTTACCATGTACACATAGTAATTTAGAGAATCAATTTGTAATAATTATATCTTTTGAAAAAGGTTTTGATTTACATGTATTGATTAACCCTCATCGAGAACAAGGAGAAGATGAGTACATGTATATTGAAGGTCTCTCTGATCAATTTTTTTAATTAGGTAGAAAATTAAAAGTGGACCCCCAGGTAAGCCCCTACCTGTAATTCATATATTATATATATCTTAGCAAAACATTTGTGTGACTATCCCCCCTGCCACGTACCGATGCCTATGCTAAACTCAAATGTATGTATTTGCATAACTAATGTGACGTTGAAAACTTTCTTTAAATTTTAGTTCATATAAAATGCGTGCAAACTGGAAAAAATGAAGAAGAGTAAGACATTTAAGAGAGAAAGAATTTTTATGGCGGAAAAATCAAAATCGCTCACTTTCACATCCTGAAGTGATCTTATCACCGACAAGTTATCCAACAGGTTCAATTATTTATCATACTTAAGATTTTCAAGAATATTGCCCAAGTCATACACATATTTTTCAAAGTGCGTTAATATGGTCGATGTAAATGCACTTTAAAAAGACATTCTATTTTTTCAAAGAACTTTGATTTGATCTCAAATTTAAAGCACTTTGAAAATTTTTTTCGAAGTGCGTAATTTTTCAAAGTGTGTTGTAACACTGGTGCAAGGCATTCAACTAAATGAAATTTATACTATATCATAATAAAATAATTTCGGATTGTGAGATATTGCCCCTTCGTTGGGTGCCAAAGTTGTCCTGAACATAGCATCCTCTGAACTGAATTGAACATATTTTATTGACAAAGTCAAAAGGATCGGACACAAGTTCAATAACTTAGATAGTCCTCTCCTATCACTGGTTTAACATTTTGTTAAATTACCAAAATAATAAATAACAACCTTTTACATTTCGGAGGGGGGGGGGCATTTCTTCCCTTTCCCTAAAATTCTTTTTGATTAATGTCATTTAAATTGTTTAACAGACTTTTTATGATTATTTTCCTTGCTTATCTGTAGTAATATGTTTTGAAGGATTAGCAATAAGAAAGAGAAAATATTTATATTGATTTAAAAGTGTTATTTAAATTGTTTTTATTCAGCTTTCCTGAACAACAATAACAGAATAAGAAACCTATTCTAGGGAATTATTCCTAAGAGCTCATTTTCTGCTTTTCTTAAAAGATTGTTTTGTGCTTATAATAAAATGCTTTTTCTGTTAACCATTTATATGCATATTTTTCACGATATATAGGTCCGTGTTCTTCCAGAGGTTGTCAGCATATCTGTGTTAACACGCCAGTAGAAGCTAAATGTCTCTGTGCTGAGGGGTACCTTCTATCTTTAGACGGACGGTCCTGCACAGGTACGTAAACATTACATTTTTCCTTACTTCCCGATCATGACAAGGATCACAAGGACGGTGTGTCGGGGATGCTGTGCTCCTGATTTGTATTATCAGAATTTTAAGCTTGAATAATGTTCGATATCTCTGGATCTTTTTATCCCATGATTCCCCCTTTATCCCGTGGATATAGCTCATGTAATATCGGGCGTGGAAACTTTCAAAGTATTATCGCATATGTGATATGGGATATATCACCACAGAAAGATCAAAGAAAATCACCGCAGATATGCGACAAATTGTCGTTTATATCATTTAATTTGGAGTTTTAACATATTAGATATGATAAAATGAAGGCCTCAACAACTATATCCATTTTGGATAAACGCAATTCTTAAGAAAGATGACTCCGGTATATGTTGGTCACCATGTCCTTTCTGGGAAATGACATACTTATCCAACCTTCCTGTTCTGAGATTGGTCATTTCTGACAAATGGACTATTCTTGTTATAAAAATCAACTTCTATGGCAATAAATATTACATGATAAAATATTTCAGCCTCAGTGAACAGAATGCTTCTGAGCATGTCACATGACCGCCTTGATCACGTGAATCGCGCATAGGCCGAACAATGGCAGATATGCATTAAAATCAGAGAGGATTAATTAAAAAAAATAATGAAAAAAAAACCTAATTTTATTTTCTTTTTAAGGAAAATATTCAATTTGTACGCAAACGTTTTGATCATCCCTCGTATTTACATTTTCAACTTCCTTTTTCATGCAGGTGCTAAAAATTCCTAAATTAGCTTGTTAAATTAATTCAGTATAAAAAAAATTCTAATTTTTCAATTTAATTGTTATTTGATTTTTTTTTTCAATACAAATAATGTCTAGATCGTTCCTGGTTTCACGAGAGAGGCTTCATTGTAAGCAATGCAACACATTTTGCTATGGTGGACATTCAATTCATTAATGGAGGAAGAGGCTGGATTCCGTTCCTTATACCCTCCGTCATCATTGAGTCATTTGCTGTGGATGCCAACTTGCACATTATCTATTTTTTGGACAGCAGTAGTAATTCATTGAGAGAATAAAATATCATTAATCTTCAGATTAGAACGATAGCTAGCAATGTTGACGCAACAGGTTAGTGTATTCATTTTTATATCATGCAAATGCAATTTTTTTTTTTACAAAAAGAGATAATTTTCTATCTTATACTTACCCTCCGATGTAAACATTCAGTGGTTACATTTTTTCTGAAGGCAAGCAATACATGAAATAAACTTCCTTGTCGTGGTAAATGTGCGTTAAATCCAAACGAATTTTAAGATAGATTAGCAGCACTTGCATCTTGGTCATATATCCAAGGCAATATTAATATAAAAAAATTATCATTGTTGATCTCTCGTTTAATATGTTAAAATTACCAAACAGATCTCGTTTTTAACTGGATTGCCAATCTTCTTGCATGGATAGAACCTGCGCAATCTACCATACGGGCATTTTCTGTGACTTCTGGGACAACGTCTTTAATATACTCCGGAATTCAACAGCCCTCATATTTAACAGTGGATGCTCATAATGGGTTTGTAGATTCAGTATCTACAATAGTCCATTGAAAAATCACATTTAATATCTCGTTGGGGTTGATTATTGTTTCAAGGACTTTTAAACTTGATTTTTGTTAGTGTTCTCCAAATTTTCTTTTAATATGTTTTTGGCAATTACTGAGTATATCCTCTGATTCAAAGTACGTAAATTTATATTCTCTGCTATATATTATATTTGGTATTTTGGTCGTAAACAACAAATCAATTTAGAATAAAATTCATTCTTTCCTCGCCTTTTATACATAAAGCATTTTTGGAATTGAAAGGGTAAAGAGTACTTTATATATTATTTGAAAGGAAAATAATCGGTTGACTACAAGTGACTGATTTGGTGAAGTTTCACATTAAAAATTCTGATTTATTGAAAAGGAAAAAAATAATGTAAACTAGAGGCACTGTGAGCACTGAGCTCACTAAATGATACCCCCGCCTCCCATATGATTATAATGGCAAAATGTGCATGTTGTTCTTATGCATGTAAATAACTCGGAAGGACAAAGGGAAGTAACTCTAAAATAAAAAAAAAATAATGAATATAATAAAAGTGTCCATGTTTTGCTTTGGGGAACCCAAAATGTATGATCAAAAAGTAAAATAGGAAGTACACAATGGCAATATGTAATAAAGATTCTGTAAAATTTTCATCAAATTTCATTCAGTGGTATGAGAGGAGTTGCGATTAGAGATGGGTACCCCAAAGCGTTACAGACGGGCAGATATTCCGATTAATATATACCCTGGGGTAGAAAACTAAAGTGTGAAAATAGAAAAATCGCAGATTTTATTATTGTATCATTTCCTATGGAATGACAGTACAGTATAAAGATGTTAAAAATATTTGAAGAAAAAAAATCTCTTCAAAATGTATAGTATAAATGAGTATTTTTCATTTTTGATTACAGAGACCTCTACTGGATATCAGGAACCTCTAGGAAGACGATAATGAGAGGAAACTGGAATAGGAATTCTCCGACAACCATTGTATCCGAGGCAAATCTTAATAATCCGACTTCTCTTCGATATGATGTTACAAGTCACAGGTTCATTTCTGTGTTATCTGCAGTCAGCACACTGCCGCTAAGGAATCGGTTTGCAAAATGTTCGTCTATAACATCTTAGATCTTTAAAAAAGTTTTGAAACATTAAAGATTAAAACTGAAACTTTTGCTTTATGCATTGTATATTGTTTGAATACCTGGCTTTTGTTAAATGCAAGGGTATCTGACTTGTGACCATAGAACTTGAACTCCGAGTTGCTACCTTCAAACTTCATAGTACCAAGTAACAACATTACTTTCATCTGAATGTGAAATTGCACGTCATTAGATATATGGGGAAAATTACACACATAGTCTTCTTCAGCATATATAATAATATTCATATCTTATATGGTTTGAGGTTGTAAATGATTTTTTTATGTTATCCAATAAGTTGTACATGTATATTTTTATGGTTGAGTCCTAGATTTCTAGTTTTTGTAGTTCAATTTTTATGTCATGTTTTTAAAATGTGGAATAATTTTAAATGCTTTATATAATTTTAAAGTTCTAACTAAAGTATAATTGGATTTTATTGGACATTCATCAAATATTCATTACAATAATTAAGTAAAATTACTTTCGATGCATTTTGTTTTGTTTCACAATTTTAGAATTTACTGGCTGGATAACTCTCTGATTAAAAGCTCATGGACAAATGGATCTGACATTAAAAGTCATCTCATCACATTTGCAGCAACAGAGGCGTTACCTTAAAAGGTTAGTTTAAGTGCATGTATCACTTTTGCGATAAATCGAAATACAAAGACCATAATGCATGTGAGGGGGAAGATGGTAGCACAAAAAAAACAATACGGTGAAAGATATTTTTTTATATCATTGACGTCGACTACGCTATTATTATCAAAGCTGCAAAATTAAGTGTAGTTAACTAGATTCTTATCCTTGTTATAATTCTCAGTTATTTAGTATTTAAGTTTAATTTTCAAAATCACAAGAGGTATATATATATATATCTTGTACAATAAAAAAATGTTAATTTTCGTTACATTCTCAGTATTATATGTCTTTTGCATTTTTATCCAAACATGCTTCATTATATGGGTCACATAGTAAGATATAAGTGTACATGTATATATTTCATACAATTTTAAAAATAACTTTATTTTCGTTTAATTCTCAGTTAATGATTTCAGAATCTTTTTTTTTCTTTTTTTTTCAAAACATGCTTAATTTTTTAGGTCACCCCATAAGACCTATCTTTTACTTTTCGTTTTGTCTATCATAGTTTTCTTTTCTTTATAGGATTTTTTCGGTTGGATAAATGGAAACAAAACGTATTTTGCTAGAAGATCAGCTATATCTGTCGAGTATGAAGAAGATGTAATACAAAACATAAAACATATGACCATATTCGATGCTTTACTGCAACAGGATAGAAGAGGTAAAGTCCATAGTCAGTTGAATCATTATAGAAATATACATAGGCTAAATGACAATGAAAATCAAATAAATGTTCCTTCTTTTTAAACTACATCAAGTTTCATTATTGTAATGTCATTATAAAAGTTTTCGTTAAAAGACTATGTGTAGTGCTTAGGCTATCAGTCCATCAGAAAACGTAAATATTTATAACAAAATTTGGATGAAAGAGTCGAAACAAACTCTCTTGCTAAAAGGCACTTTCTACACCAAGATCAGTTTTTTAACTTTCCATAAATATAGGCAGTTGTCATATTCTGAATGGTGGCTGTGAAGGCATTTGTGTGCCTTTGCAAAATGGACGTAAATGCGAGTGCGACTTTGGACTGCAAGCAAACTATTTGACATGCAAAAGCAGTATGTATTGTTCTTCAGGTTAATTTCTCTATTTAATTTTTTTTTTGAAATGTATAATATTTTTTATAACTGTTTTTTTTTTCATTTTTATTTCAGGTTCCTTTTTGAAGAATTTTATTATAGTTTTGGATTTTTCTCACGGCCGAATCCTTCAGGTTGATATTAACACAGGAGACATTGTCAAGCTGCCGATCGGTATACAAAACTCTCCAGGCATCACATTTGATAAATCAACGATGGAACTTTTTTACTCAGAAATACAAACAAAAACAATTATGTCCACAACACTTCTTGGTAAAAACACGTCTTTGATCTATGCCACAGGTATTGATGATAGATTCTTAGATATGTCATAATCCCTGTTACGTGTAACTACAATTGCTACTGTTTAAGTCACAAATTGTAGCATTTTTTTTTTTTACTTTACAGGTTTTGCACATGCTGAACGTTTAACTATTGACTATTCAACGGGAAATATTTACTTCACTGCAGTCGGTTCTAGTCAGTCTCAAAGTTATATCGGTGTTATACAGAGAAAGAGTTTACTTCATAAAACATTGTTAACAAATCTACACAGTCCAAGAGAAATCGCGGTGTATCCATCAAAAGGGTGTGTTAATACTGTGAAATAACATTTTCGTGGGGGAGGGGTAATTTTTCGTTGTGTTCGAGGTATGAAGAGACCAAAGAATTCAGGTTCATCATGAAATATAATTTTTCACAGATATCTTTACTCAACAATGCTTTATCCACAAGATTTAATTCCTAAAAAACAATATTCTATTCTCAAACACCGAAAATTTGACCCGACGGAAATTTATATAATTTAACAGTATGTATATTTAAAATATATCAGAAGAAAGGCCAGTCAAATTAGGAGCCCTCTCTATACTGCACACTTAAGATTTCTGACTCTAAGGTATTTTTCTGCAGTTAGAGTGATCTGTCCTTAGATCTAAATTCTAAAAAAAAAATAGAAATTTACAATATATTATTGATGCAATTTGAAATTCGAGTATTCTTAACATTTTAAAAGGCTAAGGAAAATTAACTGAACGTGTTATTTACATGCATTTTCTCTATTGAAGTAATTAGTGATTTCTTTCACTTATAGAAGTTCGGGCTTTACGGACCGTGGATATCGGCCTGGATAGCTCAGTGGTTAGAGCACCTGACTAGTAATACAGGGGTCCCGGTTCGATTCCGGGTCCAGCCATATGTTTTCTTCGTGCATTTCTCCTTTCCTACTACATTTGGTGGCCAGTGTGGGGGGGGGGCTTTGTTCAGGTTACAATGTATGTGTAAATTAGTAATTCCTGGCAGGGCCCTAGAACTTGTGTCTTCGAGGTCGAAGACTGTTTAAGGAGGGAGGCATATAGAAGTTCAGGCTTTACGGACCGTAGATATCGGCCTTGATAGCTCAGTGGTTAGAGCACCTGACTAGTAATACAGGGGTCCCGGGTTCGATTCCCGGTCCAGCCATATGTTTTCTTCGTGCATTTCTCCTTTCCTACCACACACTGATAGTGTGTTGTCTTTGAACATTTTTTCCGGGGGTATATGCCACGCACTATACATTGAAAATTAAATATATACGCTCAATATTAACTCCTTTATAAAAAAAATTTCTTAATGTTAAAAATAAGATGTGTAGAGAGGGTCCTTAAACTTAGAATTTTCAAAAAGACATTTCTTACAAAAAAATACGTGTATATTCAGTAAAGAAATCTTTCTGTCCCAGTTAGAGTCAATTTATCTATTCAAAAAAAAATTTTGGTATATGTATGTAAGGAATAAATTATAGTATAATCTGAATAAACAATACACTTTTTGGAATTTTTTCTTCTTTGACGTCACAAACTATTGTTGATTGGATGGTTGATCTTATGAGAAAAAATACTTTCGATTTTGACTTCAAAATTTTCAGTTGGCCAGATTGCTTATGAGCTCAGTACGATATTAAAATATTATATGTACTATTTGCTTTCAAAATCTTTCAAATTTTGCATAGACGAATTGGAATAGTTAAAGAAATAAAGCAATATAAAGTTGCTTTATAACAGGACTTCACCAAAGTTTGATAGAGGGGAGGTGCAGATTTTAGCATTACATATTATGTAAAATTGTTTCGTGTAAATTTAATGATATATGCTATCAACAAATATCTTTTTAACCCACAGATTAAACACAAATTCTGCTTTCTTATCAGGTTTTTATACTGGACAGCGGTTGGAAATATTACTGAAATAAGTAGGTCATATATGCACCCCTACTAATGTTATTGTGATTTAAATTCAAGACACGTGGTTTAGGTTTATCTATTTAAAGGTTATAGGGTAGATCCGGTTCTATAAATAAAATTAGCAGTAAACAGGAAATTGCTATAGTCTGTTTCTTATGAAAACATGTCCTGTGAAAAATGTGTGTTTCCACACCTTTCTGAAAGACTTTCATGATTTTCAACAGAAATGGGTGGCTTAAAGGGGGGGGGGTTAAATAACAATTAATACATCTCATAGTTAACTGCTAAAATTACAGCTCACTAGCGACCGATACGCTGGTAAAAAAATGTGTAATATCATCTACACTGACAAACCTTTGTTTGCCTTATATGGCTATTGCTATTAATGCGCACAGAGGATCTTACCACAAGCAACTGACCAATTGTTGATTGAATACGTTTACGCCAAATACATGTTTACATGTTACAGGTACTTCGAACACGTGGTTCAGGTCAATCTACGAGTATTATCATGTCACTGGAGTGCAAAATAAAAAAATTTTCTTATGAACAAAATGTAAACATTAGAAACTATTAAAAATATCACGGGCGTTTTTAATTTGTTGTTAACTAGAGAAAAATATGTTTAATAAAATGTATACGTAGTTCGTGTCAAGTTCAGAACAACAGCACTTCAAGGGTAAGGAAAACGAGCAGCTTTTCGTATGCATAGAAATGGACAAAACATTTTTTACATAACTATACTCGTGATCACGTGTATTGGCCAGGGAATCCACCTGGCAATTGTATTCACCGATAGTACAATAAAGGAATTTATCAAGCGTAAAATTCCTGTAGTATTCGTATAGTAACCCATAATGCAATTCTCATTCATCTGATTTGTCAGTTAGTCACATTGGTGCCTCATTTGCTAATCTGACGCCAAAAAAGTAGTCCCGGTCCCCATGCAAAATATTTGTCCAAAAAGAAATTTTAATTTATGACAGCTGAAAATTGGATCATAGAGAATACTTAAAAATAATTTAAACTTGAATGGATTCAAGAAAGATCGATTGAAGTACATTCCTACAGAATTATATTATAGGGTGGTGAAAACTAAAACGCATCATAACTTTTCTGTTTACCATGTCTCCACGTGCTAGTCACTTCCTAGCCACATTTCCGTGAATAATTTTCCCTATCTCGCTGAAGTCTCGCTAGCTCTCGCCAGAGCCACTGTCAGAGCTATTCTGAACTCATCGGGTTTTATAATGTGCAGAACACCGAAAAATAAAAGGTTCCGAACACATTAGTAGGGGTGTTATGGATGGAACATCTAAAATGTATATTGCAACAACGGATATTGGATGGCCAAACGGCTTAGCCATTGATTTTGCGAGTGAGGAATTTTCTTTACTTTATTAATTTTTTTTCTATATTTTAACGAATGAAATAGTTCATGATGACAAGTAACAGAATAGAGATGAAGTGGGTGGAATGTCGCGAGAGCCTGGAGGCATTCATTACGTTTGCCAACACCTTTCATCAGTCGATCAAATTTACAGTAGACGTATCTAATTCGAAAAACGTATTCCTAGATACTACATCTACTCTGATTGATGGTGAAATCCAATTCAGTCTCCACACCAAACCCACAGACTCCCACCTATATCTTATGCCCTCTAGCTGTCATCCCCCACACACTTTTAAGGGAGTGCCTAAGGGTCTAGCCACCAGAATTCGACGCATCTGTTCGTCCCCTGGCTTATATCAGGAGCAAAGTGGTCTTCTTAAGTCCCACCTATGCAAAAGAGGCTACAATGCCCGCAACGTACAAACAGCTATTGATGAGATGGCGGGACATGACAGGCAAAACCTATTACGCTACAAAGAGAAAGAAAATAGCGGTAGGGTCCCTCTGGTAACCACATACCATCCCGTCCTTAAGAACCTAAGCGGTATCCTTCAAAAGAACCTACCAATTCTCCATTCAAACAAACGAATGGCAGAGGTCTTTAAGGAACCCCCATTGGCTGCATACAGACGCCCTAGGAACCTAAAGGACATGGTAGTAAGAACCAGACTGGACAACCCATTACCTAACGGGGGCTTTAAAACTTGCTCTGACAGAAGATGTCTTCTTTGTAAGCACAGCACTGACACAGACAGTTTTAACAGCCCTGTTACAGGCCGCAGCTACAAAATACTAGGGAATTTGTCCTGTCATACTGACAACTGCATTTATCTCATCAGTTGCAAAGTTTGCTCCAAACAGTATATTGGTGAAACAGGAGATCTCCGCAGGAGAGTCAATAACCACCGTTCGACCATTAGGACCAAAAAACTCAATGAACCCGTTGGGGAACATTTCAACCTTGAGGGTCACAAATGGGAGGACATGACAGTAGTGGTGATTGACCATAACCCAAGATGGACAGATGCTCAGAGAAAAAGCAAAGAAAAGTTCTGGATGCACAGATTGAAGTCATTCCGCCCTAATGGTATTAACAAACTGAATGACTTCACCAGAATGAACGTAAACTAGACCCAATTCCTGATGATACTAAACAAGATTATTCTCTCAATTTAGTATAAACTCTACAGTTAATTTGCGTCACCAACTCTCGAACAACCCACATAACTATGTATTGCTTACGCCTTTGTTAATTATTTTTTCCCGGTAATAAGTCCTTAAATATTTCAAAATTTATAATTAATCATAATTCATATGTTTAAATATCCCTGCTATATTATTTTTCTTTGATTATTCTTTATTAAGTAAAGTTACGCCATTTTGAGAGAATGAAACAATGTACGATTTACTGATTGTCGTCATTAATTAGCATAATTAATTCGTTCAATTATGTAAATCGCACTTCACCCGAGTATACCCGATAGACCGGACGCATTTCATAGCGGTCCGGATTTCTTTCTTTATTAGTGTTCTTAAAAATTTCCAATTCAACATGTAATTAAGTATGTAAATATTTAGTGTTTAGTAGTTTAGTAGTACTGCTAGTTGTTTTTGTTTTTTTTTTTTCCTTTGTTCTTATGACTTTTTAACTTTTTTCTTTGTCCTGAGGAAGGGACAGGGCGTCCCGAAAATTTGACAATTTTTATTGTTCGTGTCGTTGGTCATTTTAGTGCTTTATATATATATATATATATATATATATATATATATATATATATATATATATATATATATATATATATATATATATATATATATATATATATATATATATATATATATATATATATATATATATATATATATATATATATATATATATATATATATATATATATATATATATATATATATATATAAAATTTAAATTGATTTTTTTTTCAAATTGTCAGTTTTAAGATATATAATGTTTCATTTTGACAGTATCCCGCTGCACTTCTCCTTTGCCAAATATCAATTTGCTAGACTGTCTTGCTTTTCCTGGAGAAACCTGTGAATTTCAGTGCAAGCCTGGATTTAGACGTGTTGTCAACGCTTCTGTTACATGTAACCAGTTTGGCCAATGGGATCCACCCTCGGCATCTCTATGCTCAGGTCTCAGTTGCTTGTGCGTATGATAGATGCACATGTATATGTAATTTGCATTAAGTACATTGTACTAAAATATAAATTACGTGAAAATTGATTTGTGGTTTTGGTTCAATATATTTCTTCTTCTTGAGAATAGCTGGGACAATGGGATTTTCTGACCATCGTTTGACAGGTCTGCACGATTTCCAAATATGGAAGTCAAGAACGATAACCGTGAATTGGTATAAATGCACTGAATAAACAAGCTGGCAATCTTTCTGACCAATCAGATAACGACATTTAGACAAACCCATGAGAAAATAAATAAAACACCTGGTTTTAAAGTTTTTACTAAAAAATTATTTTAGAACAAACTTTTTGAAAACAGTATGCATAATTAGGAATGATTTAATATATTTGACAATTCTACCGTGAACAAACACAACTTGAAAGCTTAAAATAAATTCTAAATGGATTAAAAATCTGTCAATATACAAGGTAGCAATCCAAAATAACTTATGTTAAGAAATTTGATATAAATATGGCAGATTTTCAGTTTTTTCCGAGCCTGACATTAAAATGTTTTCGTATGGATAACAGTCTTAATTATTTTTGGAGTGTATATTACAAAATCGTCCATGCAGTTTTTTGTACATGTATACGAGGTAAGATAAAAAGCATTCCTGTATAATTATTCCATTTTCTCCACGTTTTACACCTTTCTGTATGTCCATTTAAAGTGTATTTTACATGGTGTTCGGCGATCATGAAACCCGTGCTACTATTTTAAACTACATGAAAATGTATACAGTCTATAAGATGGATAACTGTGTGCTGTTGTAGTAGACATACACGCATGGAAATTAAGCGGTATCTATGAAAATTGAACGGGTATGCAAAACTATATTTATCAACATACTCTATTTTCTGAAAAATGTGATATTAGTACTTGATAATAGCTTGACGATGTAATCTATCCTACCGTGAACGATCACATTGTTGCATGCATTATTAGTATTTCTTTTCCGAGATAAAAATGTCAAGTTTGTTCACGGTAAATATTTTGGGATAACCTTTTTCTTCAAAACTTTTCATCTTACTTCTAACGATTTTTTGTCAAAAATTCTTTTTGAGGAAAAAAAACAAAAGCACGTGCTATCTTTTTGTTCTTTTGAAATATGTTTTGGGGTGTGTAAAACTGCTGTTGTCTGATTGGGCAGAAAAATATTTACGTATATAGTATGGATATTTATAGCAGCTTATAGTTATCGTTCTTGACTTCCATATTTGGAAATCGTCCAGACCTGTTTGAGTTAGGAAATCGTTCGTAGTAATCAGAATACATATCTAAAATAAAAGTACATTGACAGATACAGTACTGTTAAAAAATGTAAACAGGATGAAAATTACCACTTTTGCTATAGAAAAGATTGTAAACTATATTTTATTTGTACACTGATAAACTTAAAATATTTTGACTCGTTTCATTATGATTACAATAAGATACCTCAGGTACTATTTCGACACTTTATATTGTTATTTTCATAGTAAAACATTCAAATTATATTTTAAATTTAAGGGGGTAGGAGATGAATTCGCCATCGAAATTATCATCATTTTGATTTTCTTTTTATTGTTTTTGGCGAATTAAAAACTAACTCAAAAATACTAATATTGAAATTTCTATCTGGAAAATTCCCCCTTTTTTACTTTTACTTTTATTTTAACGGACTTTCTCCTGAATTTAGAACCCAAGGTTATTACATGTAGCAGAAATGATTTTAAAAAATTCTCAAAGTTGACCTTGCACGTGTATTTTAGAAGGTATCGAATGTTTTGGCTGTGTTCTGTTCAGAACTTCTTTTTTGTACTTCAGTTTTTTTAACAGAAATAATTTACATGTACATGTATGTACTTTTTTGTTTATTATCTACTATTCATATTATTTATTATCTTTCTTTTTTAGTGAAGCTGATCAAATCATTGTCTCATTTTCAGAAATATTTTGTTCACCATCACTCACAAATGCTGTTTTATCGTCAAATTGTTCGCGAAGCGTGAACAGGTCATGCACATTTGAGTGTTCTGAAGGCTATAGTTGAACGACTTTGCAAAGTTTAATATGCACTATGAACGGTACATGGAACATGGATACCAACAGTTTTAGTGATGGGGAATCGGAAAAAATTCATAATCGATTATCGGTAATAATCGGCTGGGCATAATCGATTAATAATCGATTATAATCGAAATTTTGAACTTCAATAAAATTAATATAGAAAAGTTAAAACTTATTCAGATTTCTGTCAGACATTTACATAAAAAAACATTTACTTACATAAAATATTCAAAAATTTTAATTGAAATTTCTTTTTTAAAAAGTGGAAAATAGTATTTTGTCTACTTTAAACAATATAGACTATTGAAACAGAATGGGAATTTATTTTTTTTTATAAAGTCCATGCAATGGGTATTTTACTGATATTAGTCCCACCTTTCATTTAATACATGTACGTATTTATTTCTTAAAATTAGTTTTGATTAGTTAAAATTGCAAGCTGTAAAAGTAATTATCCTCATGTTAGACTTGTATTTATGATTATAATTCAGTTAAAGATTGACTAGACAAATTATGTTTTCCTTTACTTGCAATATTACCGTTTCCTGGTATTAGTCTAACCCCATATTTAATCATGGCGGTAAAAGTATCAACAAGACACGGGATACTTTCATGTTTTCAACATTCATCACTACTTTTATGCTCTTTGCACTTGGATTTGGTAATAAAATTAAAGGTTGACAATTTTATTTTTTGTTAGCGATGTCGGCGACATTTATTTTATAATCGATTAGTAGCATCGAAGAGCTTCTAACGACCGACAATCGATTGTCGCCGACAATCGTTCCATCACTAAACAGTTTATGTTCACGTTAGAATCCACGAAACGTCTTATTAGTATTATTTTAAGATTATTAATTTCGTGAAAAAAATAAAGAGATTTAGCTTGATACAAATTGTAGAACTTGTATTAATTTCATTAAAATGCAAATACATTTATGTTACAAAGTATATGAAGTAGTCTTTACGTTATACAGTATCGTGTGGAACTTTCATTTTAGATAGTGTTCTTTTATTACTCTATAAGATGTAGTTAATATGTCATTATATTATGTTATGGAAAGGCAGTTTCCGAAAGATCATAAACATAAAAAAGAAAGCACCTTGTATAATACTGTGTCTACATGATAACGAAATGCAAAATCTAGCGCACGGAATGCTAACATGGTCGGATATAATATTTCATCATATTATCATCCTCATGATAACAAGAGAAACTTAAATGCTACACATAATGATGAATATACTGTATAATGTGAGAAATACATTATATATTGTTTTGTTTACTGCATATAATGTTAGAACTAGCGCATATAATGTTAAATTGATTGACATTGTATATTGTTTAACTTCTCGAGAATTTTTCACTCATATGGAGACGTCACTGTATGTCAGTGAAAGGCTTCAAATTTTGCTTTTTACTCGGCACTCAAGGTCATTGAGCAGTGAGGGATATTTATCGTGCCAACGTCTGTCGCTAACACGGGGTCACGGTTTAAAGGTCTCATCCGAAGGACTCGCAACTTTCACTTCAAAGTGCCGAGCGCATGGCGAAGGAACAGGTGCTACGCATTTTGTCGACTAGGTCAGTCGTGGCAGAGATACGAACTCACGACATCTCGATCACGGAGCGAGCGCTCTACCAACTGAGCTACCGTGAACGGTCATATAATGTTAAAAGCACTTCATATAATGATTTAAACACCTCATATAATGAGAGATGTACATACATATGTAATATAATGACATAACTACATCATATAATAAAAGAATTACTGTGAAAAATGGAACTTGTGACGATATAAAGTAAAAATTACTTCATATAATAAAATTAGTACCACACATAATAAAGGAAACACTGCGTATTATGTTTATTTTTTAATCCTCATATAAGACAATTTCGGCGTTCTATAGGCGTTCATAACTCATCTATATTTTGTAAAATGTTAAAATATTATTTACTCGTATACACTCTACAGATAAATATTCATTCTTGTTTCTTCATCAATGGTTATTAAAAACTGCTTTTCTGATCGAAAATACTTTAATTTGAATCAGATCCAATATCGGGAAACACGGAGAGCACCACAGCATTGGCCAATGAGTCAACAACAAAGAAAAATACCACTCCAACAACAATAGCTGAATCAACTTCTATTTCAACAACAGATAGTCGATCAACAACATCCCAAAGCTGGAAAAGCACCTTAGCAAAAGAAATAACAGCTAATGACTTACCATTAACTACCGTTACAGAAAGCGACGCACGATCAACATTACCAACAACGACAGAGATTGCGACACAAACTTCATCTACCACTACGTCTAAAGGTAATATACAGTGATGTACAATGATTGCTCTAGGTATTTGCTTTGTTATATTGTACAGTTATTAACTATTTTTACTTAATGTCACTTACAAATGAAAGCTACGTTGGACGGCGGCTTCAATGTACATACACATATACATACACATAACAATAGTTCATGATCACGTAAGAATCCACAGACGTCTTATAAGTATTATTTTCAGATTATTAATTTCGTGAAAAAATGGAATAAAGAGATTTAGCTTGAATCAATTTGTAGAGCATGTATTTTTCATTTAAATACAAATGCATTTACATGTATGTTACAAAGTATATCAAACTGTTTTCACTTTATATCGTGTGCAACTTCCATTATAAATATTTCTTCTTTCATTATATAGCCCCGTGGGGATCCGGGTTAGAATAGGTCCTCAGTACCCCTTGCTTGTCGTAAAAGGCAACTAAATGGGGTGGTCCTTCGGATGAGACCGTATAAACCAAGGACCCGTGTCACAGCAGGTGTGGCACGATAAAGATCCCTCCCTGCTCAAAGGCCGTAAGTGCCGATGTAGGCCTAAATTTGCAGCCCTTCACCGGTAATGGTGACGTCTACATATCAGTGAAATATTCTGGAGATGGGTGTTTAACAGTATATAATCAATCAATCAATCAATCTTTCATTATATAAAGTAGTGAATACGTCAATATTTTATGTTATGGAAAGGCAGTTTACGAAAGATCATACACATAAAGAAGAAAGCACAGTGTATAATACTGTGTCTACATGATAACGAGATGCAAAATCTACCGCACGGAATGCTAACATGACCGGATATAATATTTAACGATAATCTCCATGATAAGAAGTGAAATACCACATATAATGATGAATATTTTGTATAAATTGTGTGAAGTACCGTACAGTGTTTATTTCCTATGTAGCTTGTAACACGAGCTTCGATTGGTTACAAAGTCGGTTGTAAATTTCCGTACACCTGACTTCAGCCGGGTGGGGTAAATAAAACGTGACGTCACAATGCATAGTTTTTCTATAATACAAAGCAAATTTCATGACGTCACAATGCACTATAGTACGTAATAAATATTTTCGATAGGTTGAGACACAGTAGATTGAATTTATGTTTTACTAAGAATTTTTACGGATACACATGAACATAGGAAATAAATTCGTGATCCAGGTCCAATCAAAGGTGTACGGGGATTTACCCCGGGTTGTATTCAATACAACCTTCGGCCTTCGGCCTCAGGGTGTATGGAATAAAATCCGGGATAAATCCCCGTA
Organism: Saccostrea glomerata; assembly: GCA_003671525.1. Classification (NCBI taxonomy): domain Eukaryota; kingdom Metazoa; phylum Mollusca; class Bivalvia; order Ostreida; family Ostreidae; genus Saccostrea; species Saccostrea glomerata. Next base: position 327,267 of record PRKT01000313.1, read on the forward strand.
CACCCTTGATTGAACCTGGATAACTAATAATATATTGTTTTGTATACTGCATATAATGTTAGGACTACCGCATAAAATGTTAAAAGCACTTCATATAATTAAGTATATCACTACATCATATGATGTCATATGATGTACATGACTACATCAAAAATAAAAGAATTACTGTAAAATGGAACTTGCACCGATATAAAGTAAAAATTACTTCATATAATTAAAATACTACAGCACATAATAAAGAAAACACTGCGTATTATGTTTAATCCTCATATAAGACAATATCGGCGTTCCATAGGTGTTCATAACTTATCTGTATTTTGTAAAATGTTAAAGAATTATTAACTCGTATACAAGATAAATATTCCTTCTTGCTTCTTCATCAATTGTTATTTAAAACTGCTTTTCTGATCGGAAATATTTTAATTCGATCAGATCTGATATCTGGAAACACGGAGCGCACCACAACATTGGTCAATGAGTCGACAACAAAGAAAAATACCACTCCAACAACAATAGCTGAATCAACTACTATTTCAACAACATCCCAAAGCTGGACAATCACCTTAGCGAAAGAAATAACAGCTTATAACTTACCATTAACTACCGTTACAGAAAGCAAAGCACGATCAACATTACCATCAACGACAGAGTTCACGACACAAACTTTATCTACCACTACGTCTAAAGGTAATACATTGTACTGTACAATGATTGCATGTTTTTGCTTTGTTCTATTGTTTAGTTATTAACTAGTTTTACTTAATGTCACTTACAAATGAAAGCTAAGTTGGACGGCATCATTGTGCATAAAGGTACTTTGCAATAGGCACTTTCAAATTTGAAATGAAATTGTGATCCAGGACTTTAAACGTAAGGTATGTCACTCCTGAAATTTGTTAAATCAATGATTTTTTGAGAAGTATATTTTGGATAATTACTCATACAGAGTGACTTAAAATCGCAAAAAATAGGCGGTCAGAGTTCATCTTACTGATCTGCGGTACAATGAAGTTGACCTATCCGCACTTAAATTCTAACTCTTTGATTAATTACTTTAACCTTTATCATATTTATCAGATGTAACCATGGCAATAAATATAATTTTTTTTATTTTTTATTAAATATTTTGAATAATACTTATCATTGAAAAATATTACAAATAAATGCGCGTAAATTATTGTGTGACCTTTCTTGTACTAAAAGGTAGTTAACATATCTGGGGTATTAAAAAAAATAAAAAGGCAATAAAACATTTTCTGAAATCAAGCTTTTACGACGTAAGTGCTGATCAGTCACAAGTATCGAGTACTCTGAAATAATGAAAGAAAAAGTTGGGGTCATTTTGAAATATGGGTCAAAATATGTGATTTTCAGGCAAAAAATATTGTAAATTTTATCTTGACTTATTCGACATATCTTCATTTTTTGGCATAGTTTGATGAAGGAAGGTGTAAAACTTGTTCTAAAATATTGCTTCTTTGTAGCTTTTTGAGCAGTTTTTTCGTTGATTGTTAAAATATTAACAATGTCGAAATTAAATATGCTATAGAAATTTAATTTTTAAGTAAATATTTTGAAGTAAGATGTTCTGCGTAAACTTTTCTAAAAAGCTGACGAGTGACGTACCTTTAAGCTATATAATGATTATTATGTGGAACCTGTTTCATTACAAAATTTAAAAATACGCACAAGACAAAAGACCACCTTTAAGCAATCGCTTAATGGTAGCTTCATGGTGACTTAATGGTGGCTAAAAGAAGTTAATTCCTTTAAGCCACCATTAAGCTGCAACTTACAGGTGCTTAATGTCCAAACTTCATTAAGCTACCATTGAGCCACCATTAAGCTGAGCTTAATGGTGACTTAATGGTCAAACCTCATTAAACTTTTACGCATCTTATATAGAATCTTTAAACTAACTGTTAGTTATTTTGATATCATTTACGCAAAATCTATTCCAACTCATAATTTTGTCTCGATCATAATTTCTACGATTTTTTTTGTCAACGTGCATAAACTTGATCACTGAGAACAAAGTTAGCTAATAGCCACAGGGGCTTCGCTCGAGGTGTCTAATTTTTTTTTTAAATCATTTACAGTGATAATAAAACAAGACATCCTTTATCAGAACCGTATATTATTTTTTTTAAAAAAAAATAAATCATTATTACATGCGTTGTTTTTATTTTTAGTGTATATGATTTTTGAAAATAAATAATTATTACACACCGGGCCCCGGGAGCAAGTCCTTGTGAAATATATTAAATTTTCAATACCCAAAATCAATTTGTTCTTGAAATTATTTTTATCCATGAACTGTTACACAGAATATATATTACGCTTTAAAAACAAAATGGTATAATTTTTATTTCATGTGTTAAAAGAAACATTCCGCTACAGAATTGACAGGAATATAACTTTAAGTCATATAATCTCATGAAAAAAAATCTGTTTTATTTTTTTTTTGGGGGGGGGGGGGGGGGCTACTGGTATACAAATGTTTAGTTTTCAAATATTGACTTTTACCATAAAAACTTTTTAATGGCTTTTACATCATGAATAATTTTAATTAAATCGTTATTTTTTTTTAATAATGCAGCGGTAAGTGTCTGTCAAACTCTAGTCGGTCTTCAATGATTGTTATTTCAAAATCGATTTTCAGAAGATCAGCCGATCAGACTAAACGTATAACATCAGACCAGATGTATACACATTGAGAAACGGGGTAAGATTAACGGATGATCAGTGTACAGTAAACTGACTGGTCAGACAATAGACCTTAATTAGGTGTCCCCCCGTCCCCGGTTAACTAACAGGAAACTATACACACACAACGTACACTGACAGATTTTTATGATCAATTATTTTTATAAAATTTAAATTTAACGCAAGCATATAACAAATTAAAAATTATGATTCATCGTAAAAAGTCAATTATTTTGATACCCATTATGATACAAAAAGAATTGAAACTGAATATGATATTCTAAAAAAAGGTTTTGTAAACGTAATTAACCAGGTTAATCTTACGCGAGGATTGTCACTAAATTGTTGACACAGAAACCGTTAATATCCACAGAATATTAAAAAATATAATAGAATCTGTTTTTTCGTCTTTCATTTTCGATGATAGATTTTTGTGTTTTATCTATAATTAATTTATTTTCATTCATGATTTAATGCTTACATGTATAAATTTTCGAAAAACAGAGCGAAGAACTCAATCACATTACATCAATCTAAAAGCCGAAATCAATAGTTTAGAAATATTAATGTGATATAAGCCTTTCAAAAAGATCCACAAATAAAAATGTTTATATTTTGATTAATAAATCAACTCAAGATTTTTGGAAACGTTCAACAAAATTCTAGTAAATACTTTAATTAGACCAAACAAATTTTGTAAAAAATAAAGGTTAAATATTTAATATTTTCACTAGTAATCAAGAGCGGCGATAGCCTAATGAATAAGGCGTCTGTCATGTGGGACTTCCGGTTTGCTGTCAGCCGAGAGTGCACGGATTGATTTCGTGGAGCTGATAGTTAGTTGGTTTTTGTTTAAATGTAAGTAGTAAGCTTCTAAAAAGGAGCCCAGTTGATTTGTTGCGTATAATTTACTGTACATATAAGACATTGTTAGCTGTTTCTACCCGTTTCTTTGACTTTGAGTCAATAAACGGCAGGATGGCTGCCACTTCGAGTGGCGGCCATGAGGGCGGATCTCAAAATAACACGAACAAAGTGAAAAGATTTTACTGTCGTGAAAACACAATAGCTGTAGATGTTTTAGATAATGGACAGGTTAAACCTGATAATATTATCAAATTTGTGCATGAGCATTGTGGAGTGGGGTCAATGTTCGCTTGTGTTATTAGATCTGGGAACTTGTATGAAATTACACTGGACGGAAGTGCTCCTATACAATATCTCTTGGAGGGTATTAAGATCGGAGATAAAACATTTCATTGCAGAGAAGTAGTGCAAAATTCCGTAATGGTTAGTTTTCTTCATCTTCCTGCATACATCGAGGATCAAGAAATAGAAGACACATTTAATTTAGCGTTTATGAAAGTAGAAATTCTATCTCCGATCAAAAGGCGTTATTACCCAGGAACAAACATAGCAGATGGCACAAGGTATGTGAAAGTAAAATTACCACCAAATATGCCTTCGTTTCCATATACAATAAAATTCAGAAAAGAATATTATAGAGTAATTCACAACGGGCAGATGAAAGTGTGTAGTTTGTGCTATTCAAGCGATCATCTATTCAGAGAGTGTCCTAAATTTGTTTGTTTTCGATGTAAAAAACAAGGGCATTACGCTAGAACCTGCACAGTGAAATGGTGTCCTGATTGTCTTGAATGGGGTGACGAGTGTTCGTGCGGGTTGAGTGATCACGAATCAGACGCAGACGATAGGCCGTCAAAAGAGGTGAATAAGGAGGACGATCGCGAGAAAAAAGACAAGGAGGCACAAGAGAGGGAATCAGAAATAGAAATAACAGAATCGCAAGGAAACGAGAGTGTTCGAGAGGATAGCGGAGAAACAAATGAAAACGATACGAGAGGTGAATTAAAAACAAGTTCTAACGTGAAGGAAAATGTGGAAAACGCGAATGAACCCTCTAGTACTGCAGGTGTCGCAAGTGATCATGAAAACGAGGAACAGGTAGAAAACGAGGCAATGGATACAAAATCTGAGAGTTCCGAATCTTCCGAACCGGATGAAGAGATCGTAGTCAAAGGAAAGACAAAGAGAAAGAAGAAAGTGAAGAAAGGAAAGGCTAAAAAGAATAGATAAAATGAATAAAATTATTCTTAATTCATTAATTACCTGTATTATGTTAGTTACTTCATGGAACTGTAATGGCTTATGTGATCTTGATAAAATGAAAAATATATTTAGTTTGTTTGTAGAAAAAAGATATGACATAATTGGTCTGCAAGAAACACACTGGAAGAATGAATTTATTGAAAGGTATAAACATTTATGGAATGGTGAAATTATTTATAATAATTATAATAGATCTGCAAGAGGTGTAGCATTTTCAATAAGAAATGATCTGAAAGAAAACATTGAAATTGTTAAAGGTTTAGATGGAAGATTTTTGCATATTAGATATACAGAAAACGATGAAAAATTTGATATAGTTAATTTATATGCACCAAACAAGGTCGCAGATAGATCATCATTTTTTAATGAAATTTCTGAATTAATTCCAAAGTCAAAAAATCTTATGATATTAGGAGATTTTAATAATACACTGGGTGAAATAGATCGATGTGGGAAAACAGCTCATGTGTATGATAAGAGTTATAAAACATTGTTTGAATTAATGAATAAACACTTTGTAACTGATATATGGAGAAATAGAAATATGTCAGAGAAAGTTTTTTCTAGAAAGATGGTTGTTGAAAATACTCTTGTTCAAAGTAGAATAGACTATATATTAGTATCTAAGGAAATTGGCAAGTACGTTCGAAATATTTATTATGTTGAAACTACTTTAAGTGACCATTCAATGGTTGTTCTTTATTTTAATAATGAAGATGTAGAAAGGGGTCCCGGTTTATGGATTCTTAATAATACATTACTTTATGAAGAAAGTTACAAAGAAAAAATTATCCAGTTGATTGAAAGAGAAAAAGAATGTTTATTATATAACAGTTCTTTATTACTATGGTGGGACAATTTAAAGTATAAGATTAAAAAGTTTTCTCAGTGTTATAGTAAAGATAGAGCCAAAGAGAGAAATAAAGAATATTTTACATTACAAAATAAAATCAAAAGGTTGTCAGAGAGAATAGCAAATGGAGAAAAAATAAATATTGAAAGATATGAGGCATTAAAAGGTGAATTGTCGGAGTTTGAAATAGAAAAATGTAAAGGAGCAATTCTTAGATCAAAGGCCCAGTGGGCAAACGAGTCTGACAAATGCACGAAATATTTCTTAAATTTAGAAAAGGTTAGACAAAAATCAAACTCAATCAAGGAATTAGTAGATGAAAATGAAGTTCTCAGAAAAAATACAGAGGAGTTATTAGAAATTCAATACAACTTTTATTCAAAACTATATGCATCTGTTTGTATTGAAGAAGACAGTAAAAATCATTTTTTATCATTTGTGAACACAAAAATAGATGTAAACGATGCTGAAATGTGTGATAGAGGTATTAACAATGAAGAAATTATAAAAGCTATAAAAGAAATGTCAAATAATAAGAGTCCAGGTTCTGATGGATTAACTGTCGAATTTTACAAAACGTTTTTACCATATTTAAGAGAGATATTATTTAAATTATATAAAGAAGTAGAAACAAAAGAAACATTGTCGCACACAATGAAAATGGGTATTATAACATTGTTGTATAAGAAAAAGGGAGACAAAAAATATTTAAAAAATTGGAGACCTATAAGTTTACTTAATGTTGATTATAAGATTATTGCAAGAGTCATGGCTAATAGATTAAAACTTGTTTTACCAAATATTGTATCAGAGAGTCAAACATGCTGCATTATAGGAAAAGATATAGCAGATACACTTGTTAGTATTCGAGATATTATTGATTTAGTAGAAATGGATAATTTAGAGGGATATATTGTTAAAATTGATCAAGAGAAGGCTTTTGATAGAGTTAGTCATGAATACTTATGTGATGTTTTAGATACATTTGGTTTTGGGCCTTATTTCAAGAAGTGGATAAAGATTTTTTATCATGATATTTTTAGTAGTGTTAAATGTAATGGGTTTTTGACAAATTATTTTCCTATAAAAAATTCAGTAAGACAAGGTTGTCCTATTTCTGCATTGTTATATGTTTTATCAGCAGAACCTTTGTATCATGCCATGAAATGCAATACAAATATAAAAGGGATTCCAATTCCAATGTCAGACAAGGTTGCGTTAATGTTTCAACATGCTGATGACACAACTATGGCGGTATCAGATACAAATTCTGTTATAGAAGTTTTAAAAGTTTTTGAATTGTATGGAAATGCATCAGGTGCTAAAATTAATGTTCAAAAGTCTGAAATAATGTGTATAGGTTCAGGTTGTTTATCAAATGATGTAAAACAGAACATTGAAATTTCTGAGACAAATATTATGAAAATACTTGGCATATATTTCGGTAAAAATGAAAAAGAATGTGAGACTTTGAATTGGAAGGACAAAGTACAAAAAATAATACAAATACTAAATTTATGGAGACAAAGAAAATTAACAATTCAGGGAAGAGTGGTTGTAATAAACACTTTGTTGATGTCAAAATTGTGGTATGCATTGTCTGTTATATCCATGCCTAAATGGGCAAGAGATACAATACAAAAAGAATGTATAAATTTTATATGGAATTATGGAGCACATTTAGTGTCTTACAAAACTATTGTTGGTGATAAACATAATGGCGGTTTGATGGTAAATGATATATATCTTAAAATGTTGTCATTTAGACTTAAATTCTTGGCTAAATATTTATGTACATCTAAAGATTTTGTGTGGAAATACATTTTCAAATATTTTTTGTCTAAGGTATGCAATTTGAGGGCAAATTCGGAAATACTAATGCTAAGATTGCTTAATAAAGACTTATTAATTTTACCTCAACATTACAAAGAACTTTTTAGTGCATGGTATGCTCTAGAAAATAATATTGTTTATAATGAACAAGAAGATGATGTGTATAATTTCTGTTTATTTTATAATTTAAAGGTTCAATCAAATGGTAAAATGTTAAAGTGGAATGATTTTATAAATGCAGGAATTACACATGTTAAAGATATTTCGTACGAAGTTATACCGGGTTTTTTACCTAGTTCTTATGTTGTTGATATTATTCTAGAGAAAAATCCTGATGCAAATATTATGAAAATCAAGGAAAATTACAATATTCTTTTACAAAGTATGCCAATAGAATGGACAAAATATGTAAAAGAAAAGGAGTTCAAGAATGCCAGTTTTATGGCAGATTTTTGTATTAATTATGAAAATCAAAATATAGTTTTGAGTACTTGTTCAACAAAAATATTTTATAAATTGTTGGTCCAAAAATTGTTTCAATATCCTGTTTCAAATACATTTTGGAGAGAAACATTTAATTTACATGAATCTGATGATTTTATTAATAGATGGATTGTCTTATGGGAGTCTTACAAACAACCTGAAATCATTGAATTAGATTTTAAATTATATCACAATGTAATATTTACTTATGAAAAATTGTTTAAAATTGGTAAAACTGAATCAAGTCTTTGTCCTATTTGTTTGTCAGAAGTTGAAGATATAATACACCTGTTTATTGGCTGTAAGGAATTGCAGGATTTTAAAAACAATTTTGTTGTTTATCATTTAGAAACTTTAATGAAAGATGTAGATGTTAGAATATTTAATACTTTAGAATTCGATAAAATATTTTTTCTTCATTGTCAAAGGGCGTAAAGAATGTTAATACTTTTTTTGTTAATTTCTTTTTATCTGTGTGTAGACTAAGTATTTACAAAAGAAGACAAATGTTTATTAACAGTCAACAAAAGTTGGATATAACAAAATTTTGCAAATACACATTGAGACAGTTTATTTCATATAATTATTATCAATTGTGTGTCAAGGAAAATAGAAAGAATGTATTCTCTAAATTATTTTTATACAAGAACCCTCTAGTAAAAGAAACAGAGGGGGTGTTATTATTTATTTTATAACATTTTTGTTTTTGTTTTTCCAGTATCTATGTCATGAATGTTTTTAAACATATGAAATGTATATAATGATTATTACCAATAAAAGATAAAAAAAAAAAAAGGCGTCTGTCATGTAATCCTAAAGTCATGGGATCGGTCCCCGACAGTCGCGAATTTTTTTTTTTTTTTTTATTTTGAATTTCGTTCTTTTTCATTATTTTTACCAAATCAAGATATGTGCGAACTTTATATTTATAATATTGATAACAAATCACTATAAAAATAATTTTTCACCCATATAAACAATATTATCGACTGCGTTATGTGGCTTAATGGTGGCTTAATGGTAGCTTAATGGAGTATGGACATTAAGCACCTGTAATCTTCCTTAATGGTAGCTTAATGGTGATTTAATGGTGGTTTAAAAGCTACCATTAAGGACATGTAAGCCACCATTAAGCTACCATTAAGCTACATTTAAGCACCCATTAAGGACTTTGAGATGGCTTAATGGTAACTAAATGGTGGTGTAAATGTTACTTAAAGGTGCTTAATGGTGACTTAAAGGCAACCATTAATCCACCATTAAGGACCTATAAGCCACCATTAAACCGGACTTTAAGGGTGTGTTTCATCTTGTGACGGAAAAAAAAATTACAAGATCTTATCAAAGTGATACATTATGACAGTGATTATATGGATCTGTTTTTTTTTTTAGTTTAATCACATATCTCGTAAGCTTTTCTGTCTTTTATAATTCTAAAAGATACCATTCGGTCAGCAACAACTCAATTTAGTACTGTATCAAGAACAAGTAAATCAACAACTTTTCAAATCTCATCAAGCACTTTAACAAAAGGAATAACAGCTAATAACTCTCCGTTAACTACGAAAAAGGAAAGCAACACACGATCAACATCGACAGAGATCACAACACGAACATCATCTACTACTACGTCTAAGGGTAATATACTGCATGTACTGTATGATTATTGCTTTAAGTATTATTTTTATATTGTACGGTTATTAACTTCTCTGGTAGTTTTTTTTTTCAAGTTAATAAGGCCACTTGCAAATAAAGGCAACGTTTGACGGCATAAATGCACATGAACATACATTTCAATTGGCATTTTCACAATTTAACGAAAAAAGTGACCAAGGACCATTGAAGGGACATGGTCAGAGTTTCAGCTAAAAATTTTCAAATTTATTTTTATATTTTAACAAATATTTAACAAAAGTTTTTCTCGTGATCGTCAAAAAATTTGAACTTCAGTTGGAAAGATACAATACAGATTCAGAGCTCCGAACCTTTGTTATGTAAATAGGGTCCGTGACATGTTCTTTTACATAGATTAATATACTTGCATACTAGTATGTTCCTTCAAGGCAGATAATTTCAATAACGAAGTTAATTTTAAATACTATGAAAAAGTTTCTAGTGATTTTCTGAATTTTCTTTTGTTATAAACGATTTCTTTTTTATATTTTCTCTGTTCACTTTTTATTTTACTATAAATAATATTTTCTATATGTAAACAAAAACAAGGCACAAGCCTTGTTTACATTTCGAAGAACTTGAAGTTCAGTATCTTCTGAATATTAATCAGTAAATGATGTTGAAATGTTTGCTGTTCATTAGATTATACCTTAGTTAGGAATTTTAAGCATTAAAAAGGGTTTTAAGAATTCAGTTGAAACTGTTTTCATGTCCCTTTCAGCTTCATAATAATAATTATGTGAAAAAAATTAAAAGATCGTATCAACCTGATAAATGATCACAGAGATAAATGTATCCATTTTTTGTAATTCAATTACATCTATGTTGCTTTGAATTCGCATTTTTTTTTTATAGTTTTAATAGATGCCACGCAATCAGAAACAGCTCAATCAAGTACTGTATCAACAAAAAGTAAATCAACAACTTCTCAAATCTCAACAAGCACCTTAACAAAAGGAATAACAGCTAATAACTCTCCGTTAACTACGGTAAAGGAAAGCAACACGCGATCAACATTACCATCATCGACAGAGATCACAACACGAACTTCATCTTTAACTGCGTCTAAAGGTAAAACGCCTGTACAATGTCGTTCTAATTTGCTTCTCTGTAGAAAAGAAGCGTTGGTATCTCGTTTTTAAAAAAAAAATATTTACTCCAATACGTCACTTACAATAAAACGCTACGTTGGACAACATCAATTTACATGTATAAGAACATATGCTAACGTGTCAAGAATACTAGTCTGTATTTAATTGATGCTAGTGCATGTACTTGACTCTAAAGCTACATCATAAATATATTTTATTTCAAATGATTAGAATGCGATTTTTTTTCTCTTTTCTTCTACAACAAATCAACAATTGAAATCAAACTTTGAATTTCATTATTTTATTTACTTTTATAGTTCATTTTCATATCACAGTGAACATCGTTATTTTTGACAGCTTGCTTATAAATACAATTACACTCGTCTTGCATGTTTCAATAAGGAATAAAACAAAGCCGATGATTCATCACATTGTTATTTCACATGTTTCCTGGAAAGAGTCAATTACCTCAAACAAGAGATGTTTGTGAAATACTGAGGCCACCGTATGGTAGCTAATGACGAAGATTGATTTTTTTTAATACAAGTCAAAATCAATTTAGTATACTTATTGCACATGTGAAATATTTTAGATTTTCCGTTAAAATTGTTTTTCATGATTTTCATCTTCCAATGTTTTGTCGCCAGCGTGACACAGTCGTAAGTTCTATAGTCGCGAAGTAAGGAGTCAGTCTAAACGTGGCGGTTTCCAATCCCACTGTGGTACTTGAAGACCGGTCCTTTTGAGTGAAACATTCCCAAGAGGGACGTTAAAACCGTACAGTAAATCAATCAATCTAGCATACCTGATTATCCTCACTGTAAATTTGTACCAATGATTCAAATTTTGGAAACACTTTAAAAATTTATAAAACATGCTATGTTGTTAACAGTAAAAACTAAGTCACGAATTTCTCAAAAATGATAAACAAAGAAGGACTAACCAAAGAAAATGACAAATCAAATCTTGCTAGACAAATGTTTTTCGATGTCATAGGGAAAGTGGCAAACTCTGTCAGACATGTATGCATTGAGGAAATTTTAGTTGAATCTTCAATCACTAAAAAAATCTTGTCGGTATATGTGCATTAAATGAGTTGAAATATAATCCTTGTATATTTATGACTGATTTCACAAATTATTTATGCATAGATAAGGAAGAAAATCATATTTATTTATTTGTTCGAGGAATTTTTTCTATGATTATAATTTACATTGAATATTATAAATTTTTGTCACTTAATTTACATGTCTGAAGATCAAAATCAACACAGTCAAGATACTGAACTTTCCGCAATAACTGTCAATAAGACACTTGCAATAAGCATTTCATCAGCTTTTTTTTAAGTAAATAAAAAATGACTACAATGTTAGTTAGAATGCTTGTGATTATCAGTATGAGCACTTGGTACTCTATTGAAATCTTAAGAAATAATTGGAGGTAATAAGCCTATTTAAATAAAGATAAATTCTATAGATTGAGTTATTGACTGATTTTTTAGCATTACAGTTATATCTTCAGACTGTGTAAATGTGCGTGTTATATATAAAGTATATTTAAAGTACCATGAAATTCAAAATAGGCGTCTCGATATGAGTGAAGTATTTTTGAGAGGGAAGTTAAACAAATACAATCAATCAATCAAAAAGGAAATAAATTTATTATTCTTACAGTGTCTGGATGTTCAAAGACAATATTAAATGGGAATCTAATCAATTTTTTTTATGAAAATTGTTTGATTTTTTTTTTTCAGATACCTTATGTAAGTCTGAAATCAAAAATGGAAAACTTCAATTTAATTGTGAAAGAAAAATTGGAAGCAAGTGCTCATTTGTATGCGAAGCTGGATACATATCTACTATTTCTTCTTCAAATATTGTGTGCACCTCGGACTGCATCTGGAACGAAAACATTGATGAATTATGCAAAAGTTTGAAAATTTAAATCTTTGGGTGATAAACCTAATTTCTTTCAAAATATCATTTATATTGTTTCTATTTTTAGCACAACTGAGCTGTAAGCTCAACTGAACTTTTCATATCAAGTTTATCAGTGTCCGTTTTTTTTCTCTTGCTGTCCGTTTTTAAACTCTACACTGTTTGAATTTTTGTCAAGAACCACTTGGCCAATTTCAACCAAACTTGCCATAACGCATTCTTGGTTAAGGAAAATTCAATTTTTAGCAATGAAGGGCCTCATCCTTATTTTTTTTTTAATGCCATCTTCTCAATGATTTTAAAAAAACACTGGAGAGGTAAAGTTGAAAGTTATGTGTAACCCATCCTCGCCAGCCAGGGCTCTTGAGCCAACACGTTGGCGTTCGACCCCAACCGTAATTGATTCATTATTCTTTGACTTACTTATCTCATTAAGAAGTACCAATTTATTTATAGCTTTAGACAGTTAGAAAAGGATTTGGTTTACACCTTAAATGCACGTGTTACATGTTGTTTTTCATAAATAGCTTTGTATGATTGGGTGAGAGATAAGAAAAATAATCAAGATTTGCGATTTTTCGGAAAACAGTCAACCAAAGCTTATTGAATTTAAAATAACAGGGGTTCAACGCCAGCCTGTTGACTCAGGACCCCTGACTTGCGAGCATGCGTAAAAAGCTTTCTTAAATAAAGTGTATATTTCAGTTTATATTCAAATCACGAACCCCGCCCATACGAAAATGTGTAGTTGACCGTCAACTAACCGTCAACTAGTCGTCAACTGTTAATGCGAAAACAGTTGACCACTCGGAGTTGAATGCTTTTCCGAAAAGCGATCAACTGATTTGCATAAAACGGCCAGTTGACCATTAGTTGAATGCTCATACTTTAAAATTTCATGCAGAACAAGAGTTGACCACTAGTTGAACACTCCGACTCGTTAGAAAATTTCTCCCACGCTAAATTTATGTTGGGTTCAAAATTACATTATCATAGATCGGGTTTGTTATACCATAATTACAACAACCAAGATTTGAATCAGTACATGTGTGTTTTCTGTAGAAGATGGAAATTTTGATTTGAAACATTATTATTGTCTTCGTGATGATTCAGCGTGTGAAATATCTCATGTACTATTGTAAGTATATAAAATTTAAAGATTTGTTTTTACTAAACTTGTTATTTTTAAACAGATAATAGGAATGCAAAACAATGTAGCCAGTATAGGTCCCTTTTTTGTGTACTTTTTTAAATATTGAAAGAATTCTGAAAACCTGTTATGCATCAAGTGTCTTGTTGTGTTTCTTGTTGTGTTGTAGAAATATACAATTGCTTTAGACTAATTCTATACATAACCTTTTCTGCCAAGAAAATGAAGAAAGACTGTAACAACTTATGAGAGTGTGCCAGCTCAATTCATTTATAATGCATTAAGATTTACAAGTACATTTATGTCAATTTAGAAACTCTATTGGTTTGACTTTTCATATTTTCAAGAACACTGCTTGTCTTAGATTTCAAATCTCCCTTCATTTTTTTCAAATATTTAATGAAAGCAACCTACGTACTGACTAATGGAGTATTCAACTAGCGGTCAACTGCAAAGGAAATAGTGGAGTATTCAACTAGCGGTCAACTGCAAAGGAAATAGAGGAGTAATCAACTAGCGGCCAACTGCAAAGGAAATAGAGGAGTATTCAACTAGCGGTCAACTGCAAAGAAAATAGTGGAGTATTCAACTAGCGGTCAACTGTAAAGGAAATAGAGGAGTATTCAACTAGCGGTCAACTGCAAAGAATATATAGGAGCATTCAACAGTGGTCCACTCTATGCAAATGAGTTGATCGCTCCCTCATTTGCATGGCAAAAATTCAACTAATGGTCAATTGACGGTCAGTTGACCGTCAACTAGTAGTCAACTGAATACTCCGATTGAATTCTAATAGTATTTTTTCATATGGGCGGAGATAGGATGGGGCCACAATGGGTAGTCAATTTTTTTTATCACACTATATAGTGCTTTAGCTTTGATTTCACAGAAAGTCTGTCCCTTAGATATTGACTATGTCGTAGTTGTATTGTTTGTAGTCAAAGAGTCGGTTAGTCTAAGGCTCTAGTGAATTTTGTCCGCTGTCTATCGTTGTTGTACACTTTTCGTCTTCTGATAAAACTCCTCCGAGAGTCGGATGGGGGTAAACAATAAAGGGTAAAAGTTTTACACACTATTTTATACTCAAGATCAAGAAAAACAAAGTAATCACTAGTCATATTGATATGAAAGAGTATCCTTAGGTACCGATAGTTCTAAAATCATGATCCTTTGGGGTACACGCAATAGCTGCAAATCTGGACTCGCTAGTATGAAAAAAATGGGATGGAAGTCATAGAGCTACAGTGCCACCCATTTTAAAAAAATATATAAATTTATTGCACAAAAAAGAGTTCACATTTTAACAATATTCAAAACATAACTAGTCGTGTGTTTCTAACATGTTTTTACTACTTCCACAACAAAACTGCGTGTACAATTCTCGCAAAGCGCACTGGACTAATTTAAATCACTATAGATAATAGTATCTTGCCTCCTAATATTGCGGTATAAATACGTAAAATTTTCTATGGTCTCAATTTTAGGCCCGGGAGGGTATAAACAATACTTTTGAGATTTTTTCTGTCTTGTGAAATTAGTAAAAGAATATGATAGAAACACACAATTTTAAAATTTGTCATGATGTATAGAAATGTTTGGCAAATATACCATTTCAAAATTAAGACAAATTTAATGATTAAAGATCCCCAAGAAGTCCGCCTAGATTCAAATAAGCGAATTTATTTGCAGTTATATATTTGCAATTATATCTGTATATATAGCCCCGTGGAGTTCCGGGTTAGAATAGGTCCTCAGTACCCCCTTGCTTGTCGTAAAAGGCGACTAAATGTGGCGGGCCTTCGGATGAGACCGTATAAACCGAGGCCCCATGTCACAGCAGGATAAAGATCCCTCCCTGCTCAAAGGCCGTAAGTGCCGAGCATAGGCCTAAATGTAGCCCTTCACCGGCAATGGTGACGTCTCCATATCAGAGAAATATTCTGAAGAGGGACGTTAAACAGTATACAATCAATCAATACCTGTATATACATGTATACATGTTAATGTATTGAAATTGTAAAAGAAGACTCTTTGAAAAAGATTTTTTTTATCTGTCATTAATCACGATTTTAATTATTTTTTTCCTTACAATTTTTTGTGTAGAAAACGGTATTGAAGACGATAATGGGCCATATGTCTACATCGGATCAACAATCGCAGCTATTGCAGTAATTATTCTCGTTGTAGCTATTGTGTGGAAATTTGTCCTTAAACAAAGAAATGCATCTGGGTATGTATGTGCCAATATTTTTCTTTTCTTTTTATTTTTTATTGGTGAAATAGTTTTCTTTAGATAATGAGAGAAAAGGTGAGAAAAGACTTTGATGATGATATAGAGTTAGTGGATCTTAGATAACGCAGAGGCAACAAATTTTTAATTCTGTCACTACTTTAAGTTCCACTTTAATTCGTACCTTATTTATTCCAAAGCTTTTTGTTGAGATTCAAAATCTGAAGTTACTTATTTTATTTAACAGAAATAATTACGAGACATCGTTCGGAGACAGGGAACACATATATTCGGAAATCGGTAATCCCAGATATTCGAAAGGCAGTAATAGAAGTGAAAAGCAAGAACCTGTTGAATACGCTACAATCGACGACCAGTCCATAACAGGCTATGAGGAACTGAAAACGTATAAATACACGTATTAAAAAGCTGTGTTTAGTTCATGATTTTACTTACTTATTAGACGCAATAAACTTAGTGTAAACTTAACTTTAACATTTTTTCTTCATTCTTCTTTTAATTTCGTTAATTAAAAGACATTTCCATTTATCCATTTTCTAATGAAAGAAGAGGTCTTTGTACCTGTAATATTGGACTGAACTATCTAGCAAACCGTAAGTCATAAAATTCATCGATTTTTTTTGTCGTTTGTATTCAATTGTCCCCTACCGGTGTAATCGGAGAGGACTGTAGGTTTCCTCTGAGTCTTTCCGTCCGCCTGTCCGTCTGTCTGTCTGTCTGTCTAGCTGTCTATCTGTCTGTCCCGACTGTCCTTCTGTCAGTCTGTCCCGCTTGGTTTTCCTAATTTTGGTATGTGAGTGTATAAGTTTGCATTTCGTTCCGCTTCATTGTTTTGACGGAATTATGGCTTTTTAAAAAAAATTATATGGTTCAAGATTGGTTTAGTGCTCTACGGAATGATGTATGTTTACAAACGATATTGTAATGTTAAAAAGTTTATCTTTTAAAAAAAGATAGGTGAGCAAGCGCCGTATAGCAATTTTTAAATACAGAAAGGAAGGATCAACCGGTTTATTTTGCTAAATTATTTAAGGTTTAACGAGGCTGGAATAGGATAAAGTTATAATTTTCTGTGAAGTGTATTTTATAGAATTAAATTTATATTAGTGCGGGACTGCATTGTATGAATCGCTTTTCGTGTCTTCTATAGAATAGAAATTTTATTAATGCGAAACTGTATTGTATAAATCGCTTCTCGTGTCTTGCAAACAAACTTTAAAAGAAAAAAAAGATTTTTATGAGGTTGACGGTATAAAGTGGTATAACTCGCCATTGTCAAAATTGTCGAATTTTCGGACGACATATCCCTTCTCTACGGAAGCCCGTTGAGGCCAATTCAGAGAAAGAAATATTTTTTATTGCGTTTAAACGCAATAATAATTGCGCTTAACGCAATAATAATTGCGCTTAATCGCAAAACTTTGCGTTTAATCGCAATTATTATTGCATTTAAACGCAAAACACTTTGCGTTTAATAGCAAAAGATTGCGATTAAACGCAATAATATTTCGATTTAATCGCAATAATTATTGCGTTTAATCGGAATAATTTTTGCGTTTTATCGCAATACTTTTTGCGTTTAAACGCAATAATATTGCCATTTATGGCAATGATTTTTGCGTTTAAACGCAATAATATTGCGATTAAACGCAATTAGTATTGCATTTAATCACATTAATTTTTTGCGTTTAATCGCAATAATTATTTGCATTTAAATGTAATACTCTTTGCATTTTATCGCAATAATCCTTCCGTTTAAGGATTAATTTTGAATTTAAGGGGAGACAGGGCACATGTCACATGACTAAAAAGACATATTACGTCATAATCGGTGATGATTTACATGTTAAACGTTGTTAAAATCGACAGTTCTTGAACGTAATTTTATTCTTAATTCTAAAATTGTTTTTTAAACATTTAATTTTAGAAATTATTATCAATAAAATTTTTAAAGATCATGCCATCATTTAGATATTGTGAAGTTGCCTATCCACACATTTATTTCTCTTTACCCTGAGGTCTGACGTCAGTGACGTCATAGACGTAGTGTTTGAATTCTCAGTGCAGCGAGATCAAGTACACACACCCGTCATGATCAGTTTTATTTCATAATAAACGGGTCACAGTCAATGTATCGTGATAAATTTCTGAAGCAGATTTTTTAAATTAATATTTTTTTCGTGTTTAGTAGCAGGGATTCTCTCTATTAAGATAATTTTGAATGTTTATGTTTTCGTGTGACGTCACAATTGATTTCCCGCACTCGGAAAATACATATGTGAAGCGTTTTTATCATGCTTACGTCTAATTCAACGATGTCCTGTGCGATATTGAGGTAAGCTTCACCCTGTGATATTTATGCAGTAGATAATTACGATGAAGGACTGACATTCAATCGTAAATTTAGAAATATTTATTGACAGATTTTTTTCCAAATGAGGTTTTTGTCTTTGAAGCTGCCTTGAAAAATGCAGAAATTATCCCACCCAAATACTATATAAAATTAGAACAATTGCTTTCAGATAATTTAAACACTATGAATATTCTGAAATATAGTGTTATCTATCATATTTATCGTTTGTGCGTAAAAATTCGCATTGTATACTCCGTTATGGGCCCGTAAACATGAGGTATCTAAACTCCATGCAAACTCTAAACAGGGCGGTATTTGTGGGGCGATATCTTTTAAATAAGTCAAGAAATCCCATGACAGGACCGTTTTAAAATGTTAAGCACATATTAAATTAGTAATATAAAAAATACGAAAAAAATTCATTGACAGGAATTTTTCCAGCTAAAGGTCCTTTTCCTCCTTAAACACAATGATTCAGTGCTGCAGTTTGAAATCAAACATCGGCTAGCCAAAAATTATTATGAATACTACGGTCTGATTTTTTAAAGAAGAACCGTTTGGTTCTGTGTCCTGTTGCTAAATGTTGCAATTTTTGAGATTTGAAGTTTAACAATGGCATCCTAAGAAACAACCAGAGTTTCTGAAACCTATTAGAATCCAACACTTTTAACGCATTAATCAATTCCGTAGGTATCACAGCAAATTAAGAATGTTTCAGTGGTATTAATAGCCATATCAATTTGGTAGCACACATCGATCAATCTGTTTTCATTTGATTTATTTTTGATTTCATGTGATTCCATCTCCTAAATTCTCGTGTTCTCGTGTTTACTGTATGTGATCAAAGGAAAGGTTGTGAATATACATATACAATATATGTACATATACATATACATAAGTCTAAACATTTCATCAGTCGTGTCCTTAAGCCCTTTGTAAAGGTACATGATGTACACTTTGTGACCGCTGTTAGTTTACTCATGTGTTACATGCAAAGAGAAGTAACTCTAGTTTATGTATATCTTATCTCCCCATAAGGAAGCTCTTCATCTTATAAAGTTTAGTTTAAGTGTATGATGCTGAATAAAGCATGGTCTAACAATGGTAGCAGAGCGTAGTTTGAAAGAAAATTAAGGATACAAGTGCTGAAAACAGTGTAAGCAAGTGCGTGACATTTAATTATAACAATTCAGTGTTTGGTGAATGAGAAAAAAGGTTTGACCTTAGCGAACTGAGAAAATGTCAACAAAAATCAACCCCCTTCTTACAACCCCAAAATCGAAAGTTATGAACTATACAAACAAGAACTCCTAGCATGGAAAGAAGTCACAGAGTTAGATGAAAAGAAACAAGGTGTTGCTTTTGCCCTGTCTCTTCCTGAAAATGAGGAGTCCCAGATACGTGAAAAAGTGTTTGATCAGCTGAAATTGGAGGATCTAAAAAATGACACAGGTTTGAAAACATTGATACAATTTTTGGACAAACATTTAGCTAAAGATGACCTGGCAGGTAGCTTAGAAAAACTTGAAGATTTTGAAGATTTTAAAAGGTGTGATGGACAGTCTATCAATGAATACATATCCATTTTCGATGCAAAATACAGAAAAATTGAAAAGAAAAATATTAAGCTACCCCCCAGAGATTTTGGCTTTCAAAGAGCGATATATGGTAAGTGTCTCAATTGGCCCCCTAAAATGAACATCTTAATTTTACTTTATATATAGCTTTAATTTGTACAGCTATATATACGACCTTTATTGGTCATTTTCATTTTGAACAAAATGTCATTATTTTAGAAATATGACATCATAAATATCACGTTTTCCCGCCATTTTAGCATATTTTGTATAAAACCGCTCATTTTCAAGCAGTTTTTCTTCCAGAAAATGTAGATCGCAGCCTAGAACAAGCTTTATATTTTTTCCAAAGATGTATCTATCCAATACTTATTAGTGACAGAAAAATCATGTATGTTCTACGCTGCGCTCTATGTTTCCCATAAGAAAAAACATCAAGAAAAAGGCATATTTTTGGCTTTTTTGTTAGATAGCAAAAATAGCATTATTTCTCATGTCATTTACAGCTAGTGAGTGCATATAAATGTGAAAAATATATTGGAAATATTTCTAATATAATCTCTTCTACAAAATAAAAATCAATTAAACAAATTTGAATGTCATTCTAAAATGTTGATTTTTAGGGGGCCAAAATTGGCTCTAATCATATATACTCCTTACTCAGAAGATCATTGATAAGCAAAGAAGAAAGAATGAACGTTTTGACAGGAATGAATTTCGAGAACAAACAAACTTTATATGAAGAAGCGAAGAAATCACTTAAAAAATTCAAAGGTGAAACTTGTGAAGGAAAGGCCCTTACCAAACCAGTATCCATTAAACTTGAACCAGCATTCCTTGCAGAAAATGAAGAAGCACTAATGGCAGCGGGATACACTAGAATGAGGAGCAACAAATTTTATCGGGGAGGGGGAAGGATTGAGCAGATGAGAGGAAGAGGATTTCAGAGTGGCCAGAGTAGAGATTCTCATTGAGGTCAGTACCGTGGACAATGGCGCGTAGGCAGCTCATCAGTCAAAAAGAGTATGAATCCATCAGGACCAGATGGAAATGTGTTAACGTGCAAATCTTGTGGGTCATTCAGACATATGGTGGCAACATTTCCTCATAGTTGGGAAAATATGGCTAACGTCAATACATGTTCAGCCGAAGAAGAAGAATTTTTACTGTTCACGGGTTACCAACCAAAGGAAATAGGACATTTGGGGATGGACGCGAGAAACTGTGCAGTCTTAGACAGTGCCTGCAGCAGTACAGTGTGTGGGAGTACCTGGATCAACACATACATTGATACATTGGATGATTTGGACAAGAACAAAATTAGAAAAGCTGAGGGCAAAAGAGTTTTCAAGTTTGGATGAGGAACTCGTCTGAAATCTGAAGGAGAATTTGCAATTCCAGCTCGTATAGCAGGAAAAGACGCGACAATAACAACTGATGTTGTTAATTCAGACATTCCATTGTTATTATCACGAACAGCTATGAAAACTGCAGGCGTAAAGATGAACTTAGAAGATGACACAGCAGAAATTCTAGGGAAAACAATGAACCTTAATGTGACCTCTTCTGGACACTATTGTATCCCTATAGATAAAGCAGAAATGATACCCGTTGAGGAAGTTTGCTCGGTTCGTATTGGTGAGGTGGACCCAAAAAAGAGATACTCAACTCTCTTGAAACTGCACCGACAATTTGCCCACCCACCAAAGAAACGACTTGTATCACTTTTGCAAGATGCGGGTTCGTGGCGAGATGGCTTTGAAGAGGACGTTGAAAAAATAGAGCAGAGATGTGAAGTGTGCAAGACGTATGCCCGAACCCCATCTCTGCCTGTCGTTTCATTTCCAATGGCATCTCAATTTAATGAGAAGGTAGCTATGGATCTGAAGTACTGGAGAGGAAAATGGATACTACACATGATTGACATGTGGTCTAGATACACTGTGTCAGTTTTTATTCAAAGGAAAAAGACAACTGATGTTATTGAGAAAATCATGTCTCATTGGATTGGTATATTTGGTGTCATGGGGACGATTATGACAGATAATGGAGGTGAGTTTAACTCGGACGAAATTCGAGAGGTTGCATCCATTCTGAATGTCAAAGTTTGTACATCTGCAGGTGAAAGCCCATTTCAAAATGGTTTGTGAGAGAGAGTACACTCTGTGACTGACATGATGCTCACAAAATTGGAACACGATTACAAAGATGTAAATGAACAGAGCTTGTTATGTTGGGTAAACATGGCAAGAAATGCCTTGCAAATGTGGAATGGGTTTAGTAGTCACCACCCAGTATTTGGATGGAACCCAAAACTCCCAAACATCATGACGGACAAACTGCCTGCTCTTGAGGGCCGTACAATGAGCGAGACATTTGCTAAACATCTTAATTTACTGCATAGCACTAGACAAGCTTACATTGAGGCTGAAGCTGATGAGAGAATCAAACGGGCATTGTTAAATAAAGTGAGAGCTGCTGAAGAATCCTATGAGAATGGTGATATGGTGTACTACAAACGTGAAGGTAGAGACAGATGGCTTGGACCCGGAAGAGTTGTTTTTCAAGATGGCAAAGTACTTTTCGTTCGTCATGGTGGAGTTTTTGTCCGAGTGTCACCCAACACTTTACAGAAAATAACAGATATCGAAACTACAGGTGCTAATCAAGAGAAAACACAAAATCAAGATGAAACAAATGAAGTGGAACTTAAGAAGAGTACTGTCACCGAATACCTGTTAGAGAGGAAAATTGACCAGAACTCGCATCAACCACCCAAACCTGCACTGAAAGCAAATGACAGAATTCAGTATAAGATGGGACTGGAGGATGATAATTGGATAGAAGCAACAGTTCTCAGCAGAGCAGGCAAAGCTTCAGGAAATAACAGATATATATTGGTATAACGTGAAAGATTCTGAGAGTGATGAAGAGAAAAGATTTTATGATACTACGAGCATGATTTTTTAATAAAAAGTGAATTCTATGAATTTATTGGATTTTCGGATTTTTCATTTAAAATACTTTGTAAAATATGTACTAGAAGGTTAATTTATGAAAGAATCCAAATTTGAATATCTTGGGACTCTGTATGTATATTTGGGTGGGGGGTAGGGAGGTTGTCCTGTCTAGAAGCACTTGTGATAAGCATATGTGTGCACATATTTTTGAAGGATGCCAAGACAACGGAGTGAATCAGATGACAACTACGTTTAAATATTATACATACTTTTAGAAATCCGGTATCTTTTTTGTCAGTATTCTGGAATCAATCTTTTCTTGTTTTACAACAGGATTATACATAATATTTCTACCTCAGAAATGAAGCACGTTATAATTTCGGTTATATGTTTTCTAATTTGAGTATATTCTGACGAATGATGCATGATTAACAAACAGTGACATAGTGGGTCATAACCTTTATTAGTACAAAGAAAAGAACTAAGAAAAATGCACCACTCTACATAAATGCATATATCAGCCTTTTTAATAATCCACATATATTAACAGATATACATGTAGACATGGTCGTTTATAGGAACTGGGTTGAGACGTTGGGGATAAACCGTGCCCCCTCCCCTCCCCCACTAATGAAGTTTATAAATAAACAATGTAATATTATAGAAAACTTAGCTAGTACACGTATACTTGTGCCCCCTCAATGTAAAAAATCTTTCATTTTGGCTTCCCAAGGAATTGTTTGGTAGTGTCCTTAAACTGAAAATGTTTGGTTGTGCCCCCCCCCCCCAACTGAAATTGCTTGCTTCAGGCCTATTACATATATAATGAAAAACAGCCCAGGATAATTAAGTTAAGATCGCCATTTAATACATCATCCAAGAAGATACTGTCTACCATATGTCTTCCATTTGAATGCTCGTTTATTTCTTTGAAGTGATATTTTATTTAAAATAAAATTCTCTCTCTCTCTCTCTCTCTCTCTCTCTCTCTCTCTCTCTCTCTCTCTCTCTCTCTCTCTCTCTCTCTCTCTAAGACAATATAAAGCGCACCACCCATTTACTTGTTTGCACAGATTTTTCAAGGGTTTGAGTTTTTTCAAGCTGTAAAAAGTAACTTTTCCCCAAATGAACAAGCCGCACACTAACCGTAGTTTTTATGCATTTAATCACTGACGCATGGCAAACGTGTATCCTAACATGTCTAAAGAGTTATGGCGTATTTAATTCTGTATGTTCCCTTTTAAAACATTGTTAGTGATTACAAAAAAAATTGACATGAACAATTTTCAATTACAAAGTGATTAAAACACTATCCGTTCTATTTTGCACAGGTACTTATTTCTTCCGATTTTAAACAGGTCGAGACCACTACCATAACCTACTTATTCAGCCAATCAAATGCTTCCGAAGAACTGATTCTTCATAGTGAAGAATTCTTCTATTTCTGAAATATTTAACGTTGTCCGATTGGTTCACTTGACAGTTAAATAGGTGTGTCTTCATTGGTCTTTGTTCAGCACACAAAAAGAAACTATTCAAAACCCACGTGCTGTTTACAATAATATTTAAACTTTCTATGCATTGCTACACTTTTTTTCACTGTAATCTTTTGTAGCCTTTCTGAATATTATTATTTTTTTTTTTCACGTTTCGGTACATACAGAAAATACAACCATCGTCATATATATCAGGGCCTTGTCATCTTAACACAAACATTTTTCAAAAATATAGATATTACGAATCTTGTTACAAGGATATTCATAAGTTCAGTAGCTTTAATATCTTCACCGTACCATTTCCCCAGTAAATCACGTAGCATCGTTTTTGTAAGGGCGGCAGCCAGAGGATTTTTTTTTACTTACCTGAAAAAAAGTTGACAAACAAAAAAAAAGGAACATCCGAAACTCGATTGTCCTATTTCGGGGGGGGGGGGTGGGCTTTCACTGAAAAAAGTTATGTTTGGAAAAACGGGGGGGGCAGGCCGCCCCCTTTTGCTATGTGCCTGATTCGAGCTATTCCATATAATCCCGTGCTGACCTGAATGGGTCGGAGTCCATTCTGAAACCATGTGTGTTCGATATTGATTGCGTGCTCGATATGTACAACGAGCGGTCAAGTTGAGCTTTATATATGACACAGCTGTGGGAGGAGTTTATTTTTTTAATCCATGCATTTGATTGGCTAAGGTTCTGTTCTAATCAGTAAGATCATATGAAGAGAAATCTTCGTCACGAAGAATGGGCTCCGCTTCGCTCCGCCCATTCTTCATGACGAAGATTTCTCTTCATATGATCTTGCTATTACACGGAAGGCATTTTTCAATACGTGACGATATATTCGTCACACCCGTTCGCCAATCAAGTGAATGAGTCCAAAAGCATGACACTCTAGTGCGTGTTTACGATTCAATGGCTACATGTGGTTTTCGTCGGTTTCTGAATAATATTCATTTCGTCACCGGAAAAACCGTAGAGCTTCTTTATCACTTTTTAAGTCCGAAATTGAAAGATTACATTCCAAAGACATGGCTCCATGCTCACATTTAAAATTTGAGTTGTTTTAGATGATTAATAGATGCTTCGAGAGTTTGAATAATGTGCAAACGCTTAGATGTTTGCTTGTACATTAAAAACTTTTTAATAATATTTAGGGGTTAAATAATAATAGCGCACCTTGCGCTATTGTTTAAAACTATGTACCCGTATATCACGTGAAAAAAAACTCAATGCTTTATCGACAAGATAGCACCTATATATACGTCTCTTCGAGCAATGGTTTAGGCCAATGTATTATAAGTTAATATAAGGCTTCATAAAGCAAGTAAATGTGAGCAAAGAAATGAAAAATACTGCATCATTTAAAATATTTGAAAATAAGTTTCCAAGGGACAATTCAAGTTGTGCTTTATTTTCAACACAGCTCAGAACTTGTAGTAGCCCATTATGCATTGCGACTCATTCATCAGTTGGTAAAGTAAACAGATAGCTAATTTACATGCAACTTTATGCTGACGTCAGAAAATCTAGTGGTCTCGACTGTTAAACTTTATGTCTGATTGGTTCACTTCACAGTTATATTGGTGTGTCTTCACTGGTCTTTGTTAAGCACAAAAATAGAAACTATTCAAAACCCATGTGCTGTTTACAATGATATTTAAATTTCTAGGCCTGGACACTTTTTTCCCACTGTAATATTTTGTCTCCTTTTTGAATTTATTTTTTTTTTCACGTTTCGGTACATGCAGAAAATACAACCATCGTCATATATATCAGAGACGAACCTTGTCTTTGAAGACAGATTTATTCAAAATTTTCATCAAATTTTTATTTGATATTAGACATGCAGAAATACCCACTCCTGCTGACTAGGGCCTTGTCATCTTAAAACAATCATTTTTCAAAAATATAGATATTATGGTTCTTGTTACATAGGTATTCATTAGTTCAGTAACTTTAATATCTTCACCATACCATTTCCCCTGTAAATCAAACTATTTCATATAATCCCGTGCTAACCTAAATGTGTTGAGAATCCATTATGAATTCGCGTGTTTTCGATATTGATTGCGTGCTCGATATGTACAGCGAGCGGTCAAGTTGAGCCTTATATATGACACAGCCGTGGGAGGAGTTTATTTTAATCCATTCATTTGATTGGCCGAGGTTCTGTTCTAAGCCAGTAAGATCATATGAAGAGAAATCTTCGTCATGAAGAATGGACTCCGCTTCGCTCCGCCCATTCTTCATGACGAGATTTCTCTTCATGTGATCTTACTATTACATCGAGTTGAAGGCCACAACAAGTGTTTTCTATTGTTCACATATAACCTTTCATGGCAGCTCAGTGATCGGGGGGTCGTTAGCTCGAATGAATCCCGACCGCTACTGACTTAATTCGATAAAATAAAATGGGTAGCAACAGTTCCTTCGCCATACGGATGACACCTTGAAAACTAAGGTCCCGTGTCACGACTGGCGTTGAAACGATAAAGATCCTTCACTGCTCAATGACCATAAGTGCCGAGTAAAAGTCGAAATTTAAAGCCCTTAACCGGAATATGGCTACGTCTCTACAAGAGGAAAAATTGTCGAATAGGACATTACACAACATACAATCCATCAACTTTCTAATTGAAGGGATTAAGACATATTTTGCTCCTTATGAATACAAAAAAGGCCACAATTGGTAGCCATAAAATTTCCATACCTGGTAAAAAAAAACTACATATTTGTCAATCAGAAATTCAAGCATCTTATTTATATCAACTTCAGTATACTTGTGTATACAATCAAATTGTTTTTAGCAAAACATATTTTTAAATGATCGATGACAAGGTACAAGTATTTTAAAATTTACAAGTTATGTTTTTGTTGACCAGAAGTCTCTGTCGAGATTGTAGCTCTACTGGTTTGTACTGATAAGAAAGTAAGAGAAAAGTAGTAGTTGGGACTTGAAACTTTACAACAGCAATAAATAGAATAATGATCCTTTATAAAGTCTCTTTTTGTGGCAAGACGATATTAGGACTGCAACTCTAGGAGTATTTTAAAGAATTCTCAAATTTAGTAACCATGGAAAACCGTTCATCAAAATCAAAAACAGATACACAGAATAGTGTATCTTAATGTAGTCTATTTGTGTACCAAGTTATATTGATTGAAATCAGACTAAAACTGTCGGAGAAGTAGCCCTTTGAAAATATTTCAGGGAAATTTCTATTTCAAGTAACAACGGCAACACTGTTAATCGAAATCAAAAACCAAGTCAACTTGTGTGCCAAGTTATATTGAAATCAGACCTAAACTGTATGAGGAATAGCATTTTGAAAAATTGTTTACAGACAGACAGACGGGCGGACGCCGTACGCTTTACTATCGCATAAGCTCTTCTGGTCTCTTCTTATCGTGCTGAATGGTTATATTCAAAATTGAAAAATCGTAAGTTTTATGCCGTTGATCTAGGTAAAATTTTGTGATTTCTTATTTTTCAAATGGTACTTGGAATTCTTAAATTTCCACATCTAATTTACACCAATTCATAATATACTGTTGTCCAGTACTCGTTAAGTTTCTCTTTCATTGCCGTTATGATTTTAGTTAGGAATAAAGAAAGAGATTTGGTATAAAATTTACTGGAAACACTTTATGTATATATATATATATATATATATATATATATATATATATATATATATATATATATATATATATATATATATATATATATATATATATATATATATATATATATATATAGCACAATTTACAACAACTCTTAAACTAATATAACTGCCCTAAGTGAAGAAATATTAATATAGAAAGCACAGAGAAATTCACTTTTATAAGGATACTCACTTCCGCCCCAGCCCGGGGTTGAACTCTAGACCTAGACGGAATCTGTCTCCTAGCAGTGCAGGAACAGCGCGTTAGACCGCTCGGCTATATAGGCAAGTTAAAAAACTTGCTTTCGATGCCGATGGAATTCTCACAACGCTGCCCTACACTACACGGTCATTGAGAATAGAAGTGAGATACAGTTATTTGGACATTAGTTTTTAGAGGATTGTTACCAATACATGTTGTGATGAAATTAATTTTATTTATAAAGCACAATTTACAACAACTCTTAAACTAATATATATATATATATATATATATATATATATATATATATATATATATATATATATATATATATATATATATATATATATATATATATATATATATATATATATATATATATATATATATATATATATATATATATATATATATATATATATATATATATATATATATATATATATATATATATTGGGGGGGTTTTCTGTAAGTTTTTTGTTGAATTTTGAAATCTAATATAGATATGGTAATTCAGATTTATATTCAAAACTGAGATGCATATGATTTTGAAGAATTTCCTCCTTAGACAGGGAGTTATGGATATAAAATGGATTAATCTACCACTTGTACCGTGTACAGTTCATTAAATTCAAGATCATCTGAAATACAATTCAAATAATGAGCCTTACAAAGACAATGCTGTTACCTGCTTTGTAACCAGGGACCATACTGTATGACCGCGTAATCTATCTTGACTAATTCTTTTTTTTCACTTTTGAATTTCTGGTCACAGAAGGATAATATTGTAATCATTTTGCCCCTCAATCGCTTAATGCCAGATTTCAACATGCATTTGATACATTTAACCTATTCTGACAATTCAGGGTCTTCTTTTTCATGTTTGATCATCGCCTGGCATAATCTTCCACAGAATTTGTTAAACTGTATTATAAAATTAAGCTGCCAATTAAAAAAATTTTAAAGAGATTTGTATGATGTTAGTAAAATCTTTTTGGGCTACTTTGTTTTAGATATATATATTATGATTTTGCGTTGTTAGCGTACTGAAACAATAGACACATTTTATATGGGTCAAAATAAGTGTAGAGGTCACGAAAGCTCTTCCTTTTATTTTTAAGTTGACGAGGCAGAACGCTCCAAAATTCAAATTTAAATACCAGAGGTAAATTACTTTCTGTGCATTTTTATAAATATAATTATATGAACCGAAACAAAAACATGCACACAATACAAGCCCTTTTTGATATCGACGTTTTTCGGCCTGGGATTGTGTGTTTCTAAACACTAAAGATACAGTTACTCAGTTGAGCAGCTGTTGAGTGATTTTTTTAAAATCTATTTTTAAAATAAAATACATCCATTGAAAACATTTAGATTATGTAAGTTCTATACATAGATAATTGTGGTAAACAGAGCATACCAAACCTTCTTACTTCAAGGACTTTGCAGAGGGGAGTTTAATATTCCATGCATAATTCTGGTTGCCTTGTGAAACAGGAAGATGATGTCTTCGCATGCAGCAAAATTATTTGTTCTGGCATCATTATATGGATACATCTCTTACGGTACTTGTATTTTTAGTCAGAAAATATTTCTAGGCCTACTGCTTGAGCAAATTGATAGGTCGAAAATGTTTTTAAAATAGAAGACTCTCTAACTAGCTGCGGATTCGGAAAAAAATATTTATGGCTAACTTCTTTTTCAGCTATATCAAATGCATACCAGTAGTTGTGAAATTGAAGATTGTAATATCTCCAGCATTAAAAACCCTTAAAATTTTTACATTATTCTAAAAAATAAATAAAAATGTGAAACAATATTTTGACAGCCGTGCTTTATTTTTCGTATGAGACTGATTGATATTTATGGAGTTTTTCTTTAAGGCCGACGATTTTTCTTTTAAAATTTATATCCATGGATGAGAACAATAACTGGTGGACTTTTGTTTATCAATATATACGTGTAGGAGAACATTTTAATTAACCAAACACCCATGTAAGTACTCAACAACACTCAATTCAATTGTTGTCATTTTGAATATTTTAATAAGATACTTTAAAACAAAAAGAATATTTAAACTCAAATTGCTTAAAAGAACGTTTTAGGGAATATTTTATTCAAGATATAAATGTATATGAACATACGTGTTTGTTTATTACATAATTTAAAAGCTACATCATTTTTGAAATTACTATAATAATTACTAGCTAGGCTACGTAATCGTCCTATGGGCTACAGCTCTTTTTCTAGATAAGCAAATTATTATTTATATTGTTTTTGTCTTTTTTTAAGTATAAATATACACTACATTAAAAGGTATAGGGTTTTTTATTGCATGACTTCATATTTCAATCAAATTAGCGTTTTTGGTGTTTTTATATAGATTAATTTTAAAATTTTTAAATCGTTTTTTTTTGTAAGACTTAGTGTTAAGAAGGAAATTAAAAGGCTTTTTTCGTAAAATTTTAATCTTAAGGATAAAGCAGACAAAAATTCACTTGTACCTTTGTATGGTTATACATAATATTCAAATTTTAATTTTTCGATATATTATATTTTTTGATTATCAGTCTTTTGTTTTACTCCTTTATGATTGGGACATGTCGTAAATTTGGATTTGGTGACATTATATTTCACGATGTATCTCTGTCACCTTTGGGGAGAGAGAGAGATAGTATCAGTATGACATATATACAAAGTCACAGCCGTGTAGGTCTAAACAATAAAAGCTAACCGAAGTTCCCGTGATCTTGATGTCTGTAAAAAAAGTTATTTGTCTCTAATCTGCATTTAAATGCTAACGAGACTCATGAAATCCCCCTCTTTCCATAAATAATATTTCATTCAAGTTGAAAGTCTTCCTGATTCTATAATTGGATTTTTAACTCCCCTTAAAATCGTTAATAATTTAGTGTTTAATATCCAATAGCCGGGGACTTACAAAGGCCTTTTAACAACAAAAGACCTGCGCCATGTGCGCTATACATATATTAATGTTGACGTAGTACAAATTAAATGCACCCAGGGTACATGTAATGCAAGGATGAGGCGTAAAATAAACACGTCCAGCACAATACCCTGAGAAAGGTATATTGCATGATAAAGCTAAAAAAAAAAAACTTTATCAAGGTATAACAAATACCGTATTAAGGTATTTTTATAGTGAAATTTCAAGAAAAGCAATACTGAAACTCGAGTTCTGAGTTGTTGTCAGTAAATTCACCAATGCATGTAAAGTACTCAAACACTAAGAAATCAGTATAAAAGCATGTCATGTAAGGAGACGTTCTTTTCTGCTGTCTTTTTGATACCGGAGTGCTTTCCATGCACAAGTGGACACACTGACCACAACTCATAATTTGACTTTTAAATTTAAATTTTTAAGAATTTTTTTGTATTTTCTTTACATAAAATACCTTGATCAAAGCCCTTTTACTTTTTAATCGTGAAATAATTTTTTTTTCAATAAGAGAGATATCTTCTCTAGCAAAAAAAAGATATCTCTTTAGCTTATACAGTTTTCTCTGTGACTAACATGACTTAAAGAGATACATGTATATTTATACCTTAGAAAGATATCTTTATAAACAAAAAGCGAAATCTCTTTTTGTAAGAGAGACATCTCTTTTATCTAGAGAGATATCTCTTTAGTTAGGGAGATATCTTTATAAACTAGAAAGATATCTCTTCATCTCTTTCATCTCTTTCAGCGAGAGAAATGTCTCTTAAAGTTAGAAATATCTCTTTAAGAAGATTTAAAGAGATATCTTTTTTAGTTTGAGAGATATCTTTTTAGATTTTTAGATCACCTGAGTAAACTCAGGTGACCTTTTGCTATCACTTGTCACCCGTCGTCGTTCGTCGTTTTTCGTGCGTCCTGCGTTAACATTTGATTATTTTCAGCTTCTTCTCTGAAACCACTGAACCAATTTCAATCAAATTTGGCATATAGCATCCATGGGTAAAGGGGAACAGAACTGTGAATTTCATGGTCCCTGCCCCCCCTGGGGCCTGGGGGTGGGACAAAAACCACTAAAATTAATGCAATCTCTAAAAATCTTCTCCTTTACTCCTGGACATCAAGCAGTCAAACTGTTTGCATGATTGTAATCAGCATTGAGTCTTCTACCAAAATTGTGAAATTCATGACCCCAGGGTCATGGGTTCTAGTGCTAGGGCGGGCTAAATAAGTATATAGTGAAAATGCATTATTTCTTTGAAAATCTTCTTCTCTGCTACTGGGTATTAAATAAACCTACTAAGTACATAGTTATGATGCGCAAGAGTGCCTCTACCAAAATTGTGAATTTTATGGCCCCAGGGTTAGGGGTTCTGATGTTAAGGTGGGGCTCTATAGATTATAATAGTGAAATAACATGAATTCTTTGAAAATCTTCTTCTCTGCTCCTGGGTATTAAATAAACTAAATAAGTGCATAGTTATGATGAGCAAGAATACCTCTTCCAAAATTGTGAATTTTATGGCCCTAGGGTCAGGGGTTCTAGTGATAGGGCGGGGCTCTATTGATTATATAGTGAAAATACATTGGATCTTTCGTCCCTGCTCCTTGGTACTACCTATATTGTTATGATGAGCAAGGGTCCTAATCTTCCAGAATTGTGAATTTCAAGGCCCCAAGGTCAGGGGTACCATAAAGGAGGGGAGGGGCTGTACTTATATACTGAAACTGGATGAACTGTTTGAAATCTGCTCCTTGGTATTAATCTAATATTTTTGAAAAGCAAGGGAGCCTTTTCAAAAATTGTGCAATGTGTGGATCTACGCCTAAGGGTCAGGGGTTCAATATTTATATATTCTATATATCATATATATCATTACTGATCATGCTGAATATTACTGATTACTTGAAATGCATTTTTTGTTCTCCTACCATGCCTATGGGTATTAAGTAAACAAACTAAGCAACAGCTAAGTGTATTGTTATGATGATCAATGGTGCCTCTATCAAAAGTGTGAATGCCATATCATCTGCATTAAAACATGAATCAAATTCAACCACTGGAAAGTTGTTGCATAATGCTCAGGTGACCTATAAGGCCCATTGGCCTCTTGTTAAAAGGAGATATCTTCCTTAAAATGAAATAATTAGTTCTTCCTTTTAAAACGAAATCGAAATAGGAAGTAAAGCCTCTCGAATAATTTCGCTGTTATAAGAAATAAATGAGCATGCAATACCTAGAATAATATATGTACTATGTAGACAAAAATGCAATAATCCCTTGTTTGAAACAACAAACAATAATTATTTGCAACTTCATCGATAAAGATGTTAAAAGTAAGCATATTAAAATTTCAAATGCAATGGACCGAATTTTCTCAGCTTATGAAATAATCAACTATTACTAATTTGAAATCTTGACAACACTGAATTACTTGTCATGTTTAGCAAAGCTATAATATAAAATACCATGAATAATACTTCCGGTAAAGAGAGAAGTCATTTCAAATGGAATCTAAATAAAAATAATGAAGAGAGATATCTCTTTGCAATAAAGAGATATCTCTTTATGCATGAGAGATATATCTTTTAGACACTATTGAAAGATATCTCTTTCACTTTGAGATATATTTCTTATGATAAACTAAGAGAGATAACTCTTTTACTTTAAGAGATTTCTCTTTTTATTTTAAGTGAGATCTCTTTAACTTGGAAAGATATCTCCAAAAGCAAAGAAATTTCTCTCTAGGGGAAAGAGGTATTATTTTCTCTCCGAGAGATATCTCTTCACAAAAACATCTCTCAGCGAGAAAGAGATATCTATTCATATGGAAGAGATATCTCTTATAAAAATAGATATTTCTCTAAGTATAAGAGATATCTCTCTAAGTTTAAGAGATGTTTTTTCTCATAGAGATATATTTTAAAATGCGTTTGGAAATATCTCTATTTTACAAAATATCCCTCTAAAATGAGAGATATCTCTGAAATTGTAAGATTTTTATTCCTCGAATAAATAGCAAAATGGCTTGCCATACATTTTTCTTGTGTAGAGCGTTCAAAATTGAATCTAGAGTTTTTATTTTTCTTTCACAAAACAAAATTCATGTCATTTGTGACCTCATTGACTATTCTCCATTTACTAATAGCAAGAATGAGAAAGCGATAGTTTTCGTATAGATTTGAACAATTTCTTTAATTTTTATATCAAATTAGTGCATGTTTTGTAGCTAGTTAATGGGTAACAAGTTCAACAGATATGTCCAGCGTTTAAAATGACGTGCAAATATATGGTCAGGGTGGTTAAATTCTATTTATTTACCCATCAATTACAAAAAAGTATACTTTCACATCTAACTTTTTGTATGTTTTAACAGTTTCTTTATTATAAAATCTCGCAAATGTCTTTTCATTTGACCAACCGACTTGGGAATTATATCGTCTATAGGATACTCCAGGGCGGCCGCAGCGGACGTGGAGGCAGCCCTTTTACTAGTTTTATAGACTAGTTATTGTTCATTATAATAGCTGTCTGATAAGCATTGATCTAGACTAGTAAGTCTAAAAAAGAAAAAGATAATTCAAAAGTAACTAATTTATTATATACAACACAGCAAAATATCTACACACTACAATTTAAAACATTCAGATTGGAAAACTGGGGGCACACAACTGTTCTGCAATTACAACTAAAATATGAGTCATCCCCCTTAAAAACAAGAAATAAAAAATATCCCCCCTTTAATAGTAACAATTCTCTAGGGGGATGAAATACAAAAGAACATTTTTTCAAATTTATCCCCCTTTGTAAATAATACATAAAACCTTATAAAACTTGGGGGGATGAGATACAAAAATTTTCAACAATTTGTAACGAATCTGGGATATTGGTGGACATGATGTTGGCCGTTCTTCTGCATCCGGCGCCATTGTCGGAATTTCTTCATCTGAAAACGAGATAAAGCATCGGCTATAGAGTTTTTAACACCAGGAACATGTTCACTATAGACAGCAAATTGTTTATGGCAGCACACATAGTTAAGCGTCTCATTAATTTCATGATGAAAGGTTCTTTGGATCGACTGTTTTAATAATGCACACTGTAGCCATGTTGTCACAGTTAAAAAGGATCTTTTTACCAGACCACTGATTTCCCCATAGAACTGCTGCGACCACTATAGGATACAGTTCGAGGAAAGCCATAGAAGCTGTGTAGTCCTTAATTGTGGGTAATTCTTGGGGCCATTTATATATAAAAACCATTTATTGGAGAAAAAACCTCCAAAACCCAAAGATGATGAGGCGTCAGTAAACAAACAAATTTGAGAAGCTGGTGTCAGTTTGTTGTCATGGAAAAGGTTAATCCCATTCCAATTAGTCAGGAATTCAAACCACATCGTCAGATCAGTTTTACATTCTTTGATAAGGTGAACATGATGGTAACTTTCTTTTACGCTCGGTCGACATTAAATTGTACAAGTAAGTAACAAATGCTCTTCCTGGCAAGATAACGCGACTTGCAAAGTTCAAATGTCCTAGAAGTTGTTCAAGCTCTTTTCTTGTACAAGAAGGTTTATTGAGTATTGTTTTAATAAAGTCAATAATTCTTTCTAGCTTGTCTTTTAGCAAACGAGCTTGCATGTTGACTGTGTCTAATATCACTCCGAGGGATTCCAATTCACATGTAGGGCCTACGGTTTTTTTTTAGATGATAAAGGAATATTTAACTTCTTAAATATTAAAGTTAACAAGAGGCCCACGGGCCTTATAGGTCACCTGAGCATAATGCAACAACGCTTTCCAGTTATTGAATTTGATTCATGTTTTAAGCCAGATGCTATATGGCATTCACAATTTTGAAAGAGCCACCATTGATCATCATAACAATCCACTTAGCAGTTGCTTAGCTTGGTTACTGAATACCCATACGCAGGGTAGAAGAACAAAAATGCATTCCAACTAATCAGTAATATTCAGCAATAATCAGTAAAGCTCCTAACACTGTGACATAAACTCCTGACCCTAGGTCCACACATTGCACACATTTTAAAAAGGCACCCTTAAAATTGCCTATCAAAAAAATAAATAAATGTTTTATAAATACAAAGGCGCAGATTTCAAAAATTAATTCATTTTCAGTATATAAGTAGAGTCCCCACACCCCATCCCTGGGGCCTTGAAATTCACAATTCTGCAAGATTAAGGCCCTTGCTCATCATAACTATATATGTAGTTCATCTGCTACATACCCAGAGACAGAGAAGAAAATTTTCAAAGATTTAATGTATTTTCACTATATAATCAATAAAGCCCCGCCCTAACACCAGAACCCCTGACCCTGGGGCCATAAAATTCATAATTTTAGAAAAGGAATTCTTGCTTATCATAACTATGTACTTAGTTAGTTTATTTAATACCTAGGAGCAGAGAAGAAGATTTTCAAACAATTCATGTATTTTCAATATATAATCAAACAAGCCCTGCCCTAACACCAGAACCCCTGGTCCTGGGACCATAAAATTCACAATTTTGGTTGAGGCACTCTTGCTCATCACAACTATGCACTTAGTTTGTTTATTTAATACCTAGGAGCAGAGAAGATGATTTTCAAAGAATTCGTGTACTTTCACTATATAATCAATAGAGCCCCCCCACACACACACACCAGAACCCTTGACCCTGGGACCATAAAATTCACAATTTTGGTTGAGGCACTCTTGCTCATCACAACTATACACTTAGTTAGTTTATCAAATACATAGGAGCAGAGAAGAAGATTTTCAAAGAATTCATGTATTTCACTATATAATCAATAGAGCCCCCCCCCCCTAAAACCAGAACCCTTGACCCTGGGACAATAAAATTCACAATTTTGGTAGAGGCACTCTTGCTCATCATAACTATGTACTTAGTTACTAGTAGTTTATTTAATACCCAGGGGCAGAGAAGAAGATTTTCAAAGAAATCATGTATTTTCACTATATATAATCAATAGAGCCCCACCCTAACACCAGAACCCCTGACCCTGGGGCCATAAAATTCACAATTTTGGTTGAGGCACTCTTGCTCATCATAATTATGTACTTTGTTGGTTTATTTAATATCCAGGAGCAGAGAAGAAGATTTTCAAAGAAATAATGCATTTTCTCTATATACTTATTTAGCCCCGTCCTAGCACTAGATCCCCTGACCCCAGGGCCATGAATTTCACAATTTTGGTAGAAGACTCAATGCTGATTACAATCATGCAAACAGTTTGACTGCTTGATGTCCAGGAGTAAAAAGAAGATTTTTAAAGATTGCATCAATTTTAGTGGTTTTTGCCCCACCCCTCAGGCCCCAGGGGGGCAGGGATCATGAAATTCACATTTTTGTTCCCCTTCATCCATAGATGCTTTGTGCCAAATTTGATTGAAATTGGTTCAGTGGTTGCAGAGAAGAAGCTGAAAATGTTCAAATGTTTACACACGACGCACGACGGACGACGCACGACGCACGACGACGGACGAAAACAGATAGCAATAGGTCACCTGAGTTTACTCAGGTGACGTAATAAAGCCATAGTTCTTTCCCCGCAAAAATCTGGTTTGTCTATGGTCAGAAAGTCGTCAAGCAAATGAAAATTACATTGATGTTGTAATTGTGTTTTGCAATCCAGCAAATACTTTGAGATAACATGTCGAAAAATTTGGGACTAGAACGACAACCAAATGGTAAGCGAACGTAATTGTAGTATTTGTTTTCCCATTTGAAACAAAAGAGATACCACTGTGACGGAGTAACTGGTAACTGTTTGAAAGCATCAGAAATGTCAACTTTACAGCATATGCTGTACTGGCCAAATTCTTGTATAACCTGAACTGCATCATCTAATTTGATGTAGGACAACGAACACAAATCTTTATCTATAAGATCATTAACTCTGAAATGCTCGTCTTGGTTATGCGGTGAGGAGAGGTCAAGAATAAGTC
Organism: Saccostrea glomerata; assembly: GCA_003671525.1. Classification (NCBI taxonomy): domain Eukaryota; kingdom Metazoa; phylum Mollusca; class Bivalvia; order Ostreida; family Ostreidae; genus Saccostrea; species Saccostrea glomerata. The sequence goes on from PRKT01000313.1 coordinate 365,561, forward strand.
TCTTTTTTCCTGAATATTTATGAGTCGCTATTCAAATAGGACTGACCCTGTAAACAGGAAATGGAGGTTGATCGAACGGACCATTTACAAAGCCTTTGACAATTTCATCATTGTTTCTGGATCTCTCCTAGCAGATAATGTATTTTTACATTCAAATGAAACGAGATCGGACTCAGAAACTAGCATATCGAAACCATATTGAATACTGTCACACAACAATGTTGAAAATTCTTTATCCGGGTGATTTTTTAATTCTAGTCTCAGCTGATTATAGTTAATTGGAGTAGAAGCTAGTGATGATTGATTTTCAGTACCAGTAGCAGGTTTGGTATTCTGTTGTTTTGATTTAGGATTTGAAGACTCCTTATTTTTTGAAGGACACTGATTTCTGCCATGATTTTTTGACTTGCATTGTTTACAAACATGGACGTATTTACAGTAAGGCTTAGTACAACCCTGCACCCAATTGAAGTTATTGCAAACTTGTTGGCCGTTGTGGTACACAATTTCGCGTCCAAGGGTATCAGCTTTACCTGTACCTGTGTGAAATGGGATTTAGATGGACACATGTATTTAGAATGCATAGTTGAGTAACACTTCGCACAAGAGTTAACACGGGAACCTGCACATATTTTCTGTTTCAACTCGATATCGCCCTTGGACCAGTCAATTTTTTACATTGTGTTGAATAAGCATAGTAGCACATTTTGCGGACAACATTTTGTGGTACTCATAGAATTTTTGTGGCCAGATATAAGCTATTTCGACAACATGTGCAAGGTACAAATCTAACTCCTCTGCCCTTAAAGGGAATGCTGAACACATAATTCTTTTATATCTGCCGAAAGCAACTATAAACTCGTCTAAAGAAAGGGTTCTTTGTAATCTCTCATCTTTTTCTTGAGTTTTCTTTTTAGCAGGTGTTTCATTATTTGGAATGAGTAGAGTGTTTAAATTCACGTCTTTACCTGCTACTATCTGTTGCCGAACTTCTGGTGAAATGATATCAATGTCTGAGACCGACGATGCTGGTACCCCGAATGATGTTCTAGACATATGGCTTGCGTCACTGCTGGTACGTACTGGGTACAACATGGAGGGGAACGCATTGACCTGAGTTTGATATACTGCCATGGCCGACTGCAAGCTAAAGTTTGATGAAGGCTAGCTTTTTTGCGTCACTTGCAGTAAAGTTTGCTGTCAAAGTTGAAGCGTATTTACCAGTGCGCTTTCTAATTTGTGATTATTGCCGAGGCCTTCCGAAGTGCTCTGGGCGGAAGTTGACTGTGTGCGAGGTAGGGTAGGGTAGGTAAGTTAACTGCAATGTATCATTGCGAGGTAAGGATTGAGTCGTCGGTTGCATCACCGTCATAGAATCCCGGTTTTGACTAGTGGAATTTGAGAAACAGCTTCTGTATATAAACAGAGTTTGTACTAGCGACACTGGCGGATGTTTCATTGTTTTTCTGCGTACTTGTGTTGGCACTATTTTCTTCGAACAGAGCTTGGGCACTATTTTCCGCTGAGAAGGATTGTCTTTTTTTGTTATCTTCGTATAATTTTCTTAACTGGCTGTTATTCAGAGGAATAGAAATGTTAATTCCTAAGTCTTTCAACGCTGTTTTTAAATTGTGCGTTAGTCCAGTTTGCTGGATTAGTAACGTCTATCGTGTTCTTAGACCTGCGCCTTGACGCCATGGCGAAGGAATGGAAGTATATCCAGTTACAAAATCACAGTTTCTTGTCCAAAACAACACAGATCAACACAATGAATACGCAAGAATTATCACATCCAGTAGTAAAAGTTTCTACATGATGAGCATTAGGGAAAAAAACGGCATCAGATGACTTGAAATAAAAAATGTAAATAATGATTTTTGGAAACACGCACCAGCAATGAATTCGATATAAGCAATGACGTCACGAAAGATGCTAAAGTGAGGCTGGGTTAATTGAAACAAAAAGAGGGTAAAGAGGCTCTAAGGGGAAAAAATTAGGCTAAGACAAAATAAATTCGATACAACAAAAACGAAATGTGAGAACAAAAATAACTTCTATAAACATAAATCATATACCGTATAAGTGGAAATTTTAGCGAGACGCAAATTTAGCGATTTCTACCTAAAATCTGGTACTTTATTTTTAGCGAGAAGTAATTTTAGCGATTTTTAAATGCTAACTAAAGAAGCTATTACAAATAATACGCAATCAATTTTTAGCGATATTTAATTTTAGCGAAGTCAGCACCCTCGCTAATAATGCCAAAATTAAATCCTCGCTAAAAATTCTACTTATACGGTACATAATTCTTATATTATATACATATATATATGTACCTAATGTGTATCACTCTATTTTACTGTTGATTTTACGCAATCACGTTTCTTTCCTGATCACCACATTGTGGTTTTTGAATCCATATCATCAATCTCTGAAACTGATGAAGTACGCAGAAGCATGTTATTTTTCCTGAGCGTTAAAAAGTCCCTTGTTATATGCTTTGTTTTATGGATAATTTTTTACAATTGTTCTCTAAAGATTTCTTTTGCTATAGTTTGCTAGTTATAATGGGTGTATAATAAAGAAGAAGGTACAATTTGGGCTTTATTGCGCCCTATAGATTTAATGTTCTTCAAAAAATATATAATTGGCTTTATAAATTATAGTTTAGTAGATGAATATGATAAATCATTTAAGAATATGGTATGAAGATGACCATTCTGAAAATATAACGTCATTAATTTGGTATATTTCTAAATTTGATGCAGAATAGCCTCAGAATGGCTCATTTCTGTGCTTATTTTCCTTTAGAAATAGTGTCTACTTCGCCCACTTCATTTTTCGGATATATTATGTAAATTGCTTTGAAAAATCACATATCTCAAGATCTTTGTGAGCGACGGTGGCAGCAAGCGTATGTTTTCTGAAAGAAAATTCCACTGAAAATTGATGTCTTCTGCAACTTTTTAAGAAAATACGGGAAAATACAAAGTTAATGACGTCACAATTTATTTTAGCATTCAGGAGGTCATATGAGAAAAATGATTTGTGTATTCTAACTTCATAAAATTCCTATTATTCAGAAAGAGTAAATTTTAACTTCCTTTATCACTTTCATATTTTAGAAAAATACAGGGCTTTATTTGTATTGAAACTGTACCTTGTTCTTCATCATTATAACAGTAACTTGATCCGAAGAGCCGTATCACGTCTCGTTGAAAGGTGCAGATCATCAGATCAAATTCTACGCTTCGCGTCTCATTAGATTTGATGATCTGCGCCTGTCAACGCGACGTGATAAGACCCTTTGGATCAAGTTACTGTTGTAATAATACATAATGTACTATGCGCAGAATTCGTGTCCACGCCACTCTGCTGTAGAACGTTTCTTAACCATCGTGCAATCCTTTTTTCTAATATAATGTAAATCAGTTAAATCTTAAACATACTGACAAATGCTGAAACTTTTTTTTCCCGAATTTCTTTGAAAACAAAGCAATTTTTTTCAAACTGAGATATTGAATATAAAATATATACATATTACATATTTTAGGTACTGCTGCTGACAAAGGCTTAATTCTTGGTAAGTGGAGTCCTGCTGCATTTGCAACCATTACAGAAATACCAGTCAAAGATTCTGATTATTTGAACAATGTGTCTAAAACCCTCACCCCCTCGACTGTTCAGATATATAGCATTGCGTCTGATCCTCAGAATAAAGTGGTTTTTGCTGCAATAAGGGACTCTATTTACAAATTTCAAAACTTCACCATTTGGCAGAACGAATCAGTTTCCCTTTCCTTGGCTTACAAAGGGAAATCTTCAGCGTTTGGTCAAATTGCATTTGACTACTCTTCAAGCAATATATATTAGTGCGATTCTCTCCTCAAATGGATTGCCGTAAAGCCAGCATACAGTGACAATGATACGATATATACAGTTGTTGTTCACAAGGATTTGTACCAACCGGAGGGATTAGCACTTGATCCTGAAAATGGGTAAACTATATTTCAATACATAAAATACAAAACAAAACAATTGAACATCGCATTTAATAAAGTAATGATATAGCTAAAATATTTATCAAAAGTACGTAAACGCTAGAAATATTTAAAACCAGGAGATAAAGAATCTCAGATTAAGCTGAATTCTTTTTTTAAGGTTAATGTTCTTTACGGACAATGGACCACATCCACGTATTGAAAAGGCATCCATGGATGGTGAGAGTAGAACTACAATAATTCATACCGGTTTAATTCGAGTTTTAGCCCTGTCCGTTGATGCAGTCAGAGATTTACTGTACTGGGCAGACTACGGTCGACATACTCTTGAGGTCAGCGACTATGACGGTTTAAACAGAAGAGTGATTCGACGTAACAACAACGTCCCTGCAACAGGTTTACACCACTATCAGGTACATGGACTTCGTGGCTGAAATTTAGTCAAATGAGTTGTGTTTTTATCCTTAAATAATTTTTAAGATAAGAACATATCTTTCGACTTCATTTTTGTGTTCGATGCCTTAATAATGCTTCATTTTAATTGATTCAAGTTTCAATTTACCTCTCTATTTCTAACATTTTCTATCTTTTATAAATTACATGTAGCTGCTGTGAAATAAAAGTTATTTTAAGTTGTTCAAATCAAAGCTTTAATAACAAAATAAAGACCGCAAAGTATTTAGTCAAATTTGGCATCGGTTAATATATTCAAATGTTTAAAGCTTAATATGCAATGTGCTTGAAATTTTGTCGCACATATTAAAAAACAATATGATGGAGCGTGGGTTGCAGAATATTTAACGCACATATGCCTTGGTTTCTTTTGAAAGTACATTTCATTTTTGAACAGAATATGCTTCATGTTTCAAGTCCAAAGGCTAGGTTGATCTTTGGTGTAGATACAACATCGGGATTACAACTGTACAATCTACAATTGTCGGATCAGCCGTACGCCATTCACGTCTATGACCGGGAATCAGCAAGATCATACACGGGTTCAGTATAAGATTTAATTTATACATGTGACTGGTAAAAGGCATTCAACTGAGGAAAAAACTATAGTAACGTGCAAAAAAGTCCGGATTTCAACTTAAGTATATTTTTTTTACTTTTGCAACAATATTTTCAAATGGAAGCAATATAATGAATATCGAACCACTGAATTTACATTGCATGAACTTGGTAGTCAATCAGATCCCAGTGTCTCACTATACACTGAGCGATGCGCCGTGGCATACTTTCTACCAGACTGTCTATATAGTTCTGATCCAAACCCATAAAAAATGTTTCCATGATTGTAACTTTTCAGTCTGTGATATTATCTGGCTGAATTCTTTCCACACGATCTTTCATGATCTTCCAAACATTTTCTATCGTATTTAAATCCGGTGACGCGGCAGGCCAGTCGATTACGGTCACGTAACTCTGTGTAAGCCAGTCACGGGTATACCTTGCGGTGTGCGGTCTAGCGTTGTCCTGTTGTAAAACATAAGGTAGATCGTTTGCCACAATATTGGACGAACAACAACCCCTCCTCCAAAATTTCACAGTACTTCACTGCGGAAATATTTCCACTGACAGAAACAAGCGGAGTTAAACCCAACTTGCTTATTCCACCCCATACCGTAACAGCTGGTGAGAACTTCGGCACCATTTTTTGACAGTATCCAAATTTTGCCCACTTTTTTCGGGTACATCTGTTGAACTAGATTCGACTTTCGTCCGCAGAAATCACATTGTCACAATTGTCATTCTTTAACGCTTATGTTCTGCGGTCATTAGTGGCACCTTTTGGGGGACCGATTGGAAATAATTACTGCGAGCCAAAGTCCGACCCATAGCCCATATTGAAACTAAAATGGATCCCCTTCTTGCACATTCATTGGCAATTTGCTGTGCTGACCATTGCGGATCAGAAGCAGCAAGTTGTGCATCCCGTCTGCTGTCATTCGCGTCAAAAAATTTCTTTCGACCAGATTCTTGACACCGTATCTCGGACTTTCCCTCAAATCTTTTCAAATTATCATACACAGTAGACCTAGGTATGTTTGTTATTTCACACAATTTTTGCGCTGAAGTGATTCCGCTTTCATATAAATTTAGGAGACGTTTTCTGTTGTCAATTTCTGACATCACTGTAATCCGAAGATATGTCGTCTGCTAAAAGCATCATCACGTGACGTCACATAGAAACAAGGGGAATAACTCTAAAAGTAGCTCTTTTATTTTTTAGATATAAAAATTATGTTTAAAAAATATATATTTAGATAAATAATCATGTGAAAAATATGCATAGAAAAATCCGGATTTTTTTGGACCTTACAATATTTATCATAATATAATAATTGCGGAGTGTGAGATATTGTCCCTTCATTGGGTGTAAAAAGTTGTCATGAAAATAGCATCGTCTTACCTTTTTTCCTTTTCTTTTCTTTCTTTTCTTCCATGAAAAGTATTTGATTAATGTCATCTTAAAATTGTTTTACAAACAATATAGACTTCAATGAAAAACTTTAATGTATGTTTCCCGTGCATTTCTAGGGTAAGATAAGCTTCATTTTGCCTCAAACGATTAGTAATTGCATGTATAAACAGAAACAATTGTTCACATACAGTGCAAATGTTACCAATTTTCTTTATTCAGGTTTCCTCAATTACATACAATTTAGAGACAGATATGGGGGTATCATTTCTAGTAGTTCATTTTCTGTTTTATCTTTTATGTGGGAGAGATTGTGTTGTGCTTCATATCAATTATTTTCTCCGTTTGCCATTTCAATGCGTAATTTTTCACGATATATAGGTCCATGTTCTTCCCGAGGTTGTCAGCATATCTGTGTTAACACTCCAGTAGGAGCTAAATGTCTCTGTGCTGAGGGGTACCTTCTATCCTCAGACGGACGATCCTGCACAGGTACGTAAACATCACTAGATTTTCCCGTTATTTCCCGATCATAACAAGAATCAAGCGCATGGCGGATTTGATCAGATGGTAGGGGATACTCACTCCTCCATGCCACCTGATCCCACCTCTAATGATTTAGAGGTTCGTGTTTGCTCTGCTCCTAATTTGTATTGTTTAGATGGACTTTTGGGCTTGAATACTGTTCGATATCTCTTTATATTTCACTATATATTTCTTTAGGATCACTTTATGCATAAACTGGCCCTGTCTTTATGTTAATTAATAAACGTTACCCTCTTGGGTTTTATATATTAAAAAAAAGTAGAGACTTGGTGCTTTCATTTCGTATAATAAAATTTCTTTTTGAGAATCTGGGTATTGGAAAACCGGCTGTGAGAAAATGCAATGTTCTTGAATATTGCAAAAAACATACGTTTTTTACTATCTTTAGCAAAGAATTAAAATATGAGCACAGCCCACTATCAAAAAATTTAATCACGTTTTGTTATCGTCAGAAACAGATTTTTCATTATGTAATTGCATATTTGGATCAGAGGTTGTGCTCTATATGAAATATTGAAAAAATACTTTAACTTTAGGCCATTTTCAAAGGAATTAATAGGATATGGGGAAAATGAAACATTTTATGACGTCATAATGCATTGACTAGAGGGAAAATTAGGTCATATTCAATAGATACAAAGTCATCAACAGACCAAGTGATAAATAATGCATTATCAACCTTAGCTGAATCGTTCTGATTTTTCAAAAATTCCCAGGGTCACAAAAGGGCTCTTCTAAAATACATTTTTAATTTCATGAACTCGATGGTATATGAGATTTCTAATCAAAAAGATTTGCACCCTATTTCTTCTATCTGTAAGCCTTTCCCATTTTCAAAATTTCCTCCCAAACGATCCGGTGATTTGATTTAATAAAATTTGTCTATTTGTAGAATGCATATGCAATTTTTGTTTATTTAAATGAATAGCCATTGCATTTTCAAAGCAAGACAATTAATAACATTAAAGTTGTTTCTTTGAAACCTTACTGACATTGTACAGATTAACATTTTTTTTATTTAAACGGAACATTGTGGACAATATGAAAAATTTCATTGACTTATAAAGATTCTACTGTGTGATTCAATGGTTAGAAATTGCAGAAACTTTTTGTTATTTAGGGTTTTTAAAAAATAACTAGATCAATTAAACTTGTATTATGCATAAAATAGGTATCTTGTAAAATCTATCTCTAGTTCTTTTTGAGGGTTTTCAATGGATTTCATACTTTTACGTTTTAACATCATAAACTTTATTTTTGTAAACATAGCATTCAGATGAAAACTTTAGTTATCTTAAGATTTTGCTCTGAAACATAAGGACATGAATTTCGTAAAAAAATAAAATATTAAATAGTGGCTTAAGGGCCAATGTCTGAGATATCAATTTCTCCATCTTCATTTTCCACTTTATTTTTTGCTTTCCACATAATTTCGTAGAAAATAGCTTGTTAAAAATAATTCTGATGAAAACATTGAATTTATTAGTATCATTTTGATTTATAATATAATTATTGCGTAGACCGTTCCTGGTTTCACGAGAGAGGCTTCATTGTAAGCAATGCGACACATTTTGCTATGGTGGAAGTTCAGTTCGTTAATGGAGGAAAAGGCCGGCTTCCGTTTCTGATACCCTATGCCATTATTGAGTCATTTGCTGTGGATGCCAGCTTGCATCTTATTTATTTTTTGGACAGCAGTAGTAATGCATTGACAGAATTAAATATCATTAACCGTCAGATAAGAACTCTAGCAAACAATGTGGTCGCTACAGGTAAGTGTAGTCATGTCTACATTATGTGCAACAGTAAAATTTTAACGAAAAGTGATAGCTTTCTTTCTTATACTTACCCTCCAAAGTAAATATTCGGTGGTTGCATTTTTTCTGAAGGCAAACACTATATTTTAATAAACTTCTTGTCGTGGTAATGTGTGTTAAATCCAAACTAATTTTAGGATAGATTAGCAGCACTTTCATCTTGGTCATATATATATATCTCTCTTGTTTAATATCTTTTACACTACCAAACAGATCTCATTTTTGACTGGATTGCTAATCTTCTTGCGTGGATAGAACCTGTGCAATCCACAATACGATCCTTTTCTATCACCTCTGGGAAGACAACTTTAATATACTCCGGACTTCAACAGCCTTCATCTCTAACAGTGGATGTTCATAATGGGTTTGTTGATTCAGTACCGATGGTATTTAATTTGAAGCATTACATTTGCTTTCTAATTGTGGTTTTGTATGGTTTCAGGGACTTTTGAACTTGATTCCTGTTGGTGTTCTCCAAATTTTCTTTGGACGTTCTATAAATAGTAATATTCTTTGATTTAAGGGACTATTTCCTTTGTTTTAAATTAAAGAGAACTAAGTTTTCAATTTTAAGCCTAAGACAATGCTTAATTTCAATTTTTTTTGCTATTTCGCAGTAAGCTACAAAACTTTTTTTTTAAAGTACATATACCCGTTGCTTTATATATAAAGTCTAGAGCTTTGTTTCTTGAATTGAGAGTGCGTGTTTATTATTTGAAAGGAAAATTCTGGTTGATAACAAGTGAATGATTTGGTGCAGTTTCACATTAAAATTTATCTGTTATCAAAAGAAAAAAAATTAATGTAAAAGGAGTCACGTGTGTATAATAAGAGAAACGCAGATTGAAAGAGTTGGTCTTTCCTTATGGAATGGCATTACAGTACTAAGACGTAAGGAAAGATTTAAAGAAAACATTTAAAAGAATGGGTAATAATTATCTCTGGACTTGCATATTATTGACAAGACTCACAAAAGAATGTTAATTGTTTATATTTTTGATTACAGAGACCTCTACTGGATATCAGGAACCTCTGGGAAGACGATAATGAGAGGAAACTGGAATAGGAATTCTCCAAAAACCATCGTGTCTGAGGCAAATCTTAATAGTCCTACTTCTCTTCGATATGATGTTACAAGTCACAGGTATATTTTATGTCACCTGCAGTGCAACCTGCATGACGCTAAGGAATCACTAAGAAATTACCACCTAATGCCAAGTTACAGCTTTTTAAAATCTAAGATGAAATCTTTCCTATTTAATATGCAAATTGCACGTCATAGTATTATTGTATCGAAAAACACACAAGCAGCACAGTCTCCTTCAGCATAATTATATCATACATATTAGATATCTTTTGATTTGTAGTTGAATATAATTTTTATGTTGTGTTTTTATCGTCGAGCCTTGGAACTCTAGTTTTGTATTTGAATTTAAACCTTTTTCTTATCATGTTTTTAATATTTGTAATAATTTATTAGTTCTATATCTTTAGAGTACTCGTTAGAATTAAATATTGAATTTTACTGGACATTTATCAGTTATTAATTTCGGGAAGTACATGTTAATATTATTAATGCATTCTTGTTTCACAATTTTAGAATTTACTGGCTGGATAACTCTATGATTAAAAGCTCATTAATAAATGGATCTGATATAAAAAGCCATCTCATCACATTTGGTGCAACAGAGGCGTTACCATACAAGGTTAGTCTAAGTATCACTATTGTGCTTATTCAAAAACCGAAGACCATAATGCATTTGCGAGGAAAAGAATGGGTGCATTTAAGTTCATTATTTGGAACCTTTTTGGCTACCCATTTATATCGCTAAATTTATCTATGGTTAATGTGCAAGAATATGCTTTTGATATTTATTTCTAGAATTTTTTTTGCAAAACATATTTCTATAATTACAGACAATGTAATTGAAAAGAACATGAAAAAGCCTTGTATTCCGGAAAATGGAACGGGACCACTTTCGAATCTAATGTATCTACAAATAGGCGGAGACATTTAAATCGCATGGTTGTGGAATGTAAACATAAGGACATATGATTTTTGGGAGTTGAACTATGTTCAGACTCCCTAGGCTGTCACGCAGTTTCTAGCGCAGTAATTTTACAATGAATTATATACCCTGTGATATTCAATACAAACTCGTACCAGTCTATATAAACTCGAAGAAACTTCCGCAATAAAAGTAGTCCGACTCATTCTTCTGAATTAATCTTATTTTCATAAATGATATGAAAGTAAATGAAATAGAATTTTATTTAACTTAATTTGAATAGCATATTTTTGTCACCTTTCTTGAGAAATGACACATAAATTTTGATTTCCGTATGAAAAAAAGTCCCAATTTTCCGTCATTTATCATTCAGCAATCCTCGGCTGACTCCACTACGCTCCATTACAAAAAGTGCTAGGTCATCCAAGGAGCAACAACTGGTCTAACTGGTTTTACCATGACGCGATTGTCTAAATATAGAGATGTAAGGTCAAAGGAACGCTAAGGTTTAACCCAACTTCTTTCAATTTGTTTCAGCAATAAAGAGAAAGAACAACGTTTCCTTTAAAAAAAAAACACTGCGGAAAATATTTATTTGCTCTGACAAGTAAAATGATCTGTTAGACTGGAAAAATTTTTGTCAGACCAGATACATGCAACACATTCTTATTACGTTGGTAAAGGGAAAAAATAATAGCATTAAAGTTTGTTGATATTCGATCACACAATTTCAAATGACATTAATTTTGCATCCTTAATGTCATGAATTTATCAGCATTCAGTTGGTCACGTGTACAACACAAAATAAGAACTTGAAAAATGCGTGTGTACTTGTATTGCAGTATTACCTTATAAAATGTATCATTTGATTTTATTATATAACTAAAACAGTTAAGATTAATGAATACATGCGTATGCACGGACACAATGGTATAATGATCCCAATGATCGATCTGTGAGAAAGATCGTTCCTCATGATTACAACTATTTTTTTTCTTGTAGTAGCTCGTTAAACTATGTCTGATTTTTAATTACATTTGAATCAAATCAAAATCACAAACTTTAAGTCTCACTCGCGTTGCGCAGTTGTTAAAATAGTTTGCTCTAGAGATTCAACGTAAGGTGTTAATTGATCCTTACGTCGCAGGTTCGAATCCTGTGGGATGCATATGGAGATAATATCTGTTGATGAGACCATATAAACCGAAATCCCATGTCGCAGTATGTGCTTGCACAAAACGATCCCTCTCTACTCAATGGTTTTGAGAGCCGTGTATAGGTAAAAATTTGTAGACTTGCATGTAGCTACATGTAGCTCCATCGGCAAGTGGTAGTGTTTCAATATGATTGAAAAATTATCGAACGTAAAACAAACAAAATGTAAAGTATTCAGACATACTTACTTCTATATAGATATTACTTGAAATGAAATTTAGAATTATGGAATAACAAAACTTGATGATTAAGTCATAAAGATAGATACATTTGATAAAATAGATAAGCATGGAGTTCTATAAAGATTAATTATTGTGTCCGAAAATAAACATTCATACCCAAAAGAAAATAGCAAATATTTGTTTTATTCAGAGGAAGAAAAATGACAAACTAGTGTCTGGTGATGGTAACATCGAATATAAAGAGTGTTTGTTTGTTTGTTTCTTGGGACCAAATATCTTGTACAGATTCTAAAGAGAGTAGGGGGCGTTTTGATTCAAATGTTTCAGAAATATAAGGGTAGTGTTTGAGTTTTAGTAATAAATGGTACTGAAAGAAGTTTAAAACCTAACAACAAAATAGTATTTTTGAGTTTGAAAAAATTATTTTTATGGTGATTGGGTTGTTTGTTTGATTTGGTCAAATTGTTGAGGTAAGAATTAGAAAGAATTAATCCAGAACTAAACTTAATTGTTCGTGCGCAATAAATACACAGTTTTTTCAATGGATGGCACTGTAGCTCTCAGGTCTGTCAAAATCTTTTTTTCGGAGAGCTACAATTCTGCAGCTAATTTAAGAGCAGTCCCATGATCTTGGCTATTTAAATGCAATAAAAATCATTTTAATGTTTCGTTTTGTATCTCTAACAAATCAGTTCTAGCTGACTTGAATCTGATGCATGAAGATGTTCCTATACTTCCTGTGAGATATTTCAGATAACAATGTTCAACTCCCATGAGTACTTTCAGTACTTTGATTTTTTTTTTTTTGCACTACGAAGAGAGAGAGAGAGATATTGATTTTATGGTGCACAAATAATAAATAATTCTAATATTTAGGGATGGTGTAGATGTCTCGCCCTGCAGACTATAATACAGAGGCGGCATAAGCCTAATATACATGTGCTTACTAATTACACTGTCAATACCAGAATTCTTTCAAAACACCCCTAATGAAAAGCATAAAGTTAAATAAGAGCCATATTATAAATCTCCCATAGTTTGAAGTTGGAAGTACGATAGATACTGTCACGACAGAAACTTAACACTATGAAATGTTCAATGTAAGCGTTAGCGTATCGAACAGCAGAATGTCACGTGAGTAAGGTGATTATATATGATATCAATCGTTGATGCTCGGTGACCGGTTAATTTAGTAGCTATCTCGACCCTAGTTTGGGGACATTTTTTTTATTAAGGTCAGACAACACGTTCCTCAAAAATATATAATTTTCCCAAAAATTTGTCATTGAAGTATAGGTACTTAAACAAGTTTCCTCACAAAAAATTAGGGTACCTTACCAGGCATTTGGTCAAGATACCATAGGGTCATATTTCTTATATAAAGATTTTTGCGTTATCTTCTAAATGGCCTATAACACAATTTTCGGTGCACTTATAATTAAAAACATTTTGAAAACAATTTAGAAATCAGAAGAGAAGGACAAATATGCATAATTTATTATATAATACCAAGAGATACAAAACATATATATGAGGAACGTGTCGTCTGGCCTTAATTATAGATATGAGCCGCAACTTGGCCAACATGGCTAATATGATTACCAAATCTGCTCTTTAGACATTGTTTAATACCTATAAAACATAAATTTAATGAATTTTGGAATTTTATTTTGCGCAAAACATCGGGATCCAACTCTCAAAGCTTAAGTGCAGTCATTCTTGGTAGCAAAAAAGAGAATAAAGACAATTACACCTTTCATTATATATCATCGACTTCAACTGCTTAATTGAAAAAAAGCTTAAAAATTAAGCCTCTGTTACTCAGATTCCTTATTATAAATCTCAGATTCTTTGGTTTTTAAGTTTTATTTTTATAAAATCACAAAAGTGGTACATGTTTATTTTTCATACAATTTAAAAAATGTTTACTATCGTTACATTCTCAGTTAATGTTTTCGGAATTTTTTTTTCAAAACATGCTTAGTTTTAGGTCACCCCATAAGACCTATCCGTATTTTTCATTTTATTTATCACGGTTTTATTTTCTTGATAGGATTTTTTCGGTTGGATAAATGGAAACAAAACGTATTTTGCTAAAAGGTCAGCTATATCAGCCGAGTATGGAGCAGATGTAATACAAAACATAAAACATATGACCATATTTGATGCTTTACTACAACAGGACAGGAGAGGTAAAGTCCATATTCAATTGGATCAGAATATAAAAATATATAGGCTAAATGAAATTAAAATGTTCATCCCTTTTTAGCTCACCTGAGCCGAAGGCTCAAGTGAGCTTTTCTGATCACATTTTGCCTGGCGTCCGTCTTTCTAGCTGTCTGTTCGTCTGTCTGTAAACTTTTCACATTTTTGACTTCTTTTCAAGAACCGCTGGGCCAATATCAACTAATCTTGCCACAAAGCATCCTTGGGTACAGGGAATTCAACTTTGTTCAAATGAAGGGCCACGCCCTTATTCAAGGGAAGATAATTGGAAATTGATGAAAATTTGTCGGCATGTTTTAAAGAACCACTGTGCCAGGATAGATGAAACTTATGGGGAAACATCCTCAGGTAGTGTATATTCATGTTTGTTCAAATAATGACCCCCGGTGATAGGGCGGGGCCACAATGGTCGACCAAAGTTTTACATAGAAATATATAGGAAAATTCTTCTTCTCAAGAATAACAAAGCTATAATTGATCATATTTATATGGAAGTATCCTTAGGTAGTGTAGATTAAGTTTATTTAAACCATGACCCCCGGCGGTAGGGCGGGGCCACAATGGCCGACCAAACTTTTACATAGAAATACATGGGGATATTCTTTAAAAATCTTCTTTTCATGAATCACAAAGCCGCAATTGATCATATTTATATTGAAGCATCCTCAGGTAGTGTAGATTCAAGTTTGTTCAAATCAAGACCCCTGGGGGCAAGGCGGGGCCACAGTGGTCGACCAAAGTTTTACATTGAAATATATAGGAAAATTCTGTAAAAATCTTCTTCTCAAGAATAGCAAAGCCATAATTGATCATATTTAAATGGAAGCATCCTCAGGTAGCGTTGATTCATATTTGTTCAAATCATGACCCCCAGTGGTAGAGTGGGGCCAAAATGACCGACCAAAGTTTAACATAGAAATGTATAGGAAAATTCTTTAAAAATCTTCATCTCAAGAATAGCAAAGCCATGATTGGTCATGGGACTACTTTTGGATTTAAACTTTTCAAAAATAAATCAATTTCTACTTTTTCCTAGCCACAGTATTCAGGTGAGCGATGTGGCTCATGGGCCTCTTGTTCCTAGTTGGGAGAGAATTTCATTATTGTTATGTCGTTTAAAAACTTTCATCAAAAACAAAATTTTGAAGTGTTTAAACCACAGGGGCCGGTAGCATACTGTTTTTGATTTTACGTAATAACTATATATATACAAAAAAGGAAAGGGAAACAACGTCAGCCCGAATTTACACAGGGTCGATCTCGGAAATATTTCGTATTTCATAGAAAAAAGAATGTAGCCAATTAAATTATAACTATAAATCATACTACAATAAATATTCTTTAATAAAACAGAAACCTCGTTACTTTTTATAGCGTTTAAGTTGGGTATTACTAACTCGATATCCCGTTGTGTGAGTCGATGAACTTTATATCGTCCACTAAAACGAGGCAAAATTCGCACATTTTCTCCAGTTTTGAAGTCTTTCCGGAGGTGGAAAACACAAAGTAAAGATCCTACGTTCACGAAAATCATCTTTTTCTTTTGTTAATTGCAATTAAAAGGTACAACATCTCCGATTTGAATAAATACGTAGCCTTTTTCGTTCACAGAGAGGCTCGAGCCCAGAACAGACGACATTTTGGAAAAACCCATAATTGGTGAAAGGCGGAGCGTGATTGGTCAGATCTGTTCTAGAAAATCACCATTGACCAATCACATCTCGCGTTAAATATTGGATGCAATGTTTAGCGAATTTAGTAGACGACTTAAACTACATCACTTGCATGACAGGATATCGGATCTGCAAAACACGACTTACACGATTCTTAAATGACCGCGATGGTATTTTTATTAAAGAGTGATTATTACTGAATGATCCCAGACGTTAATTCAGTACCCGAAGGTATTTTATTGAAAAGACGAGTCATTTCCGAGATCAACTCTGTGTAAATTCGAGCTGACGTTGTTTCCCTTTCTCTTTTTGTATACATATAGTGATTACGTAAAATCAAAAACAGTATGTTACCGAAACCCTGTGGAGACAACATGAATATTCACACATAATAAAATTTAGATGAAAGTGTTAAGAATAACCTTTTCTGCTAAATGGCATTTTCTACATCAAGTTCATTTTTATCAAATTTTACAAAATATAGGCAGCTGTCAAATACTGAATGGTGGCTGCGAGGGAATATGTGTGCCTTTGCAAAATGGACGGAAATGCGAGTGCGATTTTGGACTACAAGCAAAAGATTTGACATGCGAAAGCAGTATGTATTGTTATTCAGATTAATTTCTTAATTTAAACTTTAAAAAGATGTGTTTGTGAAACACTGTGAGCCCGGCGGCAACAAAGTTCGAAAAAGCTATTTTAGCACATAATTAGGTAACAATCATGGTCAAACGGTCATTGACTTTGGTCTTCATTAGTGGAGTATGCATTCCAAATATGAAGTCTCTATCTCCCATGGTTCAAAAGATGGTGAAAGTTCGAAAAAGCTATTTTTAGCAAATAGTCAAGGTCACAAGGCCATTAACTTTGGTCTCATTTGAAAGAACTTAATTAGTGGAGTATGCATACCAAATATGAAGTCTCTATCTCGCACCGTTCAAAAGTTGTGGCGAAGGTTAAAGGTGACAACAGAGAGACAAATAAACAAACAAACAAACAAAAAGACAGACAGACAGGACAAAACAATATACGCCTCGATCTATCGATCCGGGCGCATAAAAATTTATTCAACCTATGAACATTTTGATTTTTTTATTAATCAATTTTTTTTAATTTTAGGTTTCTTTTTGAAGAACTTTATTATAGTTTTGGATTATTCTCATGGCCGAATCCTTCAGGCTGATATAAACACAGGAGACATTGTCAAACTGCCGATCAATATACAAAACTCTCCAGGCATCACATTTGATAAATCAACAATGGAACTTATTTACTCAGAAGTACAAACAAAAACAATTATGTCCACAACACTTCATGGAACAAACACGTCTTTGATCTCTGCCACGGGTAATGACAACATTTGGATTCTTAGATACTTCATAATTTCTCGTGATATATAGCTAAAATTGTTGTCGTTTAGGCTCTAAGCATATATTTTCTTACTATACAGGTTTTGCACATGCTGATCGTTTAACTATTGATTATTCAACGGGAAATATTTACTTCACTGCAGTCGGTTCTAGTCAGTCTCAAAGTTATATTGGTGTTATACACAGAAGGAGTTTACTTCATAAAACTTTGTTGAAAAACCTACACAGTCCAAGAGAAATTGCGGTATATCCATCAAAAGGGTATGCTAATTCGTATATTTACAGTAAATTAGAGGAAATGTTAGTCTGATAAACATAGAATTTCTAAACAGATATTTGTTTTAAAGAAATATATTCAGTAAAGAAATATTTCTGTCCCAGTAAAAGTCTAAATTTCAAAAGTTCTTGATGTAATCAATAAATTATAGTAGTATAATTTGAATAAACAATACAATTTTGGATTTCTTTTCTTTTTTGACGTCAAAAACTCTCGTTGATTCGATGCTAGATCTAGTTAAAAAAAATGAACTCAGTACGATATCTACATACATGTATTACTATTTGCTCACAAAATCTTTTATGTAAGATATCAAATTGCTTTATAACAGGACTTCAACAAATTTTGATAAAGGG
Organism: Saccostrea glomerata; assembly: GCA_003671525.1. NCBI lineage: Eukaryota > Metazoa > Mollusca > Bivalvia > Ostreida > Ostreidae > Saccostrea > Saccostrea glomerata. The sequence continues at coordinate 383,655 of PRKT01000313.1, forward strand.
ATGGGGCAGATTTTAGCAATACATATGCTGTATGTAATATTGTTTTGTGGAAATTTTATAATACATGTTATTAACAAATATCTTTTAACCCTCAGTTTAAATCCAAATTCCGCTTTTCTATCAGGTTTTTATACTGGACAGCGTTTGGAAATATTACTGAAATAAGTAGGTCATATATGGATGGAACATCCAAAATGTATATCGCAACAACGAATATCGGATGGCCAAACGGCTTAGCCATTGATTTTGCCAGTAAGGAAATTTGTTTACTTTATCAAATTCTTTTTTGTATATATTTAAGTATGAAATTGTTCATGGTAACAATAAAGAATGATTATTAATCCGTTTTAGCCAACCAAATATTTTGGGTTGATGGCTTGAAGAACAGCATAGAATATTCAGATTTAAATGGTGGGAACAGGAATGCTTTGACAACTGACAGTGACGCACATTTGATGAGCATTGTGATTCATGGACAATACCTCTATTATACTGCATGGAATCGACAGTAAAAATCTTTTGAAAGATCTAACATTGCATGTATTTCTTTGCTGCATAAATTGTTAATTTCTTTATCTGCATATACATGAAAACTACTTGCATCATTAGATCATCACAAATATTTATCTATACCCCGCTCGAAAAGAGGTAGGGTAACTTTGTAGTGATCGGGGTGTCCGTCTAGCTGTCTTTCTGTCTATACGTCCGTCTGTTACGCTTTTGGGTACCCATCTCATATCCACAACTCCTCTTTTACCACGGAATGAAATTTTATTAGACTTTCATACAATCTTTGTTACATAATGCCATTTTGGATCTCCTATTTTACTTTTTGATTGGACACATATTTTCGGTTTCCCAGATCAAAACATGGACTCTACCGTTCTGTCTATAATATTAAAGGTTACTCATTTCATATCCACAACTCCTCCTATACCACTGAATAAAATTTAATGATGCTTTCACAGATTGTTTATTACACATGCAATGCCATTGTGTACCTCCTATTTTACTTTTTGATCTGACACTGATTTCGGATCTCCCAGAGAAAACATGGACCTTTTCCATTAAAATCATATGGAAGGTGTGGTATCATTAAGGAGGAACAGGACCTTTAGCTGAAAAAAATCCTGTCAATGAATTTTTTTCGTATTTTTTATATTACTAATCTAATATGTACTTAACATTTTAAAACGGTCCTGTCATGGGATTTCTTGACTTATTTAAAAGATATCGCCCCACAAATACCAACCTGTGTAGAGTTTGTATGGAGTTTAGATACTTCATGTTTACGGGCCCATAATGGAGTCCATCATGCAAATTTTTACGCACAATAGATAAACATTATGGATAATACTAAATACTCGAATATTTCAGAATATTCATACGGTTTAAATTATCTGAAAGTAATTGTTTTAATTTTATATAGTATTTGGGTGGGATAATTTCTGAGTTTTTCAAGGCAGCTTCAACGAAAAAACCTCATTGGGAAAAAATTCTGTCAATAAATATTTCTAAATTTACGATTGAATGTTAATCCTTCATCGTAATTATTTACTGCATAAATATCACAGGGTGAAGCTTAACTCAATATCGCACAGGACATCGTTGAATAAGACGTAAGCATGATAAAAACGCTTCACGTTTGTATTTTCCGAGTGCGGGAAATCAATTGTGACGTCACACAAAAACATAAACATTCAAAATTATCTAAATAGAGAGAATCTCTGCTACTAAATGCGAAAAAAATATTAATTTAAAAAAATCTGCTTCAGAAATTTATCACGAAACATTGACTGTGACCTGTTTATTATGAAATAAAAGATTATGACGGATGTGTGTACTTGATCTCGCTGCACTGAAAATTGAAACACTACGTCTATGACGTCACTGACGTCAAACTGCAGGGTAAAGAGAAACAAATGTGTGGATTGGGCAACTTCATAATATCTAAATGATGGCAAAATCTTTAAAAATTTTATGAATAATAATTTCTAAAATTAAATGTTTAAAATACAATTTTAGAATTTAGAATAATATTACACAAGAACTGTTGATTTTAACAACGTTTAACATGTATATCATCACCGATTATGACGTAATATGTCTTTTTAGTCATGTTCCCTGTCTCCCCATAAGTTAGCTGAGTGCTCACAGTAACTCTAGTTTATTTGGTTTAGCCTTGCATAATTTCGATATTATTTTAAATGCCGTGGTATTTGTATTAAAATTCTATTGTCGCGAACATTAAGTTTAATTCTGTTTATTTCAATTACATTTGATGGAGAGGGTGTAAAACTCTTAATATTTTAAGTGTACATTTTCTGATTAATTTTATTCTTTGTTCATTTTTTTTTTCTTAGACGCATTACAAAAATGGATAAAACAACAGGTGCTAAACAAACCTTTATGCCCAATCACCCTGAACTTGGTAGACTAGATAGCCTAGAAATATATGCAGACGATACTGTGGACGGTATGTTACTTTTTTTCAATGATTATCAATTAATTAAAGAGAAAAACAAAGATACAGTTTAAAGGTCAAGCACTGTTGTACTAATTTGATTCTTCAGTGAACGCCATTTGTTCAAAGAAGAACGGTAACTGCAGTACTTTCTGTTTCCCTACACCAACTGGAAGAACATGTGGATGTCAGGATAATGTTAATTTGCAAGCAGACCAAAAAACATGCCAAGGAGGTTTGACGTCTTGATTATTAGCATTTAATTATTGATAATTATTATTTATTCAAATTAATTTTTTTTTAATTGCCAGTTTTAAGATATACAGGGTTTCATTTTGACAGTATCCCGCTGCACTTCTTTGCCAAATATCAACTTGCTAGACTGTCTTGCTTTTCCCGGAGAAACCTGTGAATTTGAGTGCAAGCCTGGATTTAGACGTGACGTCAACACCTCTATTACATGTAACCAGCTTAGCCAATGGGATCCACCCTCGGCGTCTCTATGTTCAGGTCTCAGTTTCTTTTGCGTATTATACATGTATATGTAATTTGCATATAAGTACATTGTACTAAAATAAAAATTAAGTGAAAATTGATTTGTGGTTTTAGTTCAAGATATTTCTTCTTCTATAGAATAGCTAGAACAATGTGATTTTCTGACCATCGCTTGAGTTAGGAAATCTTACGTAGTAATCAGAATACCCATCAAAAATAAAAGTGCTTTGACAGATACAGTACTGTTAAAGAAATCTAAGCAGGATGAAAATTACCACACTGACTATAGGAAAGATTATAAATTATACTTTAATTGTACACTAATAAACTTTTTATACTTCATTTCATTGTGATGACAATAAAATACATGAGATATAATTTCGACACTTTGATTTTATTTTCATAGTAAAACATTCAAGTTATATTTCTAATGTAAAGGGGGTATAAGATGGATTCGCCATCGAAATAAATAATTTTTTTTAATTTTTTTTTTGTTAATTAAAACTAACTCAAAATACTGGTTTTGAAATTTGTATCAGAAAATTCCACCTTTTAACTTTTTATTTAAAACCCAACCTTATAACATGTAGCAAACACTTTGATAAAAAATTCTCAAAGTTGACCTTGCACATATATTTTAGGAGGTATCAAATGTTTTGTCACAGTTCTGTTAAAAAATTCTTTGTATTTAATTTTTTAACTGAAATAATTGTGAGTACATGTATTTGGAGTTTTTTGTTTATTATTTACTATTAGTATTATTATTTATTATCTTTCATTTTTAATTAATCTGATTAAAATTTTATCTCATTTTCAGGAATATTTTGTTCACCATCCCTCACAAATGCTGTTCTATCGTCAAATTGTTCGCGAAGCGTGAACAGATCATGCACATTTGAGTGTTCTGAAGGCTATAGTCGAACGACTTTGCAAAATTTAATGTGCACTATGAACGGTTCATGGAACCTGGATACCAACAGTTTATGTTCACGTAAGAATCCACGAAACGTCTTATTAGTATTATTTTAAGATTATTAATTTCGTGAAAAAATGGAATAAAGAGATTTATAACTTGAATCAATTTGTAGAACGTGTATTAATTTCATTTGAATACAAATGCATTAATGTTAATATGTTTAAGATATTGTTATCTTTTGAAGATAATGTAATGTATAATCACTGCGCTTCAAGGTTCTAGCTGCTCAAAGACGATACAAAATGGCCAATTTACCAACTGTTCGGCAAAAATTGGAGAGACGTGTCAGTATGGATGTAACAGTCCCTTTGAAATAAATCCCACAATTCAAAATGTTACTTGCCATACAAGCCGAGAATGGAGTCATGATATAAACAACTTATGCAGTGAGTGTAATTCTTCTATAGCTAATTACTTATAAAACAGAGGTACTGTGAGCAATGAGCTCACTAAATGATACCCCCCCCCCCCCCCCCCCCCCCCCC
>PRKT01000313.1:391258-410378 GCA_003671525.1 Saccostrea glomerata
CAAAAAAAAAGATTAAGACTAACTGCGCTTCTTCAATATATATATTTATCTTATGCTAAATTCAAGTAAATTGTCATCAGGTATTATTTGCCTTCAACAAGTCAAGATTAAGGTGATTCCCTACAAAACTTTAATTGGTTTAAAGCTGAAATAATTTTTAATTTCTATTTAATAAAGTTTTTTTTTAAATATCATTGTCAATAATAAAAAATATAATAAGAACAAAAGCCTGTACCTTTTTTTAAACGTCAAAGATAAGACGTATCTGTAAACTTTTTAAAAGAAAAATTCTCAATTTTTATAAACAGCCTCATCAAAATCATTGAAAATTGGGCAGGTTTGAATGACAGATCTAGAATGTCAACATTCAGTGATATAAATAGTTGTAGCTTGACAAAAAATGTATGTATAAATTGTAGTTGATAAGGAAACCAAATCACAAGAAAAGTATAATAAAGGAAAATCAGTACATGCAATTGAAAATGCATTTCTATTTTTTTTAATAGAATAAATAAATTACAATTTATGCAAAAATTGTGAAAAGATACAATTTTGGCGTTTTAGGCAGGATATTGAGATCGCTAAAATTAGATATAGCTTACAATTTATTTTAGTGTTATCTTTCTATGCAGGATAAAGTTGCAAAAATAAATTCTAATTATTTTCAGGTCTCGTTGCTAAATTTGCGTCTCGCGAAAAAAATTACGATTATACATGGTATTAGGTTATAAATATACAGCAAAAATTCTGCTTTTCAAATTCTTTTATGAAACAATGTTTTTAAGCCATCTGTTTAAAAACAATATTTCTAAAGATCTGTAAAATATTTTTTTTTATTCTATTTGGCAAGAGCTTAAATTAATGGAGAAAATTTTAATTAACAAGAATACATGTATATGACATGACACGAGGATGGAAGTCTTTTGAAAATAATGCATAGAAAAGGGATGTTAAAATCCACCTATTTTAGTAGGTCATAAAGACTTTAATGTTGATTATTTGAAAAAAAAATGTTTTGAGGAAATAATTCTAGTTTCTTTCTCTTTGTCACATAGTACAGTTGAATGTACATGTATATTCGATACAATGTAATTATCAATGATTATAAGCTAAACAGTATCCAACACCTCACAGGTCAGAAATAAAAATTCACATTCGACAAGCTTATTTGAGACCCACTATTGATTTGACATCAGTTAAAATATATATTACAAAGGTATCAATATTCATCATAATTCTGGTAATCTATCAGCTATACAAACTAAATATGTGTTTTATTTTTCATTTTAAAAGAAACCATATCAGATGAAGAGGACAAAACGGGCCTTTACATCGGGATTTTGATAGCTTGTGTCGTTATTGTTGTGATAATAACAGTTGCCATTTTAATCCTAAGGAGAAGGAAACCATCTAGGTCAGCAAGTATTTATCTGTTATTAATTAAAATTAAGTTTAAAACAACAAAAGTTCAATAAATTAGAGCGATTTTATTCACAATGTGTAATTATTAGCCTAAGGTAAAAATTTCAATCTGAAAATATTGAACCACCTCAGAATAGTATATTCTTTATATTGTGCTAAATATACTCAATAAAACTACGAATGCCAATTGAAATTACTTTTTCTTTTACAGTTATCAAGGGGGAGCGTATGATAATCCAGCATTTCCACAAGAAGAAACCATGGATCGAAATAGACCTGAACATGTATATGACACAGCAGATGACATGTACATGACAGTGCGTTATGATGAAACATACATGGAGCCTGTCAATATGATGTATCAACGTACTTAATGCCTTAACTGAAATTATTATATACATGTATATTCGAATATACAATCATATATTTGTGGGTGGCTAAGTATGGGAAATCGTCATGTTTTCTTCAATATTTCCTCCATAGTACATGTTTGTGTGAAATCAATACATGACATAACAATTATTTGAATCTGTTTTTGGAAAGATACATGTATTAGGGAATAATCATTCTAATGGTGACCAATATTTTTATGGCAGTTGAACAGAGCCCAAAACCACAAAATAGGAATAATCAAGGTCAAGTTCAGTAGTACATGTATTAAAATATACATAAATTCTTATTATTGATTTGTGTGTTTGAAATTGCACTTTGATAATATATTATAATATAAAATGTTAAATTATTTCCTTATGTTTAACAATAAATATGCAAATACGAGAAACTTTGTTGGAAAAGTTTACTGCATTTCAAATGACCTTAAATTATGATTTGGGCGCTACAGGTAAAATACGCTGTATTAATTTCTGGATTAGATTTGTCAGACTTGCTATATATAATTTTATGATAATGTTTCAATGTTACATTATTTATACGTGAATGCAATTACGAATTACATTAATCACTTTGCAACTTTGTTACGACGGTGGTAAAGGACCACAGAAAATGCCTTCAATTATTACTTAAATCCTTAGAGATTCAGAAGATGTTTAAGAGATTAGAAATCAATCTGTAATTTTAACTTATTACATGTAAATGTTCATCCTCATTCGTGTTAAAAGAACTTCAGGTATGTATCCCTGTTGAGCGCAGATTGAGAAGAAGTTGATCATAAAAAGCTTTTACTTGTAGCATTAAAGATCGCGTTGTCATAATTTAGTAAATTTAAGCTACACTGTAATGACTATGTACACTCTGTTACAGAAGTTTCCTTTAAGTTATATTCAGTGTGTCACTTGCCAGGCCTGTAGAATGCCCCCCATTTTTTCTGAAAATATTCTAGGTATGTACATTGATTTGCCTATTGTATAAATGTATGGTATAAAAGTTGCTGTTTGTTATGTGTTTTGAATATATACGTCAATTACTTAAAGTGACATAGACAAAGTCTCAACTGATTTTCTCAAACCAATTTTAGCATTCACAATTCCTAACTAAAGCAATTCTAATGATCAGCAAAAATTCGAACTTCATGAATTTGTTGATTTTCAAAGGTGATGCAGAACATAAAATTCTTCATAATGTAAATAAGGCTCGTGCCTTTTTTTTTTACATGTAGTAACTATAATATTTGTAACAAACCAAGATTCAGCCAATCACTAGAAACTATCTAATCGTATTTAAAATTACCTCCTTTATTTATTTATTCTTTTTTTTTTTAAAAAAGGTGGTTTGAACTAACATATATCAGTATATTTAACCTACCTGTATGTTAACAAAAACATGGCACAGGCCCTGTTTACACAAAGATTTTGATCTCTTATTCTACCTTGTATCTCTACGACTGAAATTCAATTTCTTTTATGATTATTAGAAATACTTTTTAAGATGAATTATGTAAATATTACTTAACCATTTTCAATGGGCCTTCGCCAATTATTGTAATTGTGTTTTAATTAATAATTGTATTTTGTGTGCATGAAAAGTAATTGTACATTAATAACATATTGTATAAAATGATACATAAAGTTGTCTTGCTATACGGTTGAGCACGGGCAAATTTCAGAATTTATTAAAAATATATTGAAAAGTTAGGGTAGGAGAAAGGTCTCAACCCTAGAATTCGAATATACATGTACTGTATTTGTCTGCCAAAAAATGGTTGATTCAAAGTATATTGTTTATTCGCCCATGTCAAGAAACGCACATGTACATATAATTTTATATGTCATGGTGATTTTTTTTATTATTATTATTATTTTTTTTTTTTTTTGCATTTCATTTTTTGCATTTCATTATCTTGATTGTGTGTATTATTTTATAATTTAAGTATATCCGATAGGCTAATTTAATAAGATTTCTTTCAAGTTTAAGTTGGAAAACCATCTTGTATAAACAGTCTGGCATGTTAAGGGATAAGTATTCCCTGTTTATGGCACGCCAAATTCACAAAAATATGGTAAACTATAGTTAACGATTCGTTAAGTATAGTTAACGATTCGTTAAGTATAGTTTTCATCTGTAAAACTATATTTAACGGTCGTTAACTATAGTTTACGAACGCTAATCTAATTTTATCTGTCTGAATAAAGCGTTAACAATAGATTTTGTTGAAAAACATAGATTCACGTTTGTAAACTATAGTTTACAATCGTAAACTATAGTTAAGAGTTGTTAATCATAGTTTCACAAATAGTGAAACTATCCAGATCGTTAACTATAATTAACGGTTTGTAAACTATAGTTTACAAATCGTGAAACTGTATTTATCAGATAATCTATGTTTTGCAATCGCAAATGATTGTTTTCTGTGTTAAGTATAGTTTAAGTATATGAAACATAGATTATCGCGTTAACTATGGTTTACTGATGTGAAATATAGATTAACGTTGTTAACTATAGTTTACAGTCCGTAAACTATAGTTTACAACCGATAAACCTAGTTTATCGATTGTGAAACTATGATTATCTCATTTTTGTGAATTTGGCGTGCCATACCTGTTCAATGATTAATGAATACTATATACACATATACACTGTATATTGAACTATTTACCTTATTTGTGAATTGTTACATTTATATATTCTACTGTAATATGTCCTTGTAGGTCCGTGTAACACTTAACAATTCAAATTTCTAAAATGATTTTGAGTTTTAGAATGTTAATATATTACTTCAAATTTCTAACTTTCAAAAACTCAAATTGATCTGGTGTATTCAAAAATCTAAATATTCAAATTTCCAAACAGGTTTTAGATTTTTACCTTAAATATTCAAAATTCAAATTTCCAAAAACAAATTCAGTATTTTTAATATTTGAATTTTTAATCTACCGTTTCTTCAGAAAGTTTACGCTTAACAATCTGAAATTCAATAACATTTTTCGTATTTTGATTATTCAGAATTAATTTACTTCAAACTTCCAACTTTCAAACGTTTTAGATTTTTAGAAATTTAGAATTTTGATTTTAACACTCATCTTTTAAATAACCAAAGCACTTTTTACATTTTGAAGTTTTAGAAGTTTACGTCAAATATCCAAAATATCAAATTCCAAACCTGGTTGAAATTTTGAAACTATTTCTAAAACTCATTTGGTTAATCAAAATTATACCTTTTAGATAGTTTGAAGTAAATTCTAAATAATCAAAAGACGAAAAATGTTATTGAATTTTAGATTGTTAAGCGTAAACTTTCTGAAGAAACGGTAGATTAAAAACTCAAAAGTTTAAAATACTAAATTTGTTTTTGGAAATTTGAATCTTGAATATTTAAGGTAAAAATCCAAAAACTTAAAATTTTAAAACCTGTTTGGAAATTTGAAAAGTTAGGTTTTTAACTAAAATGTTAAATATCAATATACGAAACCAGTTTGAGTTTTTTGAAATTTAGATATTTGAACTAATATGTTAAAATTCTAAAACTCAAAATCATTTTAGAAACTTGATTTTTTAAGTGTTACACGGACCCTTGTAATTTGTTGTTTGTTTGTTTGTTTGTTTTTTTACAATTAAATAAAAATTTACAATTGAAAGCAAATACATGTAATTTAAATCCTACTCAAACTAAAGAAAAGATCATTAATACATCAAAATGCTTATATTCAATGGCGCTCGACATCGCACATTGTAATTGTTGCCTTTAAAAAAAAACGGTCCGTGTAACATTTAACAATTCAAATTTCTAAAATGATTTTGAGTTTGAGAATTTTAATATATTAGTTCAGATTTCTAACTTTCAAAAAAACTCAAGCTGATTTGGTATATTGAAATTTAATATTTTAGAACTTTATTTTCAAATTTCCAAACAGGTTTAAGAAGCTAAGGCCAAAGTTAAAAAGTGATCATTGTTTTTGGTAAAAGTTGATCAAATCCAAGGTCATGAATTCAAACTTGGTGTTACCCTAATAAAAGTCTTCTCGCAAGAAATACACCTGTGAAATATGAATCGAAAACTATAGTTCCACCCATTCAAAAGTTATGGGCAAGGTTAAAATTTTTGCAGTCAAATAGACAAACAGACAGACGACATAGCAAAATCTATATATACATGTGTACCCCGATCTTCGATTATATACGATTAGGGGCATAAAAAAATATGGGAATATACTGAATCATTTATCAAGTTTAGGGCCAAAGACTTCATACATGAATGTACTTTCTAATATAATGCTTCGAGAAATATTAGACATTCTTTTTTATTATACTTTCATGTTAAATACTAAAATCTGACTGGTTTAGACGAAGTTAACAATCTGTTCTATTACCCTCAGCCTTAGCTACACACGTGACAACGGGTAACACAACGGTTATGCCACATGCGTGGAAATTATGCGCGTACGGTTCACCGTAGAATTCTCAAAACGTCAGTTGCGAGTTTGAAAGAACCGGAATAAACTTGACGTCAATAAAAGCTTGCGTCCGATGTAGCTTACTTGAAAACAACAAACGACAGACGAAACATGCTCGCGAGTGCAGAAATAACGACACTTTTGATGATAAAGGACTCGTAGAGTATCAAATAAACAATAAAGAGGTCAGTAAATCTTTTTCGAAGTAGCGGGGAGTTTGAAACCTTTCTAAACGTGAACGAAAAGGCGATCGACGATTTCTATTGCTGACATAGTAAATCAAGAAGACATTCAGTATAATAAAATAAATGGTGCCTGTTTTGGAGGGTAACAGTTGAAATTGACACCCCTCGAAAAACCATTGTGATGAAGGTCTATCGAAGGTTCAATACAAAAACTCCTTGTGAAATTTTTTTTTTTTTAAATTAAAAAGTTGTAAATTTATTAGTTCAAAATTAATACATTATATAAATGGTGCCTGTTTTGGAGGGTAACAGTTGAAATTGACACCCCAAGGAAAACCATTACCATTTATTTTATTATACTGAATGTCTTCTTGATTTATCATGTCAGCAAAAAAGAAAAATCGTCGATCGTCTTTACGTTCACGTTTAGAAAGCGTTCAAACTGCCCCCTACTTCGAAAAAAGATTTACTGACCTCTTTCATGTCTTTATTGTTTATTTGATACTTTGCGTTCCTTTATCATCTAAAGTTTCGTTATTTCTGCACTCGCAAGCATGTTTCGTCTGTCGTTTGCTGTTTTCAAGTAAGATATTTTATTGACGTCAAGTTTATTTCAAACGCGCAACTGACGTTTTGAGAATTATACAGCGAACCGAACGTGCGCATAATTTAGGCAACATACATGAACTAATATATATATTGAAAAAGGGAGTGAACATTATGCAAGGATCGATTAGAAAAAAATAGCTTCAATCTTTTCGATACTTTCAGAACGTTGATTTTTATTTTTCCGGAATTATGATGGTCTTCCTTATCGACTCTCTCCCTTAGATACTCAAAACAAATCCAACGTGGATCCTGTTCCGTGATTGCCGGCAATATTTCATCATCATGTCTGATATATCGGTGCTACTAGCACACGCCGAACAAGCTGTAAGAGAATATTTATTCTATTATAGGCCTATTTTACTTTTGTTTTATTATCATACAAGTGTATCCATGTAAGTTTCATGAAAATGTATGCGATGTTCACATGGTTCAGGTGTTGGTTAGCGATTCGCGCGGTTAATTACCATCTGACCATATTTGCAGTCAAAGCCTCAAAGGAATTCTGACTCAGCGAGTTATATGATACATCTGAGGAGAAACGTATACATTTATTATAGATACTGTATCTCCAGAAAGTGTATATTGTAAAGTACTTGGTTTCAGTATTCCCCGTCTTGAGAAATGAATCATTGAATGTAAACATTGGAAAGGAAAGATGTCGGTACTACGAATCACCGGAATGCCCCGTAATCACCGAAATGCCCCAAGAAATCACCGAAATGCCCCTTATTTTGTTACATATAAACAAAAAAATTTAAATATTGATGATTTTGACTTCAATAGAGCTTAGATACCGAATAAAAATTTCATAATTTTGGCGTAAGTATTCTTATTTGGACAGAAGATTGTGCATGTTATAATATCTAAGAAAGATTACTCTCACTGATTAAAGGCACGTGCCAAAATAGTCTTTTTTTATTTTCATTTTCTTTTTAAATATATTCTAAACATACGTCATAACTTTCATATCAATGAAAATTCTGTTTGTAATATTATTTACGTATATTCTTGATTTCTAAAAACATCGTAGACTTCACATCTTAGAAACTCGATCACCAAAAACGAGTTATCGCCCTTTGAAGTATGAAGAACAAAACATGAAAATAATTAATTTTACCGTCAGTTATGCTTTACTGAAATAATTAGGCATTTATTTTTATGAAAAACATCATGTAAAAACATATGTAAGGGCATTTCGGTGATTTTGTTGGGCATTTTGGTGATTTTTAGGGGCATTTCGGTGATTACGGGGCATTCCGGTGATTCGTGTTACCCGAAAGATGTGTAGAGGCTAGAGTTCAAGCAATTGTTCTCTTTTCCCTTAACATTTTGTGCTTTGCCATTCCCTGAAAGTGACAGGTGACATACCTGCCAGGCCATAGCCTGGATTGGTGTATTTGGGACCAAAAATATGTAAGGAGGGATCGAGGAATGTGGTAGTGAGCCGGGTTCAATTGCCAGATACTTTTCGCAACATTGTGAATTGGTTGGTACAGTGTAACACGCTTATAGCTAAAGCATGAATTGATGCTTATAATGAAGTGATTTTTATTCCCAGTTAATTTAGAATATATTGTAAACTCAACAGAGAATTATTCTTATAAGAATTTAGCAAAATCTTCCATGAACATGATTAATGGCACTTAATGTTACAAGCGTGATTTACTGTAGAGCTACTGATGGGAGATTCAGGGGGCCTGGGTACGAGTTACATTCATGTCCATCACATTTTTCTCCTTTTTCATTACACATAGTTCCACAAAAAGTAACCATACCCGAGACTTTTAATGTCCATTGTATAATTATGTTTATCTTGTTTATATAAAATTATAACCACTCCTTCTTCATATAGAAACACATGTATACATAAGACCCAATTAACCATCAGCTTATTTTGCAGAAAGAAAAGATAACTCAATATATTCAGTAGAAACATCAGTTATTTGACAACATTTATTTCTTCAAGCAAAAATATGATCATGTCAGATATGATAATTGACATACAAGAACAAAGCAGATTTACCAATTAAATTTCAAAATATTGCCAGGACGAAAAAAATGTGTTGCAAGCAATATCTTTCCACCATTGTGAATTGATAACGCATAATTGCTGCATAAAATATTTTTATGTTTTACTACATTTTTCTTTGTCAGTTTACTGTACACTGTATGTCTGGTGCCTGGTACATGTTATATTGATCAACTTCTTTTGGTCGGGTAATGCATCTTACCGAGTTACCACTGTTAAACATGTATATACAACAGGGATTTCAAAACAACAGAGAAGCACCGTGTTAACATAATTACCGTAAAATCCCTTGTATTGGACGCACTTTTTTTCGTCAGAAAATTGTTCAAAAGTAGGGATGCGCTCAATACATGGGAACTGATTTTTTTTTTTTATTTTAGATATATAATCGTGATAATTTGAGTTGCAAACCGTTATGGATTCTATTGCCACTTCATTGCTATATTTAACTTCAGTCTATGTTGTCACATAGGCCATGACCATTGTTTGTATATAACAATATATATATTTTAAGTTACTGTACAAGAAAAATTAATGTCACATCCAATTTCTGCGTTTTTGGGATGCGCTTTTTACATAGGACCAGCGTTTTTTCAGGATTTTTACTCCCAAAAGTTGGGGGTGCATCTTTTACAACATTGCGCTCTATACTCGGGATTTTACGGTATTTGAATTTTTTTTTTTTTTTTTTTGGAAAAAGTTCATTTTTTTATGAGATCTGGGTCTTAATTTCTCTTCAATTTTTTTTTTTAAACAAGACAAATGTTTGTTTGTATCTTGGAATTAAAATACATGCAAATTAATATAGCACTTAAATATCACAGACACAGATGATACAGGGATTGAAAAGTTTTAGAAAAAAAAACATATTGTTTAAAAATGTAATATTTTGTACTAGATTACTCATCTGGCCAATTTTCAAGTTATATTTTAGCAAATCAAAACAAAACACCAGAAAATAGTTCCCTTTCCTATTTCACAGGTACCTGATACATCATTCAAATGCTAAGATTTCATGTGACATATCAAAGAAAATTAACTCTTTTAGGTGCATCCAGATTCCTGCCAAATACCAGTCAAAAGCGCACTTACTACATTGTTGAGCACCATTTAGGCACCGGTAACAAGTGATGGGTACATGAAGTAATCACTAGCTATATATACTGTTGGAATATGGTAATTAACTCACCCTTAATCAAAGTTTTCTTATTTGGACAGGAGGCAGAAATCAAGAGACTTGAGGAGGAGGTAGCCACCCTCCAGAACCCCCAGAAGCTGTTAGCCGAGGGGGTGGTGTCCCCAGCACTGGAGGCTCTACAGACTGAGAATGCTAAACTGAAGTATCAGATCAACATGTTAAGAAGGGTAAGTTGGGGACATGCTATTATGCATACATATTAATCTGGTCATGGTTATTATTGCCTGTCAGTGAACAGAAAACTTATTTGTTACAGTTACATTACAATGTATAGGACTCAGGGGTCCCAACTTCAAGTCCTTGTTTAAAGCATTGCTTTCAAAAAAATATCGTATCGAAGAATAACTTCCAATACGTATCGGACAGACAGTTTTTCTTCTAATTCTGTTAAAAAGATGGGAATTTCAATCACCAAAGATTATTTTTTACTTCTTTTGAATTAAAACTGTTCAATAATGATATAATTAGTAAGGAAATAACACAGTTTTTATAATTATAACAAAATACAAAGAGAAAATTATTTGAACATGTTGCTTTTACTGTCATCAAAAGTTTAAGTTTGAAGTTTTATTTGTAAGGACAATAAGACAAAAACTTTAAAATGGATAATAAAACACTTAATTGTTATGAAATTTATGCATTAAAATGATTTAGAAGCGATTTCTGATGGACTTGTCTTAGAATTCAATATATCGCATATCGCTTTAAAAAATATTGTATCGTATCGTATCGAAATTTTTGGCTCGATACACAACCCTACTTTCAGTGTTTCTTATTGCTTTAAATTGAGTACATTTATTAGTTTACCTGAATCTGGGATGTAAAAATAATCTTTCTTTTATTTAATAATTGAACATGTTAAAGACATGTTTATTAAATATTCAGGACATATTTTTAAGAAGGAAACATAATTTTAGTCCATACAGTTGTATTATATACTCCTTTACATAAGTAATTAGGAAGATGGATTACAAAATAAATTATTTACATATTTGTATGGGTTTAAAATATATGGTGAACTTGTATATTTCAGAGCATATCAGCTGAGAAGAGTAGGAAGCCAGACTACATGGTCAGTATAGGTACAGTGGTGGAGGATGTGTTTGGTATGGCGATTCGTAACGCCTTCCCCGACCTAGATAACCCACCAGTCATGATACAGGGAAGCTCCAAATTCGCTGACTACCAGTGTAACAGTGCACTGAACCTAGCAAAGGTAGGCATATGGTTTCACTGGGCATTGTACATACACAACTGTATATGGTTTTCAAATTTAACTGGCCAGTTTATGAGGATTTAGTTCATGTAAAGCATACATTATTCATAAAAAAGAGGAAATGTTATTATCTCTGCATAAAAAAAGCATTTCACAAAATTGATATATCTATAAAGCTAGGGCTTATTTGGTATGTATCTGGTATAGTGAGTATTGTTTGTTGCATGATTGGGCAATCAGTTGACCAGTTTATTGACATACTCAAAAATACATTTCTTAATTAATATCCCATGTTTTCTAGGGCTGGGTATTGGCCCGAAATTTCGTATTGCGATATATTGCGATATTTTTAACTGTATTGCGATATGTATTGCAATATTTTCAATGTCATAAAAATGGCATTTTCTTACTATATTTACTTTAATTTAAATGCAGAATGTACATACTGGTAACATGATAAATAACCAAAACTGAAAAAAAAATCTTGTTGATTTCATTTAAGTTATGCTCTGAAATGTTCCCACAAAACAACTTCAGACTAATTGTTTGGCTTAATAACAAACTTTCATAAGTCCATTTTTATACTTAATCACAAAATTCCTTAATCGAAGCATATTGCCAATATATCGATATTACAAAATCGTATTGCGATACGATATTTTTTGTCATTGTATTGCAATATATTGAAATATCGATATTATTGCCCAGCCCTAATGTTTTCATTCCAAAAAATTTGGCTTAAATTATTGAAAATTGATCTGGTGCATATTCAGTACATTTACAAAATGATAATTCTAAATAATTTCTATTCTCACAGTTATTGAAAGAAAAGGGCCAAGGTTCCAGTCCCAGAGACATTGCAAACAAGATAGTGCAAAACCTTCCACAATCGGAATATTTTGAAAAGGTATCATTTCTTTTCTGTAATTAAATAGTGTTTACAATCAAACCATGTACATGTATCTGTGTACAGGTTAATGAATGTTCATAATCTTCCCTGAACTGTACATTTTTAATAGATATTTTAAAAAATTAAAAATATTGTTTTTATAAAATTCTTAAATGAGCATAAGGACATTACAATTTGACATACTTATAAGCTAAAAAAAAGTGGGGGGGTATGCTTCAAAAAGACATTTTTTTATAGTAAGTGTAAGCAATGATCTATGATTTAAAACCTTTAGAAATTAGAATTCTATCTTCAGATTTGGGGAATAGACAAGGTTTTATTTACAAAATAAACACATGTTTAATTTTTTGTACTTATTAATAAATTATTGTACATGTATTAATTTATTTTAAATGTTGTAGATTGATGTTCAAGGACCGGGGTTTATCAACATTTTCCTCAACAAAAATTTTGTGTCTGGGCAAGTGAGTGAGCTGTTGAACAAAGGAATTCGTCCACCAAGGATAGGGGTCAAGCGAAAGGCCATTGTGGATTTCTCTTCCCCAAATATTGCAAAAGAAATGCATGTAGGACATCTGAGGTAATATCAAAATTTTGAATCTTTAGGATAGAATCTGTTCTGCATCATAAAACTACATGTACTCATGTTTATTTGTTTTATTTTCACAGTATTGTGAGTATCAGTATATCTGAAATGAATGACATATGAAAATGAAAGAAAGAATTCAAACCTCCAGTGATTTGAAATCATGACCTGTATAGGTAGTCATTATGAGCATATTGAACTGGAGATGTGTAGGTTGCCATTGTATCCCAACCAATACTTAACCTCTTGAAAGAAATGCTGTATTTTTGTTGGGGTATTTGAATAAGAATACTTCATAAATGCTTCAAAACCCTTCGAAATAGTGTTCTTTTGTTAAAATGGGTTCCTAGCTGAGAGTAGGGGAATTCCAAGACCCTCTTTTACATCCCTCTTTGTAGAAACCCAGTTAAGGTCCAGCTGTACAAAAATATAAAAAGGATGACTGCATGTAAGGACATGCAGAATTTGCAACAAAATAAACTTTTAAAAACATTGACATTGACTGTGTTCCAAAATTTGACCACAGGTCCACTATTATTGGTGAGAGTATTTGTCGTCTGCTGGAATGGGTCGGCCATGATGTCCTAAGGATAAACCATGTGGGAGACTGGGGCACTCAGTTTGGTATGTTGATTGCTCACCTGAAGGACAAGTTCCCTAACTACAGCACAGTGTCCCCACCAATACAGGACCTACAGGCATTCTACAAGGTGGGTCTATAACATGTGATATTTATACCACTTATTTCTGCAATTGTGGTGCTGAAAATAAAATTCTGTGACACTGCATTAAGTTGTGTTCTTCGAAGTAAATTGAAAGGAAAGAAAGGAATGCAGTTTAATTTTAGGAGTTACCCTTCTTGCCATTTCCTCTGAGAGGAAAAAATAATGTGCATGTAATCAATTTTCAAAAAAAAAAAAAGACTATGCAGAGATAAAATTTAATGAAGTTGGTATTTTCCTCAAGAAATGGAATTTTAGCAACCTCTTTCAAAAAAAAAAAATCAAAAGATTTGTATGAAAAGTAGTCTTGTCCTTACTACATTAATTTTGTAGTAATAGTTAATATACTTGTACAAGCTTTTACTTTTAATTTTCTCTATTTATCAAAGAATGGGCTTTTATAATGAAAAAATAAAATTCTTTTTCATGAAGTGATTTTTCCTTTTATGCAGGAATCCAAGACCAGGTTTGATGAGGATGAAGCATTTAAGAAGAGAGCATATGACGCAGTGGTGAAGTTACAGAGTTATGACAAAGATCACATCAATGCATGGAAACTTATCTGTGATGTATCACGGAAAGGCAAGTACATTTCGTAGTTTGTCACATCCAGAAGTTTAAACTACTGAATCATTTTAATTTGGTAGTTCGAGGGCAAGCAAAATGTTGTCAGTTCTAGGGTATGTAATGTCTCTGGAACCTTGTATTCACAGAACATTCATTGAAGAAATATGTTAACAAATTAATCTTTGTGGGAATGTAAAATCCTGGATATGGATGACCCACAAATTCCACAAAATTAGTTTCCTATGAGCAATGAAGATTCCACAGTGTTGTGTGCAACTCAAAGTGAAGGGGGTAGAAGCAGGGGGAGTATCACAAAACCTGTAAAACTGGGAAATTGGTTTTGTTTTTCCATGCATGTAAACAAGTTAATTAAACTTTCATATACGAGAATGTGATAGTTTTTCTTGTGTTGATCTCTCTATATGTAAAATATTTGTTACCTTATGTCTATTGTAGAGTTCCAGAAGATATACGATCGCCTTGGTGTAACTCTGGTGGAGAGGGGAGAATCATTTTATCAGGAGATGATGAAGGATGTTGTCAAATTACTGGATCACTTGGGTCAGTAATCAAGGCTAATTAGCAATTGATATTTCACTCTTTGCATACAGTATAAGTACATTTTGTATATTTAACTTGATATTTTTTTCAAATGATTATTCATTATTGCTTAAATCCGAAATAAAAACTAGAGTGATAGGCATTCAAGCTTATTTTAAAAAGTCAAACTTTACCCTTGTTTTCGAGGAAAGAAAATGGATTTTTTTTTTACATGAGAGATTTTTCTTTTAAAATTTATTTGTAGGTAAACTGGAATATGACGAAGGGAGACAAATCATGTATGTCCCGGGCTGTCCAGTCCCGATGACAATCGTTAAATCGGACGGTGGATTTACGTACGACACGTCAGACATGGCGGCCATTAAACAGCGACTCCATGACGAGAAGGGAGACTGGCTGATTTACGTTGTAGACGCAGGACAGGTATGTTAAATACTGAAGATTCTTAATTATAAGCGAGGAATTATTTATCAGGTAATTTCAAGAGAAGCATAACTCGCGAAATTAAGTTACTCGCTTTAATTTATTATTATGTTGCTAAAATCCATGTAAATTTTCTTGATCATTCATTCATTTGCGAAAACTTATTCTTGCAATTTGACGTGAAAGAGCGATTTCACTATAATAAGAACTCATGAAAAATAAGGAATTTACAGTAGTATCACAGTTAGAAAAGCAATATTTGAAATCAGAAAACATACTGTAGGAGCACAAATAGACAAACTATTTGTGCTTTTACAG
The DNA here is from genome assembly GCA_003671525.1 of Saccostrea glomerata. Taxonomy (NCBI): domain Eukaryota; kingdom Metazoa; phylum Mollusca; class Bivalvia; order Ostreida; family Ostreidae; genus Saccostrea; species Saccostrea glomerata. Next base: position 406,852 of record PRKT01000313.1, read on the forward strand.
TTACAGTATTAATGAAAAACCAACATGTAGTCCTAGTTTTAATTTGCTTGCATTGAATAATTTACCCTGATAGTGTAATGAAACATACATGTTAGTAAAACATTGTATACTAGAACACTGGATATGAGAAGTAAGAAAAAAATTAATCATTACAGTCCAAAATATGGATATTTGTGTGAATATACAGAGCAATATATCAAAATGGATGCAGTTCTTGTGTAAGTCTGATGTAATTTATATAAGGAACCTACCTTGTGTAAGTCGGGTTTTATTATGCCCCCCTTTGAAGAAGGGAGGGCATATTGCTTTGCTGCTGTCAGTCGACAGGGTTCGACACTAACTTTTTTAAGCTTTGGTCCGACTGGACTAGTGTTTCTTTACTTTTACTTGTCTGCGGGAAATTTTATGAGTCCGTCAATAATATAAATAAATAAGTAGAATTAGCATTGCAATGTACTTTTTATACTTTTTTGAAATAAACAAAACATTTACATGAAATGTTTATACCAAGATTCGTTGAAAATCTCACCATCAGGATTCGAACTACGATCGTATACCAGTAATATTCCCGATCTCATTCGTTTTTCTCTATACATGATTATATCATGCAAACATCCGACATATTTCTTTACCGGTATGTGTCATACTAAATCATGATCGCTAAAATGTTTAAATCATATCATAAAGTCCTTAAATTAAGCTCTAAATTGACTCAGAATTATGTAACTTCCCGCCAAGATGCTAGAAAGCTAAAAATAAACGGGGTTTTCCAGTGAGAGTTGTTGAGAATTGAACATTGGTAAATTCTTTTTTTCCATAGAAAAATTCATTAGTCCGTTTGGACTAATTAGCCACAAAATTTATTAGTCCAAAAGAAAATGTATTAGTCTGAGACTAACGGACTAACGTTAATGTCGAACCCTATGTCAGTCCATTTAGTTTCATTTTCTTCACAAACATTGCACATACTGAAATGATATTTGGTATACAGGTATATCAGATGAATATCTAGGTCAAGTCTTGTTTTGGGTACGATAGCACCATTTTTGACAGAGTTATGCCCCTTGGACTTAGAAAAATTCCAACTACAGTGAAACTTCTCCAAACCGGCTCCCCTGGAAACCGGTCCTCCCTGAACATCGGCCAAATTTATAAGTCCCGGTAAAATTCTTAATATTTCTTTACACATAAACTCTCATAAAACCGGCCACCCCTGAAAACCGGACACCGGCCACTTTTCCAAGAACAAAAGTTAAGAAACATAGAAAATTTCCCCTCATCATACCGGCCACTTTTTTATTGCAAGAAATTTAACTGTCATTGGCCAGAGGGGTAATAATGACTGGCCGGAGGTGTGAAAAATAGCCTACCCACGAGAAGTCGGAGGTGTGAAAAATTGAATATGGCCTCATAGGGTTTTCTATTCTTTAGCCGTCTTGAAGGGGTAGTCATCGTGCCAGACTACGTAAATGGCCGGTCTAAGCTGTGCACATATGATTAACATTAATTAAACTTGAATTGATGAAATATCAAGCAACTAATAGAATTAAATCACAGAATGAATCAACAAATTATTGCACGCCATATTGCATCATCCTTTTAAATACACATAAGCAGCCTTAAAATTGGGCACTAGCTGTTAAATAATGCTAAGAAAAAAATTAATTAAAATGTTCACCAAAATATACATTTCATGATTAAAATAACAGAAGTTTTGCTCAGAAAGGCTTTAATTATTTACTTGTAACTGCAGTATTTTGTATAGACTTAAGTTAAGGTAAAGGGTCTGGTTTATTTCTTCGCATATGATTGATAAAGTAACTTTCCATATTTTTTCTGTACTTTTTTTCTTGTTTCTTTTCATAAAAATCAACATGTATGTCGAATTTATCATCACTAATAATAATTTCCTTTTTTTTTTTAGAACTTAATATACATTACGTGTCTGCCGATAATTAATAATATGTTGACAGATAATTATAACAGACACCAATAATATATTTTTCCTAGCATCTGTCACATAGTTCTGCATTTCTTTAGTATGTTAGATTCTCGGGAAACCGGCCACCCCTCCAGTCCGGCCATTTTATTCAGTCCGGCAGCTGGCCGGTTTAGAGAAGTTTTACTGTATTTGCAGTTTCCATTCATTTTCTTTGGAGAGGTTGCACATATTGAGATGGAATTTAGTATACAGATTAGTCAGATGAATATCTAGGTCAAGCTGTGTTTTGGGTATGATCGCACCATTTTTGACAGAGTTATGCCCTTTTGGACTTAGAAAAATTCCAATTTGTGGGGGAGGGGGGCATAAGTGTTTTACAAACATCTCTTGTTTATATAGGGAACCCATCTCCAGACTGTGTATGCTGCAGCAGAACATCTGGGCTGGTACAACAGGAAACTGACCAGGGTAGAACATGTGGCCTTCGGAGTGGTCCTAGGAGAGGACAAGTAAGTGACTGACCTGTACAGTAGTAAAACATGTGGCCTTCGGAGTGGTCTTAGGAGAGGACAAGTAAGTGACTGACCTGTACAGTAGTAGAACATGTAACCATTTAAGTGGTTTTAGAAAAAGGTAAGTGATTGACCTGAATAATAAAAAAATAACCCTAGTAAAAATGTGACCTATGAAGTGATCTTAGGAAAGATAAGTGATTGACCTGCAGAACCCAGCCATTCACCGATTAACCTATTGCTTTGGAGATGATGTACATAATAGCATTTAGCATTTGATTTGAAAAAAGCAGCCAAATTCACCTTATTCAGTAGGTTTAAGTACGATTCAAGCTCCTTGTATTCTGCTGCTGTATGGGCTTTAATGAAGATCATTGAGCCATGTATCTTCATTAGAGTTTGTGTGGATGTCAGGTTGTGTGTAATCTACTTTCTTAAACAGGATCAGTGGCAGCAGAGTATTGTTCAGACAAATCATTTTACAATGTAATGTGTCCTTCATTCAATTTATTAGCAAGATTAGAGGTACAGGTATAAAAAAAAAAAGTGCATGGAATAAAATTATGAGAATATACTTTTCTTTTTTTATGATTAAGCTGTAATCCTGCATTTTACACTTTATTTTCTTTATATAAAGAACCAAACAGTAAAACTAAGCTATGTATTTTTTTTTTAACTTATTTCATTTACTTTTTAGGTCACCTGAGTAAACTCAGGTGACCTATTGCTATCCGTTTTCGTCCGTCGTCGTGCGTCGTGCGTTGTGCGTCGTGCGTTGTGCGTTAACATTTGAACATTTTCAGCTTCTTCTCTGCAACCACTGAACCAATTTCAACCAAATTTGGCACAAAGAATCTATGGGTGAAGGGGAACAAAAATTGTGAATTTCATGATCCCTGCCCCCAAGGGGCCTGAGGGGTGGGGCCAAAACCACTTAAATGAATGCAATCTTTAAAAATCTTCTTCTTTACTCCTGGGCATTAAGCAGTCAAACTGTTTGCATGAATGTAATCAGCAATGAGTCCTCTACCAAAATTGTGAAATTCATGGCCCTGGGGTCAGGGGTTCTAGTG
>PRKT01000313.1:416906-442179 GCA_003671525.1 Saccostrea glomerata
TAATGAAATTTACATCTTATATAACAAACTTTTAAAGATCTCAAAATTTGATAGATTGAACTGACTTTATTTTCTTTTAGCATTTGTATATAAAATTCAATTCATAGTTAAACCTTGGTTATCGAAGGTATGTTTTGTAGTAATTTGCTTCCCTATCATATTTGGGAGTAAAAACTTGAAGGAAAACATGCATATTGCGAATTTGCTATATATGGTTATACGAATTTGTAATACGGAATAACGAATTAGGATAAAGTGAATTGAATTCACAGGTCCCCAAGGCTTCACTATAACCGAGTTTTATTGTATTTGAATTGCTGGCGCAGTAGGCTTTAATTTCATATTTGGTTGCATAAAGACAAAATTTATAACAAATTTACTGTAAAATCTGTTTTTGATATTTCCAAAATTGCTTGTAAATTTGTTGATTATTTTATTAACTAGTAATCTTTTTCACTAATACCTAAAATTTCTAGGAATGATGTTTCATTTTTATGAACTATGATAGGTCATAAAAGAATCCAACATATTAAGACTTTACACATTAACATGAATATTTAATGTCGTTTAACATCAGGATCTTTGTTCTAATTAAGAACCAATTTTTATTGAGTAGAGTAGAAAAAAAAATATTTTGCTCTGAGTGTTTGATGTTATTGTTAATTATTTATATTTATTTAAAACTTTCCTGTTCTGAAGATGGAATAATTAACCCATATTTGATGGAGAGAAAAAGTCCTATTCACTTTGTTAAATCCTTTAGTCATTGTCTTACTTATTAAATGAAACCAGCAATTTTTCTATGGTTTATCATTAGGTCATTGTGGTAGAGAGGTTAGGTAGTATTATAATGCTAAGCTGTAAAGTTCTAGACTTGTGTGTTAGAAATGTCTTCCTCCTCATGACTGGACGATGGTACAGCCTCCCTTTGGTAACACAATCCAAAACACTTCAGATGGAGTGAAGACACCATCTTTTGGAAACAGTTGTGCACTTTTATGTCTAGAAATAAGATGATCAAAGGGAAGATGATTGTTTGTACTGTAGACAGTGCTAAGGTAGAGGAGAGTACAATAATGTACGCTTTCACAGAAATTAGTTCCTTAAGGGTCTCTGTTATGAACATAGGTAGCATGAAACAGAGGAATGTTAAGACAAGTGAGCAGGAGAGCTTTATAAAACTTGCTGAGGGGTCTTTTTCTTGTGCTCTCTCTCTAAATTCATCAGCCGTTGTTTCTGATAGTGTTAATAAAGGAGGTAATTCATGCAACACTTCATTTGAAGCTTTCTCGCTATTTTTACTGCTCTGGGAATCACTGTTTGTTTCTTTCTCACAGTCAGAAATTTTGTTGTTTTGTACTAGTGGTGATTGCTGAGCAAGTCTGATTCTCTTTAAAATGTCTTCTTTATTATTTGATTTCTGAAGAGATTTTTGAATTTCTGTATCAGAGGAAAATGGAAAGTCTGATGCATGTCTCTTTGGATTTTCTAACTGTGCTTGCAGTGCTTGAATGTCCACAGAAAATTTACGAACATAATTATATTGCTTTGCCTTCTCCATAGTTTCCAGCCCCGTTGTTCCTATCTGACCTATAGTGTGCCTCCTTCTGCCTAAGTAGGCTGCCATATTAACACCCAAGTGGCTCCCTTTGGATCTGGATGGAGAAGGTAGATCTCCAATGGTGGAAGTGTTGTCTTCCTTTCCAGAATAGGAATCCAGAAGACGATTTCCAGGTTCCTCTTCCTCTTCCTCCTCATCTTCCTCATCTGAATGAAGAGAATTTTCTGATTTTTTAACAAGCACCTTGGGAATTATAGTTTTGTCTGGTGTGTGAGGATGAGAGTAGTCTGATGATAGATCAAGGTCTGATTGCTTTGCTCTGTATGTGACTACCATAAAAGAAATCATCCCCACCAAAACAAAAAGGATAATCATCAGCCACAAACTGAAATAGGTGATTCTGAAGAGGAAGGCTCTATCATTCAGAATATGATAAGGTGCAGAGGAACTGTTGCTCTCTTCATCCATGTTGGAGAGTATACCATATCCCACAGCAGGACACAGAATGACTAGTAGAGCTGTAATCACACAAAATGCACACAAGGCATATCTGTAGGTACGGGTGAATTTCTCAGTTATGATGCAAAGGTTCTTCAAACTGATGAATAGTAAAACACAAGAAATGGCAGAAAAGACAATTAAATACATACTGGAGGAAACATATTTCAGATCTATCCATGAGGTGTCGGAATTGGAATAGAGAAATATCCTCACTAGTTCCACTGGGCAGTATACGAGGTCGGTGAAGAGTGCGGCAGCCATTAATAGAAGGAGAAGAGCATACCGTACCTTTCTGAAGAGTCGATTGCTGCACATAGCAATGATAACAAGGATGTTTCCACTAGTGCCAAGAAGTATAGACATACACAAAACTATTACAGAAAATATCCAGGAATACAGCTCCAATCTCACTGACATGTCAGATTGCATGAATTCTGTTGTTGTTAAGTTCAATGTCTCATTGCCCACTTCCATTTTTAATAACGTTATATTTTATAAACACTAGATTCCTGATTGAATTTTCACATTGATTGTATAAACAATACCATATGTGGTAAAATGTCTTTCTTCTTAAAATGTTCCAATACTCTTGAAATAAAGCTTTATTTTACAGAATCAGATGAAGTTCATGTGGTTGCTGCTATAACCAAGCTTAAGCATGATAGAATTATTTCTTTGCCTTGCCTTTGTCATAAACATTCTGTTGTTCTTGCATGTGCTTTCCTATTAATCAGAGTTCCTGCATTGAAACCAGCTTAACTGATGCAGATACAACCACTTAAGTAGCATCCGGTCCTGCCGGCAATAGCCCAGAAATGGATAACTCAAAGAAAAGATGGGCCATTTCTGTAATGATGGAGTAGTTAAGAAATCTTCTCTTGTTACACTGGATAGCAAATTAATTCCAAACTCAAATTCACTTCAACTTCTGTTGTACATGTATTAATCCCTAGAGGTAAGTTCCCTGGAAAAATCCTAGAAGTCCTCAATGTCTCACTGAGTTCTCTTTACAAATACTGGTACTTTTTTCTTTAAGCTGTGATCTCCTGAAGTATAAACATCCAGATAGGAGGTAGAGCAGTCATCCGGGGGAGATATATATGTACGATCTTTGTATTGATTTGTATGAGGAGAGAGCACCGTGGCATACATTTCTCACTGTCACTGCACTGACTAAAAGCAGGAGAGTCAATATAGTATTGGAAAAATTACATCACACTACTTTTCATTGAAAACAATTTTAAGTAGTGGATGGGGTGATTGTCCACACCAGTAAATTTCAATAAATTGCCTTAGGAGTTAAGTTGAACAGGCTTCAATTAAGGCTTGATGAAAGTTCTACGCTGTAGTTATTAGCAGAGACAGAGTATAGATAAAGGTCTCATGTCACTACTGTACGGTACTGTGACACACCAAGTCTGTATTAAAATATCATTGATCTTAGATTTAAAGCCCAGATAATGAAGGCATCTAGTTGACACTGTCGTGATTCTGTCTTCCGAGGGATTGAATTTTTCACTCACTAGTCTACCTTAGAAATGATTAGAAAAGGTTAGTGAATTGGAAGCACATTAATTGGAATGTGGGGGTTGTGTTATGGTACATAGCGATTGGCCAAGAATTGGTCACCCATGTCCAAGTTCTGGACAATTAATCAATTACCTGATAAGATTTAATATTACCGTCATTATACGAGATGTGTACAGACATACAGTGAACATTTTTAAATGAAATTGTATAAATTCTATAAATATTTTTCAATTTTTTTTTCAAAAATTCAGATACAGAAGATAAAAATTTAGTCAAATTTAATTTTTATGAGAAACTTGCATCCACCAGGATTAACTGTGTGGTTACTGTGGTATGAATGTGTCTTTCTTTCTTTTATATACATGTATTTGAACTGATTTTAATCTTAATTAAATAGTAAAAAGTTAATGTTTAAACTTAAACTTTAATGCCTCTTGCACAGTTTTCCTTACAGAAGATTTAATTGAGGTGCTTCATGACCATTTTAACACAACTGGCTTCCATTTTGAGGCATCACTTACAGTAAACTAATAGATAGGGGTCATCTGACCCCCATCTAAAAGTTGTCAGTCATATTTATAATGTATTGATATTTAGGTAATCCAAATCACTCTGGTGAACTATTGCTATCATCCTATCACTGAAATTGTTTTCATTTTCCACTATTGTAAAATCTCACAGTTTAAAAATCAGTGTCAAATCAGCTTATGATAAAGCATCCTCAATTGTTTTGAGAGCTATGAAGTCTCATATCTCTTTTCATAAAAAATATTTTTTTAAAAATTGGATGGAGTCATCTAAATTAAAAAATCATAATTCACAAGGAGCCACCAAGTCAGAAATCAGCTTTCTTATATGGTAAATATCTTCTTTTTTCAAACTAGTCCCTAAGGTAAGTAATTGATACCTATATGTATAAAGAAGGATATTTAGAAATGCTTAGGAAAAAAAACTTGTTAATAGATTGAAGTAGAAGTTTGAAATGTGAAACTTTAACAGGCAACGTCACACAATTGTTGCATGGACACTAAACACTATTATTAGAGAAATATAGACAAAGCTACAGATGGCAATGCTGAATTTGGAAGGGCAAAACAACATTTCTGAATAAGTTGGTCATTGATGCAGAGAAATTGACATTGAAGCTTAACCTTTGTGGATTAGTATCTCCTTGCAAAGGAGTTTGAAGGGATACAGTACCATGCTTGTGTGTGTTGGTCAGTTTGTTCCTTGTGCAAATGGAAATTAAAGTGACATATAATCTGCATCGGGATTATTGTTGAATGCTAGCTGTCTTGATTTATAGTTATGCTCTTTGCGAAGGGATGCATGCTTTGCTTTGCAATGCCCTTGGTTATAAAATTTCTTTTTGCATTAGGACCATGAAGTGTTCATTGAAACACTATCAAATCATCAAGTGGTGATATGCACATACAAAGAATTTTCTTAAAATCCTTTTTTTTTTAAACTGAAGTGCAGGGCAACGCTTAAATAGCTATAGGTCAATAGGGAAGCTAATTTTCATGAGGTGTTATTTATTTATTTATTTAAGTTGTGGTCCTATATGTTAGCATGAATGGGAACAACCAATGGCATCAGAGTATGGAATTTAATAGGTCCAAAGAAAAATCTCTCATAAATCTTCTCAGAAACAGCAAGAGCATGCAATCAGAACCATGATAACAGACCCAGTATTTTTGTCATTTTAAAAGCTCAAGCAACATCCATAATTCACTGTGTCATGATCCACAAACCTGATGTTCAGATTCAGTAACACAAATACGTAATTAATTTTTTCAAGCATTTCTATCGCATACATATGCCACAATTTAACTAAAATGCATACAGTGCAGGGAAATAATTTTGTTACAGCATCAATGCTGATTTTGGTGCTTCCTATGCTTGCTGATTTTGATGCTTCCTTTGCTTCCTGATTTTGATGCTAGTTATCCTTATCCTGATCCTGGTGTGATCCTTATCCTGATGCTGGTTTGAAACTAGGTCAATGCTAGTAATGCTACCAGAAGTAGGATTATCCTGCCGGAAGTGGATAATTAAAAAAACAGCATCGCTATTTTAAGCCATTAAAAATAATTTTTGGGGTAATTTTTATTTGTAATTTGTATTAAATGACTTTCCTTTATCTGTTTTCACTTTGGTCAATGCTAGTTCTATCCTTTGCTTGCTGATGCTGATCCAAGTAATGCTGTTTTTTTAAATGCTGATGCTGATGCTAGTTCTATCTTTGGTCAATGCTAGTTCTATCCTTTGCTTGCTGATGCTGATCCAAGTAATGCTGTTTTTTTTTAAATGCTGATGCTGATGCTAGTTCTATCCTGATCCTACTTATGCTGATCCTGATGCTGGTTTATGTAACAAAATTAGTTCCCTGCACTGTATATTTAAACCTCAAAGTAGCCTCTTTCACCAAATAAATTCTTTTTTTTCAAACCTTATAATCATGAAATATCCTGATTAATAAAACATCTTAAAGTTACTTTATTGAATTTATAAATATTAGATGTACTGCGACCAATTTAGATTTATATGGGTTTGGTATAACAACTTTGACAAAGCTGAATGATATATGATCTTTTGCAATATGCATGACTCCATTTGAATCCTTTCATCAGTGTGGTTGTTCATCAGCAAGGGTGTTTTGTGTTTTTTTTTTGTTTTTTTTTAGGGGTTTTGTTCTTGTTCGATCTTGTTTTTTCACAATTAATACATGTATTCGAAAGGTTTCAGAATGAATCTATATAAAGCCTCTCAATCTGCAGTACTTCTCTCAACATTCTCATTCTTCATATCTTGAATCCTTGGATAATCCCATATTTTGTTCTAATGGCCCAATTGATTTTGACAAGGTTTAACAGTACATTTGGCTATGGTCAGGACACAAGCATGAGCATACCTACTACTTTAAATATGACTGGGTACTGCCTTGATCTGTCAATCACCAATAATCAGGATGATTTACATTAACACCAAGGACTGTTTAATCTGTTCATCTCTCATCACATTGGATATATTGTAATGTCCACAGCTGGGCATGGTGGCTCTTGTAGTCAATCTTATATTGCGTTCCTTCAATATTATACTATTAATGATTTTCAGGAGAGCTAAATCAATACGCCAACAGATGGCATTATGTATAAAATTTATTCTGTCAGAAAAAGTTACAGGATTTACTCTTTTGATATTTTATGAGAAGCATATTCCCTTCGGTAATAAGGTTTTTGTCATGTATGAAAATATCATCCAAAATATTACCTCTAGTTATTGGCAATATGTGCATTCATTTGACAGATTGGTTATTGAATGGATTCCTTCAGGAAAATTTGATGTTAAAACACATTATTTGTTAATTTCACAATATTCTGGTCTTATCTAGCTGTTAATCAGGTAGAACTTTTCTTTAACTTAAACATAAACAGGTTAAAGTGCATGGTCGCAGTTTCTGGAACAGGTCTATTATCAAGAAACCACTGTTGTGAGACTAGAATTACCAATTTCAATGTATGCCTGACTGGTTGTACTCTGTATAAAACAGCATTGTTTTTGATAATGAAACTCTTTGGCACATGTTGAGGTTTTTTGAGTGGGCTAAGTCCTATTAGTAAATAATTAAAGAAAAAAGGAATATCCCCTTGCAGAGAGCATATCAGTGTTTATAAGTCAAGGCAGCAGTTGACATCGATCCTCATGCAAATTACGTACATAACTTCTGTTTCACACATTAAGGGCACATTAACTCACTAACACACACATACACACACAATCATGTTTTAATATATCTCCAACTCCATTGCACAGGAATTTAAGCTGTAACATGTATATAGTTGACCCTTTTTGTTCCTTGAGTCAGAGTATATTTCAATTTTGTTGAAAAACAAGTATTGGGATGTTGATACTATTATAAATGACCTAATTCTGACTGAATTGATTTTAACATACTTAGGTTTTTATATCCTTGTAGAAACAACATTCATATTCATTGTAAACTTGGTTACCAGTCTCTTTGACATTTTACTGTTAATGTCGTCTTGCTCATTTCAGACCAACCTTAAACTCGGAGCCACCATGACATAATGACAGCCAAGTCACATTATGGTTTCTGCACTGCTTCACTTACATTTGTAAATGTCATTAAGATCTGAAATAAGTGCAATTCTATGGGTTTTTTTATCATGTAAAAAGCCAATACAATTAGATTGCAATTGGAGTGAGGGTACCTTGTTAGTGTTTATATTCATGACTTGATGGAATAGGACTTAAAACTATCTTTGTAAATGTTTAATAAGCAAGAAAGTTCTATCCTGAATAAAAAGATGTTGCAAATAAAAGATGGTTTGCAGTATTTTAACGAATTACAATGTAATTGGAATGATTTTGATTTTAAGACTAGTTCATAGAATATGGGGAAAAAATCTTGATGATTGTTCACCATGTAGATTTCCCTTTAAGGCAACATTATAGTGTGAACAAGAACCTTGATATCTTTCATGAAATTCCTTTTTATTTTCAGTTTGAGTTTGTATGCTTGTATGTAATCTATATATATGCCTATCATGAATCATTTCTAGCTTAACATATATTTCTAAACTCAATCAATTTACAATAGTTACATATATGACCTCTTGACTTTGAACTTGGAGTTTTGACCTATTTATATTTGATTTGGAGTTTGATCTACTTTTGCAAAAGCAAAGCAAAGTGAACTTTATCATTGGCCTTAACTTTTCAACAGTGAAAGTTGACACTCTACTTTAATACTTCATTTGTCTTTTTCTTGTGGTCAGATCTTTCTTTGGATATGATTATCTTGACCTCGACTTAAGAGTCTGACCTACTTTTGAAAATAAACTTTGACATTGGTTGTTACTTTTCAATGGATGCATGTTGCTTAAGTTCTTTCATTTTCCATATGTTTATTAGCTCACCTGAGCCAAAGGCTCAAGTGAGCTTTTCTGATCAAAATTTGTCCGTTGTCTGTCGTCGTTGTCGTAAACTTTTCACATTTTCATCTTCTTCTCAAGAACCACAGGGCCAATTTCAACCAAACTTGCTAGTGTAGATTCAAGTTTGTTCAAATCATGACCCCTGGGGGTAGGGTGGGGCCAAAATGGCCGATCAATGTTTTACATAGGAATATATGGGAAATATCTTCTTCTCAAGAACCATTGAGACAGGAAAGATGAAACTTCTTTGGAATCATCCCTAGGTAGTGTAGATTCAAATTTGTTGAAATCATGACCCCCGGCAGTAGGGTGGGGCCATAATGGCCGATAAAAGTTTTACATATTTACTCAGGTGACCTAAAAATAAACCATTAATAAATGAATCTATAAAGTACACATTATAAAGAAAATAAAAACATTACCACATTACCTACCGGTACATCCGAGGGAGTCAAATCATGGACTCCAGGGTGTGGTGTTAAATCCTTTGTTCATTGGTACAAGGTCTCATTAGAGCTTTAACATTCACATACAAAAGGAAATGCATGTTTCTAACAACTCTCATCTTTAAGGAGGGAAACTTAGTAAGTACCAATTATATAAGTCTATGAAAGAAGGGATTGTTATTTGTAATGTAAGAACATGCCTTAGTCCTAAACGACCAAGATATGTTAAACCTTACTATTTACTTATCAGTTAAAAATAAGATGTACTCACATTTTGACAATTCCAGCCTAAGATGAAAGTTTGCACTGCACCATATATTTGATAACATTAATAAATCTTGTTTAAATTCAATTATTCCTGCCTCCATAGTATGAACAGTAATAGATATTATATTATTAAAGTATCATAATTATATAGATAAGTCATATATTGATTAGGAGAAAAACCTTAGTTTACCAAGAAAAGCTGAGGTTGACTGTGGTTTTTGAGAGTAATTTTTTTTAATGCTTATTTACCCTCAACAATAAACATATTCTGATATTGTGGTTTTTGAAGTGAATAAGATGATTTAACCTCCTCAGGAGTACAACATTCACTGAGCCAATTTAGGATGATTTGAATATTGTAACTCATTGATGGCTAAATCTTTATACATATTATATAAAAAAAAAACAACTGATGATTGTTTGCTTGTATGATTCAATGCTTAAAGGATATAAATTAGGTAAGCAAATGTTGCCATCTCTCAATTGTTCACATCTTGTCTAAGCCCAAAGCAAAAATCAGAGAAACAAAGCCAACTGTACTACTGGGTAATCTAAAATTCCTTTTTTGGTGTAAAAACAGGAAAATAAGATTTCTTTTTAAAATTACTGAGGGGAAATTCAAGATTTCGTTTCATGAAAGATTAAATTTTGATTACCACTTATTAATATTACAAATTCATACATGCCAACTTTTGAAAATTTTCTTGGGGGAGATTGCGCGTAACGACATTTTTCGAAGTTCCTAATTCACGGCATTTTGTCGTGAATAATAACCATTTGTAAGGTTTTTTTATTTAAATATCAATCAACTACCTTGTATCATATATTATCACTACTTCAAAAAGTGTTTTCTTCTCTATCAACTTCAACAAAAGTACAAATACAATATCATTTGAAATTTAAAAAAGACAATTTTATTCAAAACCATTTAATATGTTAATATTAACTTAAGGTAAACATACCCCATGCCTTAAAGAATGTGATACACAAACAGATTGTTACATGAATAAGGGTGTTAAACTTTACAAATAAGCTGAAGTAAGTTATGTTTATGCTGCAGTTAATGCAATGTCCCAGGTCACTGTTCATTGTTTGTTGGTAAAATTTACAAAGTTTATAAGGCTACTGTCACAGACACATTTTTTTTAAATCAGAGGGAATATCAAGAATTAATTTTTAACATTTTTGTTCAAAGTCTTTATCCTGTCTTTTTCTGAATCACTCCTAATGGTTTGTACTTGTAGTTGTAGTTGCAGGCAAATCTTTTCATGTCGGATTTTGGCAGTGTCTTTTCCATGAAGTAGATAATTTAATGAGAAATGCAATATTTCCAAACTTGAATACCTTTTATAAAAGGTTTATACGTATATTGTCAAATTTTGCTGTAAAGTATGAACTCTCACAAGTTTGTAAGTTTGTATCCTGTCGTGTGTATTTCTAAAATTTCCACATCTGGCGTAATTGTCTAGGTTAAAATACACTGTTAATGATGTTCAGGAGCAATTAAAACCACTGTAATGACTAGTAGCACAGTTGACACCTTGTTGATTACCTGTTATCAGCGGCAATAAACAGATATCCTACCGATAAACATTGTAACAGCCATGTTTTCTGCACACGGAAATACTGTATTATTCAAAGTAAATCGGTAAAAAATCCGGATTTTCGAAAATCGGTAGATTTGGGGTGAAAAAAATAAATCGGTAGACAAGCGGTAGACAGGGTTCAAAATTGGTAGACTCCCGAAAAAATCGGGAAAGTTGGCATGTATGTGTGTGCTTTTTCTTAGCCAATTGCTCAGGTGAGTGATGTGGCCCCTGGGCCTCTTGTTATGTCTAGTGACAATGCTATCCCTTTGTCACCAGCAATTTTGACCATTTGACCTTGGAACTTTTGTAAATATTTAGCCTTGGCTGAAACTTTTAATTGATCTGTGCCTTGTGATAAATCCCTTTACAGAAATTTCTGATAAGTGACTTATAAGTGATTATACAAGAACTGCACCTCTCTAGCACTTTTACAACTTTATATCATAAATTGATAACGATGTCTGAATTTTAAAGTTCATCTACTGTAACACAAACAATTAATCAAACTACAGTAAAAGAAAAATTCTGCAGATAAACAAGAATTATTTCTTTTCTTTAAGTGTCAAAAATGCCAAATGTCACAATACACGAAGATAACAACTTGTTGCTGTTTCGATGAATCATATTTTCCATGAAATATTGATGTGACCAGACCGCTATCCATCCCAGTTATATTGCTCTACAGAATGATATCACACCAAATAAACGAATCTGTATCTATGATTTAATGTCAACCCGCACAGAGAAATAGATGTAAACCATAAAAAGAAGGTTTTACTGACAATTGTTATCTACTGTACCAGACACTGTAAAACTCAACAAACCAAATATTGACTTGCTAAGTAAGTTTGATCTGAGTCATCTCCATTAATGTTTCATACACTTAATTAGCTTATTTTCTCATAGTTATTCCTTTTTAATATTTATCAACCTATTTGACTAGCTGAGAAAAACATCTCAAAGTCAAGGTCATACAGTAAAACAGGCTTATGACGAAGTACCAGGGATGAATGATTTGGCTTCATAATAACATAATTCGTTTTAATATTTGTTTAAATTATCATATAGATTTTTAAGTCATATGGGGAAGGAAAAAAACTTTGCTCCTAAGCATCAATTTATTAAAAGTGTGTTCGTTATAAGCATGTTTAACTGTATATAAATATATAATTTTTTTAAGCTATTATGGAGAGAAAAAGGTTCCAGAATTTGCAAAAAAATCGCATTTATGGGAATATATATATATTTTTTTTTAAATATTTCAACGCATACCTGGTAATTTTATTTCAAAATCCCTGTATTATCTTTGTAAGTTATAATTAATAGAAAAACCATTCCTAGAGCTATTACCATTTCACTCTTCAAAGTGAGTGTGAATTTTGATTTTCACCTAATATGACGTTTCACTTCGACATTCAATGTTTGCGACATAAAAGAAATCAGAACTTAATCTTTTGACCCTCCATCCATGTTATGGCATTTTGAATGTAGAAACTTCTCATATAGTTTATAGCAAAAAAAAAAAAATGAAATGTAAATTGTTGTACAATACTTCCAATAAAGCACTCAAATTCCTTATCATTCTTAATGGGTAATATTTGCATGAGATATCATCTTGTCATTTAAGTAAAAATGAATTATTTTCCAAGAAATCTAAAATATAGTCAATTTGTCATTAAATAAATTTCCCATCCCTTAAAACACTTACCTGACATAGAGAGTTTTCCCCGACAGGAGATTAATTTCGTCCCTCCTTCCAATCTCCTAACTGTGAAATTGTCGACACATTGATTCTTTTCTTCTTTCTTCAGTGTTCAATTGCCGGTTCCCTGTTAGTTTCTCTGATTTATCTGTTTCTTTTATGGCTTTAGCCACATGTTTAATCCACCATCATCAATTTGGTTTCACTTTATATACAATAGTAGCTAATAAAGTTTTCACACGGGATGATATAACTTTATAAGCTCTATAAAAAACTGTCTTTTGCTATGCCGGTAATTTCCACTTTCTGCTTTGTGTGGAAAAAAACGTACAAATCTTGGTGTCTTTATTACATTAAAGTAACTTGAACCCACTAAGAAGGTCATTTAACATGTTTATTCTCTATTCTGATCATGCAAATGGAAGCGATACCCCCAGATTATTTTAGTGTTATGAATTCTTTCCTTTTTTTCCTGAGAGATCACACTTGGTGTCCCCTCTTACAATGTCAGATTGTCATTGAGACAACAGTACAGGGTTACTGAACAATACCTACTTACTGGTATATTCTGAACAGTGCCTCACAGTTCCTTACATGTGATATGCAATAAAATGATCATCTAGACTTCAAACACTAATCGTTATTGTGTATTTTGAGTCCAAGGATTTTGAAAGTGAACATACACTGTACTGTAACCATAGTTTAATTAATTTCTTGTAAGAATGAAATATCCTAAACATTACAAAATTTCATTTTTTTAAAAATTGTGGGAATACAAAAAAGACTTCAGTCAGATTGCAACAGCTGATAAGATGATTATAATAAGAACTGACCTTGATGTTATCCTGTTGCCAGTCCAGTACCAGGTGACTCTGCATGTCAGAGGAAGGCTGGGGGAGTCACGTATCCAATCTGCCAGGAGAGTTAAATAAATATATAGAAAACATCCCACAAAGTAATGTAAGCAAAATTACAATACAGAGGAAGCAGGCTTCATCATTAATTTTAACATGCAAAGAAAGATTTTTTTTTGCATACATCATTTATTAGAAAGTTTTATTTTTATCTTTGAAAATACAATATTCTTTACATGCAATAAGGAAATAACTGACTGATATATGGATTAAGAATGACCATACAAACTATGATTTATGAAATACCGTATATACTCGCCTATAAGTCGGTTTTTTGGGAGTTAATCTCTGGTCTAAAACTCATTGTCCGACTTATAGGCGAGCTATCAAAAGTAAGGTTTTATATGAGATCAGTCCATCTGAAAAGTAAGCTTATTAAATACACCGACTTATAGGCGGACAGACTTATAGGCGAGTATATACGGTACTTGTAACAGTTATTGGTTTATGACATTCATATTTTTTAAGATAAAGATGTGTCATCTATAAACAGATGTGTCATCTATAAACTAACAAAATCTTTTGAACAATTTTGTAAGTTATTATTTGATGAAACTTGATTATACATCTAAGAGCCATATGTTTACATCTATTTCTCTGTGCGGGTTGACATTAAATCATAGATGCAGATTGGTTTATTTGGTGTGATATCATTCTGTAGAGCAATATAACGGGGATGGATAGCGGTCTGGTCACATCAATATTTCATGGAAAATATGATTCATCGAAACAGCAACAAGTTGTTATCTTCGTGTATTGTGACATTTGGCATTTTTGACACTTAGAGAAAAGAAATAATTCTTGTTTATCTGCAGAATTTTTCTTTTACTGTAGTTTGATTAATTGTTTGTGTTACAGTAGATAAACTTTAAAATTCAGACATCGTTATCAATTTATGATGTAAAGTTGTAAAAGTGCTAGAGAGGTGCAGTTCTTGTATTAAGGGTACGGAACAGATGAAAATAAATTTGTAATATTAATAAGTGGTAATAAAAATTAAATATAAATCTTTCATGAAACGAAATCTTGAATTTCCCCTCAGTAATTTTAAAAAGAAATCTTATTTTCCTGTTTTTACACCAAAAAAAAGGGGAAGAAATTTTAGATTACCCAGTAATACAGTTGGCTGACAAAATGTGAACAATTGAGAGATGGCAACATTTGCTTACCTAATTTATATCCTTTAAACATTGAATCATACAAGCAAACAATTTATTATCACTGGTTTTTTTATAATATGTATAAAGATTTAGCCATCAATGAGTTACAATATTCATATCATCCTAAATTGGCTCAGTGAATGTTGTACTCCTTAGGAGGTTAAATCATCTTATTCACTTCAAAAACCACAATATCAGTATATGTATACTGTTGAGGGTAAATAAGCATTAAAAAAAATTACTCTCAAAAACCACTGTCAACCTCAGTTTTTCTTGGTAAACTAAGGTTTTTCTCCTAATCAATATATGACTTATCTATATAATTATGATACTTTAATAATATAATATCTATTACTGTTCATACTATGGAGGCAGGAATACCGGTAATTGAATTTAAACAAGATTTATTAATGTTATTAAATATATGGTGCAGTGCAAACTTTCATCTTAGGCTGGAATTGTCAAAATGTGAGTACATCTTATTTTTAACTGATAAGTAAATAGTAAGGTTTAACATATCTTGGTCGTTTAGGACTAAGGCATGTTCTTACATTACAAATAACAATCCCTTCTTTCATAGACTTATATAATTGGTACTTACTAAGTTTCCCTCCTTAAAGATGAGAGTTGTTAGAAACATGCATTTCCTTTTGTATGTGAATGTTAAAGCTCTAATGAGACCTTGTACCAATGAACAAAGGATTTAACACCACACCCTGGAGTCCATGATTTGACTCCCTCGGATGTAGGTAATGTGGTAATGTTTTTATTTTTTTTATAATGTGTACTTTATAGATTCATTTATTAATGGTTTATTTTTTATGAATACAAAATGTTTGACACATTTAATACAAAATGCTCAATTTAGATTGCACAAAATTAATCACCCTTAACTCTCAAACTTGGTAAAAATTGAAATTGTGTGTTTTATGAGGAAGCCAGTCTTCTTGCCATCCTACGTCTTATATTCTAAATGACTGTAGCCATTGGAAACCATGCAAATCACCTCTCTGGTGTTTCTATAAAAGTACGTTATCTTCATCAAAAAGATGATTTCTTTCATATCTATTGCTTAAGGAATAACTGTCTAATTTTTTAGGTCACCTGAGTAACTCAGGTGACCTATTGCTATCCGTTTTCGTCCGTCGTCGTGCGTCGTGCGTCGTGTGTTAACATTTGAACATTTTCAGCTTCTTCTCTGAAACCACTGAACCAATTTCAACCAAATTTGGTATACAGCATCTATGGGTGAAGGGGAACAAAAATTGTGAATTTCATGGTCCCCGCCCCCCCTGGGGCCTGAGGGGTGGGGCCAAAACCACTAAAATTATTGCAATCTTTAAAAATCTTCTTTACTCCTGGACATCAAGCAGGCAAACTGTAAGCATGAATGTAATGAGCTTTGAGTCCTCTACCAGAATTGTGAAATTAAAGGCCCCAGGGTCAGGGGTTCTAGTGCTAGGGCGGCACTATATATAGATTATAGTGAAAATGCATTATTTCTTTGAAAATCTTCTTCTCTGCTCCTGGGTATTAAGAAAACTAACTAAGTACATAGTTATGATGAGCAAGAGTGCCTTTTCCAAAATTGTTAATTTTATGGCCCCAGAGTCAGGAGTTCAGGTGTTAGCGCAGGGGCTCTTTTGATTATTTAGTAAAAATACATTAATTCTTTGAAAATATTTTCTGCCAATGATCCAAGTATATATTATATATTTGGTAGAGTATATATATATATAAATATTTATGATGAAGAAAGGTGCATGTAGCAAAATGGTGATTTTTTTATGCCCCCCCCCCTCCCTGGGTCAAGGGGGGGGGGGGGGAGGGTGGGAGTTACATAGTCTGAAAATAAATTAATGCTTTGAAATCTGCTCTTTGGTATTAATCAACCATTTTATGATAAAATTTGCAAAATTTTGAAATATGTGGCCCAAGGGTCAGTGGTTCTTTTGGGATGAGGTGCACAACTGGTTAGAAAGTGGAAGAACGTTTTCTCTTTGTAACTCTGATCTACCTCTGGGTATTGAGTAAGTAGAGTAGGCATGCTAAGTTTTTTAATTATGATTAGCAATGGTGCCTCTTTCAAAATTGTGAATTGTGAATTTCGTGGCCTCTGGTTTAAAACACGAAACCAAATTTAATTGTTTGAAAGTTGTTACACAATAAATACTCAGGTGACCTATAAGGCCCATGGGCCTCTTGTTTAATTTCATGATGTGATCAATCGAGTGGCTTGCGTGATAATTTGCATAAACACCGAAGGCGTTTATGCATAAAATTATCACGCAAGCCAATCGATTGATCATCGTCATGAAATTAAAAATCTGACAGTTATTCCTTATATTTACATGCCTTTGATTCTGCCAATCCACGTTCCACAAGCCCCACTTCTGTCTCTATTTGTCCCGCCCTTCACATGATTTTTAGGGTCACCTGACCTATTGCTATCCGTTTTCGTCTGTCGTCGTGTGTTAACATTTGAACATTTTCAGCTTCTTCTCTGCAACCGCTCAACCAATTTCAACCAATTTTGGCATAAAGTATCTATGGGTGAAGGGGAACAAAAATTGTGAATTTGCCTCTACCATTCTCAGGGGCCTGAGGGGTGGAGCCAAAACCACTAAAATTAGTGTAATCTTTAAAAATCTTCTTCTTTACTCCTGGATACCAACCAGTCAAACTGTTGGCATGATTGTAGTGAGCACTGAGTCCTCTACCAAAATTGTGAAATTCATGGCCCCATGGTCAGGGGTTCTAGTGCTAGGGCGGGGCTATATAGATTATATAGTGAATAGTATTATAAGTGAAAACGCATTGATTCTTTGAAAATCTTCTTCTCTGCTCCTGGGTATTAAATGAACCAACTAAGTACATAGTTATGATGAGCAAGAGTGCCTCTACCAAAATTGTGAATTTTATGGCCCCAAGGTCAGGGGTTCTGGTGTTATTATTAACAATAACATCAAACACTCAGAGCAAAATATTTTTTTTTCTACTCTACTCAATAAAAATTGGTTCTTATAGAACAAAGATCCTGATGTTAAACAACATTAAATATTCATGTTAATGTGTAAAGTCTTAATATGTTGGATTCTTTTATGACCTATTATAGTTCATAAAAATGAAACATCATTCCTAGAAATTTTAGGTATTAGTGAAAAAGATTACTAGTGAATAAAATAATCAACAAATTTACAAGCAGTTTTGGAAATATCAAAAACAGATTTTACAGTAAATTTGTTATAAATTTTGTCTTTATGCAACCAAATATGAAATTAAAGCCTACTGCGCCAGCAATTCAAATACAATAAAACTCGGTTATAGTGAAGCCTTGGGGACCTGTGAATTCAATTCACTTTATCCTAATTCGTTATTTTGTATTACAAATTCGTATAACCATATATAGCAAATTCGCAATATGCATGTTTTCCTTCAAGTTTTTACTCCCAAATATGATAGGGAAGCAAATTACTACAAAACATACCTTCGATAACCAAGGTTTAACTATGAATTGAATTTTATATACAAATGCTAAAAGAAAATAAAGTCAGTTCAATCTATCAAATTTTGAGATCTTTAAAAGTTTGTTATATAAGATGTAAATTTCATTATATTTAACCTATAAACGGGACTCATAATCAGTTTGCTATATCCGTAAATTCGTTATATCAGAGTTCGTTATAACTGTAAAATTTCCTAAAGATTTGTTAAGAATTTTACCGGGGACCCAGAAAAACTTCGCTATATCAGTGAATTCACTATATTCGTGTTCCTACTAAACAAGTTTTACTGAACCAGTAAAAATGTTCTACTTGTCCATTTTATTAAAGAGTGAAAACAGTAAAGGTATGGAACAGACAGAGCAAAGTGAAAATATGGATTGAATGGAGCTTTAAAACCCCTCAAAAAATGGTACAGAAACAATGTAAACTATGAGACCAATAATACACTGTATATTCAATTTGATAGAACATAATCTTTTGTAATGAAAATGTCTTGATCTTTAAAATAAATAATCTTTTTTGTTAACTTAGATACTTTCAGTGCAATAGTTTGCAAAATTAATATCTGGATTACTAATTTTCCATCTAATAAAATAATTATGCATGTATGTAGCGTAAGTAAGTATGATATATTATCATAGCGATAACGACATATGATAATCATATATTGTAGATCTTGAATCTGGTCCATTGGATCTTTATGTTCCTTTAAGTTTACGTCAATATTTTAAAATAAAAAGGCCATTCCATTTTTTTCTTACCACATACACCCATTTTCAGTAGGAATGACTTTGTAGAAATATTTTTTAGACATGATAAAGCGACAAAAACTGATTACATACACTTATGAATAAAACAAAATGTATGTAGCACAGTTATACATATACCTTAAATCTTAATCAAAGAAAAAAATTCTAGAAAATGTTTAACACATAACGTTATACTTATTATTTTATCCACAAATGAATTTCATAGCTAAACAAGTAAACCGGTATAATGTACGTTTGGTCAGTTAACGCTTAATACAAACTGCACAGCGATTTATAAAAAATTTGTTAACTGTTCCAACCCAGGTTATACCGTATACTAGTAACTTGGGGTAGCTATTTAAAAATTCATTCCTTATAATTCAATTTTCTATCATTAAGTGTAGCAAAAAAAGAAGACAATTTCACATCAAATATGACATAAAATTATGCAAAATTTAAACATGTTACATCAAGCAGATTAATATAATTTTGACAAAAGTCATGTGACATTGGCAACACATATTATACAATACATGTATAAACCAATTTTTCAGCCAATCAAAAAGTGTGTTACAACCAGAAAAAGAATTATTTAGGTCACGATATGATGCTTGTGAGTAGTGAAATTGAGGTAGATGAAACTGGTGTGCATTTGGTTATCTACGGAAAAAGAACTACTGGTATACTGTTCAAGAAAAAACGTGTTGCAAGAAACATTACAGAGATCGTATTGAAGCTGCAGCTTTTAGACATTTTGACTTGTTACATATGTATCAGTAAGACACACAAAAGTATTTTCACAGTAATTTTAGGGTAACATGATATTTTAATTTCAATAGGAAGAGAAAGTGTTGCACAGATGTTAATATTTGTAATTTTTGTAAATGGAAAAATCATCTCTACTCAAGAGGTATGTGGTTAAAAAAAAATCTCTGATAGTCATAAACAATAAATCAAACTTTGTGACAGTCACTGGGAAGTGATAAACAGCTTTTAACATTGAAAGAAATCATCATATATTTTTTGCTTACTAAAACAACTAACAAATGAAAAAAATTTGTGTTGCATGAACAAATTATGGAAATTCCAGAGGGTTGTTTTTATCAGGGGTGGAAATTTTGATGCCATGTATTTTCCACAAGTGCCTTGTCTTACTGTCCGCTCTGGAATAGAATTTGCCACAGACATTGCACTCAAAATGAGGAATGTCTCCACAGTTGTAGCGTTCGTGTCTCATCTGAGATTTCTTACTACTGAACCCTGAACCACATTTACTGCACCGGAATACCTTGCCCTTGCTGTGAAGCAGATTCGGAGAAATCTTTTTATTCCTGTGTTTACCAGTGGAAGCTTTTTCCGTTGTAGGACTTTCTGAAACTTCTAAAGGATCAATTTCTTCCGTTTCTTGGAAAATGGAATCTGTTTCAGCAGTACCATCTCTCTCCACTTCTGTTTCAGCATAGTTGTTAACTGGCTTATAATCCGAGGCGTACATAGCTTGGAATTCATCTGTATCCCCACTGTCCTCATCCAAATTAAACTGATTTTGATCCATAGAGTTTCCTTCATTTTCAGTTGAAGGGGGAAAACAAACTTGTGTGTCATTCTCAATACCCATGACACCACTCACATCTTTTTCAAACTCATTTTGCAGATCTTGTAAATGAACAATTCTCCTTGGATTTTGCTTTCTCTTTGGTCGACTTGAGTAACTTGGTGGGTTTGTATCTGTTTTTTCACACGGCACTTCATTACACACGAATATAACTTCAGGAGCAGGGGATTCCTCGACGTGCATTGATATGAAGGAATTTTGATCCATCTCATTGGGCATGTTGGGTATCGGATCATGGTTCAAATGGTGGTTGTCAGAGGTATCAAGACCATTAAATTCCTCTCCGTCTTCTGACTTCCACTCATCTCTGTCTGAATGACTGCTATTCGTATTTTGTAGAGAAATAAATTCTATCTCTTTCCATTTTTAATAACGTTATATTTTATAAACACTAGATTCCTGATTGAATTTTCACATTGATTGTATAAACAATACCATATGTGGTAAAATGTCTTTCTTCTTAAAATGTTCCAATACTCTTGAAATAAAGCTTTATTTTACAGAATCAGATGAAGTTCATGTGGTTGCTGCTATAACCAAGCTTAAGCATGATAGAATTATTTCTTTGCCTTGCCTTTGTCATAAACATTCTGTTGTTCTTGCATGTGCTTTCCTATTAATCAGAGTTCCTGCATTGAAACCAGCTTAACTGATGCAGATACAACCACTTAAGTAGCATCCGGTCCTGCCGGCAATAGCCCAGAAATGGATAACTCAAAGAAAAGATGGGCCATTTCTGTAATGATGGAGTAGTTAAGAAATTTTCTCTTGTTACACTGGATAGCAAATTAATTCCAAACTCAAATTCACTTTAACTTCTGTTGTACATGTATTAATCCCTAGAGGTAAGTTCCCTGGAAAAATCCTAGAAGTCCTCAATGTCTCACTGAGTTCTCTTCACAAATACTGGTACTTTTTTTCTTTAAGCTGTGATCTCCTGAAGTATAAACATCCAGATAGGAGGTAGAGCAGTCATCCGGGGGAGATATATATGTACGATCTTTGTATTGATTTGTATGAGGAGAGAGCACCGTGGCATACATTTCTCACTGTCACTGCACTGACTAAAAGCAGGAGAGTCAATATAGTATTGGAAAAATTACATCACACTACTTTTCATTGAAAACAATTTTAAGTAGTGGATGGGGTGATTGTCCACACCAGTAAATTTCAATAAATTGCCTTAGGAGTTAAGTTGAACAGGCTTCAATTAAGGCTTGATGAAAGTTCTACGCTGTAGTTATTAGCAGAGACAGAGTATAGATAAAGGTCTCATGTCACTACTGTACGGTACTGTGACACACCAAGTCTGTATTAAAATATCATTGATCTTAGATTTAAAGCCCAGATAATGAAGGCATCTAGTTGACACTGTCGTGATTCTGTCTTCCGAGGGATTGAATTTTTCACTCACTAGTCTACCTTAGAAATGATTAGAAAAGGTTAGTGAATTGGAAGCACATTAATTAATTTTAGTTATTTATCCCAGCATAATTAGTTGTCCTTCCTTCAGTATCGAGCAGTTGTTTTTAAAATTCCTGATTATGTTGCTATTTTCATTCATGAGATAAAAATAACAGCGATATTTACGATAATTATCCTAAGCTACTCTCCAACTAATTTGTCTATATCCAGTTAGAGTGATGCTCATACAGAAGGATTATGTGATGCTTTAATGCTTAGATGAACAAAAAGATCAGATAAGTATTGTACAGTTTCTAAACATTTTCTTTTCTCCCTAAAGCAGCCAATCCGTCAGATAAAGTCCTTGCTGAAATGTTCACAGTAATGATTTCATTGTGATGTTTCCTTCCACTGTTACTTTTGATCAATATTATATTGTATGTAAATTGATTTATCCTGCTGCACTTAACAGATTTTTTGACTCTGCCTAAAGAACTTTCTAAAGCTTCTCATTTTGTCAATTAAGATTATTGGACACAATTTGTTTGATCACCCAGCTAAAGACTTTCCTGCCAACTGCGGGCATCAGATACCTCCAAGCTTGTTCCTCTATCAATATTAAACCCTGCAAATATGATGCGAAGGGGTTCTCATATTCCACTAATCTAATCACAGCTGTACCACTTTATATAGGAAATGGTGCAATTTCTGTAATGGACTGAAATTCGACATCGTTAGACCATTGTCTTTATAGTTTATGTTGTTCTCTGCACTATGATGACTTTACGGCCCTGTATCGATTTCATCTCGCGACTGTCTCTCTCAGGGTATATTCTCATCACATGTTCTCATCTGTAATCTCCGTGATAACATCATTTTTTTCCCGAACTTTCAATGAAGCTTCTTAGCCACAAGGCATTTCAGGGTTAATGTTAGAATGCTTCAGTAACTAATTGCTCAGCCTGAAGTTTTCCTATATAATCATAAAGAAATTATCAATTCACATTTAGACCCATTAAGGTTTTGAGGTGAGAATATTTGTTTACTACTTTTAATGATATATTTTTTTTAACTTCCCTTTTTCTAAGCTTTTTCTTTATTTGATATGCTTTTTCATTTGTAAGCAAATTGTTATAGATATTAATAGTACTGGGAATGTGGGGGTTGTGTTATGGTACATAGCGATTGGCCAAGAATTGGTCACCCATGTCCAAGTTCTGGACAATTAATCAATTACCTGATAAGATTTAATATTACCGTCATTATACGAGATGTGTACAGACATACAGTGAACATTTTAAAATGAAATTGTATGTTATAAATTCGATTGTCAAAAATAAATTCTATAAATATTTTTCAATTTTTTTTTTAAAAAATTCAGATACAGAAGATAAAAATTTAGTCAAATTTAATTTTTATGAGAAACTTGCATCCACCAGGATTAACTGTGTGGTTACTGTGGTATGAATGTGTCTTTCTTTCTTTTATATACATGTATTTGAACTGATTTTAATCTTAATTAAATAGTAAAAAGTTAATGTTTAAACTTAAACTTTAATGCCTCTTGCACAGTTTTCCTTACAGAAGATTTAATTGAGGTGCTTGACCATGTTAACACAACTGGCTTCCATTTTGAGGCATCACTTACAGTAAACTAATACCGTATAAGTAGAAATTTTAGCGAGGATTTAATTTTGGCATTATTAGCGAGGGTAATGAGATCGCTAAAATTACATATCGCTAAAAATTTTTTGCGTTTTATTTGTAATAGGTTCTTTAATGAACATTTTAAAATCGCTAAAATTGCATCTCGCTAAAAATTAAATACCAGTTTTTAAGGACAAATCGCTAAATTTGCGTCTCGCTAAAAATTCCACTTATACGGTAGATAGGGGTCATCTGACCCCCATCTAAAAATTGTCAGTCATATTTATAATGTATTGATTTTTAGGTAATCCAAATCACTCTGGTGAACTATTGCTATCATCCTATTACTGAAATTGTTTTAATTTTCCACTATTGTAAAATCTCACAGTTTAAAAATCAGTGTCAAATCAGCTTATGATTAAAACATCCTCAATTGTTTTGAGAGGTATGAAGTCTCATATCTCTTTTCATAAAAAATATTTTTTTAAAAATTGGATGGAGTCATCTAAATTAAAAAATCATAATTCACAGGAACCACCAAGTCAGAAATTTGTATAAGCTTTCTTATATGGTGAAGATTTCATATTTTTTTAAACTAACGGTATGTCCCTAAGGTAAGTAATTGATACCTATAGCTATATGTATAAAGAAGGATATTTAGAAATGCTTAGAAAAACAAGAGGCCCATGGGCCTTATAGGTCACCTGAGCATTATGCAACAACTTTCCAGTTATTGAATTTGATTCATGTTTTACGCCAGATGCTATATGACATTCACAATTTTGAAAGAGGCACCATTGATCATCATAACAAAACACTTAGCAGTTGCTTAGCTTGGTTACTGCATACCCATACACAGGGTAGGGGAACAAAAATGCATTCCAACTAATCAGTAGTGCCCCTAACACTGTGACATAAACCCCTGACCCTAGGTCCACACATTGCACACATTTAAAAAGGCACCCTTAATATCAAAAAATAAATAAATGTTTAATAAATACAAAAAAGCAGATTTCAAACAATAAATTCATTTTCAGTATATAAGTAGAGCCCCTACCCCACCCCTGACCCTGGGGACCTGAAATTCACAAATCTGCAAGATTAGGGCTCTTGCTCATCATAACTATAAAGGTAGTTCATCTGCTTTATATCCAGAGACGGAGAATAAAATTTTCAAGATTTAATGTATTTTCACTATATAGTCAATAGAGCCCCACCCCCCTAACACCAGAACCCCTGACCCTGGGGCCATAAAATTCATAATTTTAAAAGAGGCATTCTTGCTCATCATAACTATGTACTTAGTTTATTTAATTCCTAGGAGCAATGAAGATTTTCAAAGAATTCATGTATTTTCAATATATAATCAATAGATCCCCACCCCCTCTCCAACACCAGAACCCTTGACCCTGGGGCCATAAAATTCACAATTTGGTTGAGGCACTCTTGCTCATCATAACTATGCACTTAGTTAGTTTATTTAATACCTACGAGCAGAGAAGAAGATTTTCAAAGATTCATGTATTTTTACTATATAATCTATAGTGCCTCGCCCTAACACCAGAACCCTGGACCCTGGGGCCATAAATTTCACAATTTTGGTTGAGGCACTCTTGCTCATCATTAAACTATGCACTTAGTAAGTTTACTTAATACCTAGGAGCAGAGAAGAAGATTTTCAAAGAATTCATGTATTTTCACTATATAATCAATAGAGCCCC
>PRKT01000313.1:444772-473333 GCA_003671525.1 Saccostrea glomerata
CCAGATATAACTTAAATGATATGATATCTTTAGCTGTCAACTATCATTTGACAAAGAAAAATTTCATACATATTAGTTTTAAAATTTTATTATTTTTGTTTATCTTTATATGGAGCTCTTCTTCTAAAGGAGATAGAAATAGTCTAAAAATGGCCACAACCACCCAGCCCCTTTAAGTAACCAAACTAAGCAATTGCAAAGTTCATAGTTATGATTAGCAATGGTGCCAGACTGCCAGCCTCTTTCAAAATTGTGAATGCCATAATATCTACCTTAAAACTTGAGCCAAATTCTATCATTTGACAGTTGTTGCATGATTCTCAGGTGACCTATAAGGCCCAAGGGCCTCTTGTTATAAAAAGAAATTGAAAAATAACTTATAAGAACAGAAAAACATGGAAAGTTACTTTAATAACCATATGCCAAGAAATAAACCAGACCTTTCACCTTAACTGAACTCTATGTATACAGAATCTGTGTATCGCTTACGTCATTAAAAAATTGTTTGTACTTCACTTAAAAGTAAATAATTAAAACATTTCTGAGCAAAACTTCTGTTATTTCAATTATGAAATGAATATTTTGGTAAACATTTTATTTTATTTTTTTTCCTAGCATTTTTTAACAGTGCCAAATTTTAAGGCCGCTTATGTGTATTTAAAAAGATGATGCAATATGGCGTGCAATAATTTGTTAATTCATTCTGTGATTTAAATTTATTAGTTGCTTGATATTTTATTAATTCAAGTTTAATTGATGTTAATCATATGTACACAGCCATGTAGACCGGCCATTTACGTAGTCAGGCATGATGACTAACCCTTCAAGACGGCTAAACAATAGAAAACCCTGGGAGGCCATATTCAGTTTTTCACACCTCTGACTTCTCGTGGATAGGCTATTTTTCACACCTCCGGCCGGTCATTATTACCCCTCTGGCAAATGACAATTAAATTTCTTGCAATCAAAAAAGTGGCCGGTATGATGAGGGGGACTTTCCTATGTTTCTTAATTTTTGTTCTTGGAAAAGTGGCCGGTGTCCGGTTTTCAGGAGTGGCCGGTTTTATGAGAGTTTATGTGTAAAGAAATGTTAAGAATTTTGGCGGGACTTATAAATTTGGCCGATGTTCAGGGAGAACCGGTTTCCAGGGGGGCCGGTTTGGAGAAGTTTCACTGTATAGACAAAGCTACAGTTGGCAATTAATATGAAAGCTAATTTTCATGAGGTGTATAATCAGATTTATTTAAGTTGTGGTCCTAATATGTTAGCATGAATGGGAACAACCAATGGCATCAGAGTATGGAATTTAATAGGTCCAAAGAAAAATCTCTCATAAATCTTCTCAGAAACAGCAAGAGCATGCAATCAGAACCATGATAACAGACCCAGTATTTTTATCATTTTAAAAGCTCAAGCAACATCCATAATTCACTGTATCATGATCCACACACCTGAGGTTCAGATTCAGTAGGTAACACAAATACATAATAAATTTTTTCAAGCATTACTACCGCATACATATGCCACAATTTAACTATAATGCATATATTAAACCTCAAAATAGCCTCTTTCACCAAATAAATTCTTTTTTTTCAAACCTTATAATCATGAAATATCCTGATTAATAAAACATCTTAAAGTTACTTTATTGAATTTATAAATATTAGATGTACTGCGACCAATTTAGGTTTATATGGGTTTGGTATAACAACTTTGACAAAGCTGAATGATATATGATCTTTTGCAATATGCATGACTCCATTTGAATCCTTTCATCAGTGTGGTTGTTCATCAGCAAGGGTGTTTTGTGTTTTTTTTTTGTTTTTTTTTAGGGGTTTTGTTCTTGTTCGATCTTGTTTTTTCACAATTAATACATGTATTCGAAAGGTTTCAGAATGAATCTATATAAAGCCTCTCAATCTGCAGTACTTCTCTCAACATTCTCATTCTTCATATCTTGAATCCTTGTCTCAATTAATACATGTATTCGAAAGGTTTCAGAATGAATCTATATAAATCCTCTCAATCTGCAGTACTTCTATCAACATTCTCATTCTTCATATCTTGAATCCTTGGATAATCCCATATTTTGTTCTAATGGCCCAATTGATTTTGACAAGGTTTAACAGTACATTTGGCTATGGTCAGGACACAAGCATGAAGCATACCTACTACTTTAAATATGACTGGGTACTGCCTTGATCTGTCAATCACCAATAATCAGGATGATTTACATTAACACCAAGGACTGTTTAATCTGTTCATCTCTCATCACATTGGATATATTGTAATGTCCACAGCTGGGCATGGTGGCTCTTGTAGTCAATCTTATATTGCGTTCCTTCAATATTATACTATTAATGATTTTCAGGAGAGCTAAATCAATACGCCAACAGATGGCATTATGTATAAAATTTATTCTGTCAGAAAAAGTTACAGGATTTACTCTGTTGATATTTTATGAGAAGCGTGTCGATATATTCCCTTTGGTAATAAGGTTTTTGTCGTGTATGAAAATATCATCCAAAATATTACCTCTAGTTATTGGCAATATGTGCATTCATTTGACAGATTGGTTATTGAATGGATTCCTTCAGGAAAACTTGATGTTAAAACACATGATTTGTTAATTTCACAATATTCTGGTCTTATCTAGCTGTTAATCAGGTAGAACTTTTCTTTAACTTAAACATAGACAGGTTAAAGTGCATGGTCACAGTTTCTGGAACAGGTCTATTATCAAGAAACCACTGTTGTGAGACTAGAATTACCAATTTCAATGTATGCCTGACTGGTTGTACTCTGTATAAAACAGCATTGTTTTTGATAACGAAACTCTTTGACACATGAGTGACCATGTTGAGGTTTTTTGAGTGGGCTAAGTCCTATTGGTAAATAATTAAAGAAAAAAGGAATATCCCCTTGCAGAGAGCATATCTGTTTATAAGTCATGGCAGCATTTGACATCGATCCTCATGCAAATTACGTACATAACTTCTGTTTCGCACATAGGGTACATTAACTCACTAACACACACACACACCCTATCATGTTTTAATATATCTCCAACTCCATTGCAAAGGAATTTAAGCTGCAACATGTATATAGTTGACCTTTTTTTGTTCCTTGAGTATATTATTTTCAATTTTGTTGAAAAACGGGATGTTGGTACCATTTTAAGTTTTGGAATTAATGACCCAATTCTGACTGATTTAATTTTAACGTACTTAGGTTATTCATTGTAAACTTAGTTACCAGACTCTTTGACATTTTACTGTTAATGTCGTCTTGCTCATTTCAGACCAACCTTAAACTCGGAGCCACCATGACATAATGACAGCCAAGTCACATTATGGTTTCTGCACTGCTTCACTTACATTTGTAAATGCCATTAAGATCTGCATTTCTGTTTTTTTTATCATGTAAAAAGCCAATTCAATTAGAATGCAATTGGAGTGAGGGTACTTCGTTAATATTTATATTCAAAACTTGATGGAATAACAAGGACTTAAAACTATCTTCTTAAATTTTAAATAATCAAGAAAGTTCTATCCTGAATAAAAAGATGGTTTGCAGTATTCTTATGAATTAAAAGGTAGGATTTTGATTTTAAAACTATAGTTCATAGAACATGGGGGGAAAGCTTGATGGTTGTGTTCACCATTTCTTTGATCTTGGAGTTTGACCTACTTTTGTAAAAGCAAACCAAACTTTATCATGTTTATCATTTGCCTTAACTTTTCAACAGTTAAAATTGTACCATACTTTTATACTTCATCTGTCTATTTCATGTGGTCTGATCATTCTTTGAATAGAATTATCTTGACCTTGACTTTATAATCTGTCCTACTTTTGAAAGACTTTGACCTTGGTTGTTATTTTTAAATGGATGTTTAGTTCTTTCATTTTCCATGTGTTTATTTCTATATAGTGACAATCCTATCCATTTGACAGCAATTTTGACCATTTGACCTTGGAGTACCAACATTTTTGATCTCTTGACCTTGACTTCTTTAAAAATATCCTTAAAACTTGATTTAATACATGTAAGCTGTCATATAGGGTATATAATTAAATAGTCTAGAATTTAGACTAACAGAATTTTAATGCTTAATTAAAAAATTTGGGGTTGCATGAGCAGGTAATAATTGCAGAATTATGCCTATAGGTGGTAAAAAATATATGTGTGCAATTTTTAAAATTTTCAGATTTTCAGTTTATATGCTTGATTATTATAATTAAGCATATTAACTGAAAATCTGACTACAGAGCCTATTATAGGAGATGGCTCTGTAGTTTGGGGGGATGTGAAAAGTAATTTTCTCATTTTGAAATATGGAAACAACATAATACTTTAAAGATGTTCAAATAATTCCCCATTATAGTTTCATCTCATACATGTTCATTTTTAAATGGCATCTAACTTTCAAGATATAAACAAAGTATTATGTATATTTTGACACCACCATGTCTGAAAATATGAGAAGAAATTTGAGGGGCAGAGAGAGAGAATATTAATTTGTCAGTGATGATCATTTCATGGCTCAAACACTAAATGATTTCAATATCCTTGGCTCAAAATGCGAGCTTCAAGCATGTTAAGAAATCATAAATTTTCCCCTTTAGAGGAAACTTGTTATAATAAATGGAGGTTTCATAACACTATTTGCATGCAGCTGGAGGAAGGAAAACTAAGTAATTTCCTGTGTAAGCCGCCAATGAAGGGACATTGGGATTCTGGGCAGCTATAATCAGATTTCAAGGTATTGGTTTCTGTTAGTAGTCATCTCAGCAAAACTCTTTTTCTGTGGCTTGGTTAGACACATCTAGATTAGATGGTGGAAGACTGAAACTAATCCCCCACAATCCTATAAGTGAAGACTTAGTAGAAAAGGGATTGGGGATTGTAGGGCTCGGGGGTAATTACGGGGGATGGCTGTCCAGGCCTGTGTTCATCTCGTACTGGAGACCCTCGTCAGTATGTAAGCTGGATCCTGATAGGATGATTGACATTTCATATAATTTTTATGATTAAAATTGATATTACATGCTTTGGAATATTAGAATATAATGAAATTATTTTGTGCCTAATGTTATTAAAAATCAATAGCCTACTGCAAAATTAGAGAAATTGAATGACAAACTTCATGATTAAAAAAAGAAGAGAAAAGTTATGTAGCTTTGAGGTTATATTTTTTGGTTTTACAAATTTCCTTCACAGATCGACTAGCAGCATTTTTAAGCTTTGAAGAAAAATTATCCTCAAATCAAAATATAGAATTCATGTAATGTATGTACATCACTTATTTCTGTGTAGTATGGAAATAGAATACACCAAAACCCAAAAATGGTATACATGCGGTTATCTTTAAACTTTCTGGCCATAAAGAATGGTTACTGTCTGTTACTGATGCCTTCCTATATCCTCAACCTTATAAGGTCAATCAATCACTACAATGTTGTGAACAACAAGAATGCCTTTATAATGGAAGATGATGTGGGTTGCAAAAACAAGTATAACTTTTCATTGATATATTATAATTTTGCTGAAGGTTTCAGTGTCTTCAGTAGCTTGCCATTGCATGGATGTGGGCATTTGTATATCCTTTACAAGTGGACATTTGTATATTCCTTGCATGTGGGCATTATTTTAAATATGGATCTATTGAGAGCTATTTCTCTTTTTGGAAGGGTGATGAACCTCAAGGTCATCCCCCATTGAAAAAATTCCAACATTTGTGGAGATTAACTTCCAAGGTTCTATCTTACTGTACATGCTGTATGTGCCTATTTGCAAACTTTATATTGTGGAAGCTATAGGTCTAAATTGCCTTGTCTTATGTTGTATGCCATTGTTTGGTTGTCACCAATACTTGAACATAATTTTTTTCTTTATATAAAACTCTTACTGTTAATGGCCTATAGCTCATGCATTCCCTGGATGCAAAGAGGCTAAGCTAGAGCAGAAAACTATCTTTTATTATCTTTTAACTTAAATACTAGTATGGATGTGATACAAATTTATTTGTTCCCCATACATTCTATCTAGTAAATAGCTTTTTACATATCACATTATATCAAGAATTTAGATTGTCTCATATTGGTATATTCAGTTCTTTCTCAAATGAGTCATCAATTTTATGTCTTTTCTTCTGATGATCTATATCTGCCTGGACATAAATCTGTAGAAATATTCATAGAGGGATTTAGGAATTCAATTAAATGTTGCTCATTTTCTCTACTGAATCCGTTGTCATAGTATATGGTGGGCTGAAGATATCGCATCAGATATGGGAACTGGCGGGAGGCTAAGAGATTGCTTGGAAATGTTAAAGCCTTTGTCTCACAGTCAGAATTTATCGCAGAGGAAAAATATTCTCTTATAAAAATATGCTGAGATTTTTTCCTTTTATAACAAAACAATAAATTTTCAAAGATATTTTTAAAATTTTTGTGAAGCATAATATAATGATAATTCCCATGTGGTTAGATGCAAAAGCTATACGATTTAGAAAACACTGTTGCAAGATACCAGGTCTAACAAACTATTTATTAAAAGAATCACAATCAGCAGAAATGAAAGACCAGCGATACCATTTCAGTTACTTTTAGAAACAGTGCTTTGTTAGTGTTTCATTAAATGTAAAAATACTATCAAACTACTTCAACAAATCATTAAAAATATATAGTTTGTTGGTAGTTTATTGATGTGTTATTAGTAGTTTGATGAAAAATATTTCTGTTTGGAATGGCAGTAGATACAATACACACCATTCTACCTGGGTTTAACTGTATATTGCAGTACCTTCAGGTTTGGAGACTGGTCAATCCTTTAATGTGCTTTTAAATATTAACATATAGATTAAGCTAGCCTTTTGTAGACAGTTAAAAACAAATGTCACGGTTTTATTGAGAGGGATTGACATGATCATGGAGTCTAATTGATGTTATGAATACAACACTGCCATAAACAAAAGACTGGGAAGCTCTTGAGAAAACAATGAGAGTGATTCTGGAAAAACCATTGAAGTTCTCAATCTCTGTATTTATCAGATTATAGTTTTAGTGCACTTTGCAACATTCAACCCATTTAGAAATATTGATTAGCAAAACAGAGCAATATGCAATAATTGATTAGCAAGTAGTGTGACTTCTTTTGATTTAAAGATGTAAAATGAAGAAATTATAAAAGTCACATAGCATTGAACATGTTGAAGATGCTTTGTTATAATTATTTTGAAGTTTAATTGTATAAAAAAATTTCTCAGTTTATATAGAATTACATGTATTATACTCTGTATTAGTTTTAGTTTCATTTTAAAATACTCAGTACCAAGAGGTTAATATCATATACATGTATATACGGTATATGTGAAGCATTAAGTATACCGGTAACTTCAGTCAGAAGAGGGTAATAAAAGGGAAGCTACATATTTCAAACAACATACAAGTGAACCTGTTTGCGTGTTTAGTACTTCAGTTGAATCAAAGGCCTGTTACCCATAATGACAATCATTATGGCAAAAGAGTTTGTGTGTAAGTTCAATATAAATACAATTTTGTAAGTTTTATTAGGAAAATGTCAATAAACTTGATAAAAGCAAACCACTATTACCGTAAGATAAGATGGGGTATAATTCAATGTAAATATTTGCATTTTTGACTACAAGACATTCCGGCATGCCATGTCCATAAATTCCTGCATATAGTTTACATCAATTCATTAGAAAAATAATTATGTAGTCAACAGATCAAATGTCATATAATCATTAACATCAGACTTTTTTTAAAATTCTAGTTTGATTATTATATATAATAATGATTCGCAAATTAAATGAAGTAAGTCAATGGAATGAAAAAGTTAACATTTAAATATTTCTATGTCTATAGCTATACCATAAAATATTTACATTCAACATTTATTTTGCATATAAAGTGTGTGGAAATCTATGGCATTCATTAAAATACCATAACAAAGAAAAGGGGTCAAAAGGTTAAAGCATGAGATTTATTTTGACATCACAAAAGTCTTAGGCCAAGGAAGTGCAATGTCATGAGCGAAAATCAAAAACCATGTTCACTTTGAACAGAAGCTAGTGTTGCATTGGCTCTTCCATCTACCATTGCCTACTTGAAGGTTAATACATGGATTTTAATCACATTTGCATTCAAGGCAGAGAGTAAAAAAATGTAAATATAAACAATGAGTCTTTATTTTTTGAAAGATATAGTCTCGTGACTGCAATGGTGTGTACATGCAAACACATTTTTACAGTAAAACTCGGTTATAACGAAGTCAATGGGACCTGTGAAAATACTTCGCTATATTCGTAATTCTTTTCATCCCTATAAGAATTCGTTAAATTTATATAGCTGGGGATCCACAATAACTTCACGCCCCCCTATCATCATTTGGGCGAATTTAAAACGGGGCGAATTCAAAGAATATTATAGCATAATTTCTTAAATAAAACTATGAGTGGTCAAATTAAAAAAGGGGCATAATTGTTTGCATGTGTGAAAGGGCGAAAATTACATGGGGCGAAAAAATAACCCTGCATACAGTATATCTGTGAATTCCCAATATCTGTGTTCGTACTAAAGGAGTTTTACTGTATATAAACACGCAAACCATGCAGTGTTACTATATTTGTTAGCAAACACCGTTGCAGTTAAGAGACTATATCTTAAAAAAGATATGATTCATTGCTTTAATAAATTTATTATACTGCTGAAACCCCCTGGTCTCCCCCTCTGCAGCATAGGTTTCTTGAACACATAAATATCTCAAACACCATGGATTTAATGTCAAAGAGATTTGAATATTTCAAGCATTGTATTTCCTTAGTATTTTACCTTCATTATCTTGAATCCTTATATATCCTTGATTTTTTTACCTCTTGAAGTTGTTTCATTAAGTTTGATTAATGACATTATATATTATATTGCAATACTCTGATTAATAAATGCCAATTGTTCAACTTTTGTTGACCTCTCCTGAAGAGACAGCGTACACGGCATAATATTGATGTCAACCTAGAGAAGCATCTATACGTGTATTTCTTAATTTTTTCTTCTGTAGAAAAATTTGAACATGGTTGATCTTGATTATAATATATGTGTTCATGACATTTTAATCCCTTTGGAAGCAATCTGTTCTTGACATTTTATTGGTCTTTTTTTTTTTAAAGAAAATGGCTATATTGAAATACATGATATACACTTGATAACTGTTTATGCCATCCAAATTATGTGTATGTGTGTTCTTACAAACCTGTATCTTTTTTATTAGTCTAAGAAAATTTTATATTTTTGTAGAAAAAAGTTTAAGACACGATCAGGGGACACAGTACGATTGGTGGACCTGTTGGATGAAGGGATAAACAGGGCAGAGCAGAAACTCAGAGAAAAGGGCAGGGACAAGGTGAGGGCAGCAGGGAGTCGCATGGAAAGTTATACTGTAAATTCTCTATATAGCCCATTCTAAATAAGCAGTTATACTCATTGTAACAAAATAAAATATCAGAATATATCTAATAGAATCTCTAAAGAACAGTCATGATAAGCCATTTGATATTAAAGCATCTTCAGGTCGTGTAGATCGGTTCAGGTTTGTGCAATCAAGGACTGATAAAAGCTTTATATAGGAATATGTAGTGGGAAATCTTCTAGTGGTGACAAATAGCAGGAACCAGGATGAATCAGGTGAGCTTTGTGACCCAGGGGCCATCAAGACAAACAGTATTCTGTATATCACTGTTAGATTTGGGCTTAACTTAATTTAAAGGCCATAGTTACTTTCTGTAAACTTGTTTCAAAATTTGACTTGAACCCTTTGTGTCCAATTTCTGTAGACTACATCAAATTATGTTACTTGTTGTTTGATTTTTTTTTCTAATTTATGAAATTTGTAGCAGGTATTGCTAAAATTAAAAAAGACTTGAAATACATGTACTTGAAGTTTTAACAGTTGTATCTCTCACCTTAGAGAAACTGTGTACAATAAAATTGTTATAATATGCTTGCAAATTGATATTAATGGCATAAATATATTTTTTCTGCTCTATTTTTGTGATGATATTCCTGTATATATAGAACTAACAGTAGGTCACTGGTATTCTTAAGGGAAATTAAGAAATATATATGGCATTTATGAACAGGTGATTTGAAATTTCAGAAAAAGTTGTATATTGAATACTTGATAATTAATGGCAAAAGTATTATCTTGATTATTGGAAAACATTGTTTATTTAAATAGAATCATTTCTATGTTTTCATCCCTTGTAATGCAGTGGCTTCAATATGAAAACAAGTTAATTCAGAGAATCTGTGCTCCCCCCCCCCCCCCCCCCTCGCTTGCTGAAAATAGAAGAGCATGTGCAGATCGAGGGGATAGGGGTAGGGGTAGTGAGATACTTTAAGAGGGGTTGACAGGGCCATAGGGAGTTATGATATAAAATTTCATTGCAAAAGCTCAAAAGCTTTTTCAGATAATTGGCCTTTGAAATGAAATTCTTACACACAAAGAGTATGTATAAATTTTTCACCTTGAGCTTTGACCTCTAAATCAGTTCGGGTCATCTTAAGGTCATAGGGAGATGTAGTCTAGAATTTCATTGCAAAAGCTCAAAAGGCTTCTCTAGATATCCCACGAAATGTACCGATAAGTGTGAAAAACAGACAGGATTTAATTATGACCTTTAGCTTTGACCTTTTGACCACAAAATCCATAGGGGTCTTCTTTAGACCACAGGGAATTGCCATTGTAAATTCAAATGTAGAGTTTTTGAGATGCTTGCTACAGACAGAACACCAGCACTGTTCTATTAATTTTAACCAAAATTGGCAAAAGGCATCCTTGGACAAAGACAAATCTATTTTAAAACTATAGCCTAGTCCACTTTCAATGGAAGATAATCAGAAATTACAGCAAAAGCTTGACATGTGTAAGAATCAATGAACCAGAAGAGATGAATTTTAATGCCAAAGCTTGAGATTGTGTAGATTTTGAATTGTTCAATATGTGACTACTATTTTTCAAAAGAGTATTGGGGGTAGGGGTGTTGAGAAACAGCAAGGTTTTAATTATTTTCAGGTAAGCTGTTTGGCCTTTGAACCTCATAATCAGCCACCTACACATAATGAAAGGAGAAAATATTATGCATGATTATGCTTTTGGAATTGAATCTGATCCACCAGCAAGCCTATAATTCTTGGTACTAGCAAATTATGAGTGGCACTGTAATCAGTGTTTTGTCATTATACTTGTTTAATCTTAACAGGACATCTATAAATTTAGAATTATTAAATGCTCATTTTTAAGTAGATGTGGAGTCATGTGTTTTATGCTGTGGGACTTAACATGCCTAAAATATGACAATGATATTATTATACCCCCCACTTGAAAAGCGGTATGTCCGCCCGTCCGTCGAGCTGTCCATCCATCCGTCCGTCTGTTACGCTTGGGATACCCATCTCTTATCCGCAACTCCTCTCATACCACTGAATGAAATTTGATGAAACTTTCACAGAATCTTTTAAACAAAATTGCATATTGCCATTGTGCACCTCCTTTTTTACTTTTTGATCCGACACATATTTTGGGATCCCCATAGCAAAACATGGTCACTGCCATTATATTCATATAGGAGGCAGGGGGTATCATTTACTGAGCTCATTGCTCACACAGTACCTCTAGTCAAATACTACAGTACTGTAACAATCAAAATACTTGTTTTCCAATAGACAATGCATACATTACAATTAATTTCTAATTTTTCTTTTTCAGGAATTGACAAAGGAAGAGCTTGAGGCCGTTAAGAAGGCTGTGGCCTATGGTTGTATTAAGTATGCCGATTTATCTCACAACAGAAACCACGACTATGTTTTCTCATTTGATAAGGTACTAAAAAAATTCACTGGTTAAATTCAAAGTACTGTAGATTCCTAATTATCACGTAATTTTGTGAGAAGTGCTTACACGCGAAATAAGATTACTCGCCTTTATTTTTATGGTGCTGAAATCTATGAAAAATTTCTTGATCAACCATCCATTCGCAAATTATTATTCTCGCATTTTGAAGTTGAAGAGCCCATTCGTGATAATAAGTACTCACGAAAAATAAGGAATTTACAGTGGTATCTTAGTTTATGCTTTTTATAAAAAGGGCGTTCTTAATGATGGCAGTAAATCACTATGATTTACTTCAATGCATTAAATTTTTGAATAAAATAGCATTTAAGTGCACGTAGTGGTTTGGATACAACTTGTAATTTTCTGTAGAGGTCTTATCTTACTGTGACAGCTCAAGCACAGATTCAGTAGCAATTTTGATAAGAGTTTTAAAAGGCCTCATTTTTCCCATTAGGCAGTTTGAGAGCTTAGAATCTCTTGAAAATTTATTAAAAAGTTGCTTTAAAAATATTTAGAACCATTAAAGAGAATTGCAGCATTGCTTATAGACAAGGTTCAGAATCGTGTAGGATTTGCAGCAAGGTTTTTTTTTCCACTTTATGATAAAATATAGAGATAATGGCAAAAGTCCATTACCTCTAAAAACAATTAACAGAGGTGGGATCAGGTGCCATGGAGTAGTAAGCATTCCTTCTTGACCAGTTATGCACCCTATGCACTACTCATCTGGATAGACTAGATAGTAAAATTTGTCGATAATTTTGTGCGAGAATACACTAAAACACTGTTTTAAAGTAAACACTCCTACAGCAACCATGCTTATGACGAATTGATGCTTATAGTGAATTAAGTGATATTCATTCCTCATGGCTTTCAAAAATATTATAAATTTAATGGATATTTTAATGAATAACGTTTTGAAAGAAGCAAAATCTTCCATCTCTGGCACTTCATTATAAGTGTGTTTTACTGTTATAGCCTTACAATCTCAGACATTAACTGTACTGTACTTGTCAATCCACTGCCTGTTGTGTGGATGATTTTGAATGATTGATTGTATGTTGTTTTTTGAGAATTTTTCACTCAGTACAACTTCCAAGTGGAGAGCTGCATATTTTGTCCTACATTGGACACTCAGGGCCATTGAGTAGTGAGGGATCTTTTTTGTGCCAGCACTTACTGCTACATTAGACCTCGATTTATATGGTCTCATCCGAAAAGACTGGTCTCCACATCCCTATGTGGGATTTGAACCCCTGTTGTAAGGAACAACTCTTTACTTAGCGACTCTAGAGCAGACGCTCTCACTACTACGCCATGTGGGGGATGATTTTGAAAGAAGAAATGAGATGACTTATTAAGAGTAATGGATGAAGGGTGTACAAATGAGATTGAAGTTCTAACTGCTCATAATAGGTGCTGTCTTTATAGCCTCAAATTTACACAATAAAGTCATCTTTTTCTAACAGTAGAAAAGTAACAATTTATGTCAGTGATATTATCCTACTTAGTTGTAGTCTTGAGCTCTAGGCTTACTATAATCAAAAGTATATTATTCTCACTGCAGGTGTATGATTGATAATTATAAGTTGATAATGAAAATAATGGTAATTTAAGCGTGGGTATCTGTGAGCAGTTTACAGATTTTATCTGATATCGGGTATAATCTTGATAATGAAAACAAATATCAAAAGCATTAATTATTTCATGCTGATTCTAGCTGTAATTATCAGCATTTGTATGATACGTGAGTAAGTAATAAAAAGTTCCTATTTTTCTGGCACGATTATATGATACTATGTAAGGGATGGTTCATATTTACAAATAAACAATGATAATTAATTTTTCAGATGTTGGATGACCGGGGGAATACAGCTGCATATCTATTGTATGCTTATACCAGAATCAGGTATTTTCACATTCATGTTTTTTTGTAATTATGTCATGGTAAAACTTTAATATGAAATCGTGATGTGTGTATTGTGAGGGGGAAGGGTGGGGCAACTATCATTTGTTTAAGTTTACTGGAAAGGCAATACAATTTTTGTCCTGGGCATAATATAAAATCATTGAAACTTATTCACCTGACTCAAGGATTGGTTATATATGATTAAATAAAGTGTCCTGATTTTGAACAGTGGTTATTTAAGCAATTTCAAGGTCACTTACAGATAAAAAGTATATAATTTGTTTTGGTTTGTAACTTTCTTATGGATTATCGTTGAAAGTTTATTCTGCACATAAAGATAGCCTATATGTTTATGTTGTAGCATAACCTTGAACTTAACCCTGACCTTGAGAATCAGGCTATTTCTTTAGGTTCATGACTGCCTCTTTAATCCCCATCCCCTTGAATCTAACCATTTTTTTAATAATTTTTTTTTATCCTAGTTCATTATCTCAGTTATAATAATCGAGATGAATTTTTGACATAACAGTACCTTATCTTTAAAGTATGAAATTGTTATTAATTTATTACTAGCTTGTATAACTTTTATTGACAATTAAAATGAATATTCCTCTATTAATTTATTTTTCGTAGGTCAATAGCAAGGAATTCTAATATATCTCGGGCAGACTTACAAAAAGCAGCTACCAGTACCAAAATAGTCCTTGATCATTCAAAGGAGTTTGAGCTGGCGAAATGTATCTTGAGGTTACCAGAGGTCATTTCCCGTTGCCTTGACGACCTACTCCTACACACACTGTGTGAATATTTATATGAATTGGCAAATACTTTCACTGAATTTTATGACAATTGCTACTGCATTGAGAAAGACAAAGCAACTGGTAAGTACTGGTATATTTAAGAAATGGTTTTTTTTTTACATTTTGTGTGAGTTATTGGTATGTAAAGCACCGAGACATGTCACCTAGGCATACTTCATGAAGCAGTCTAGCCACTTTGAACCTCCTTCATTGTGTATTATTTTTCCCGTCAGAAAGACATTTGGTGTTTGTCATTGCAGAATATTGAACTATTCCATTCTTTATTTAACATGGAGAATACCCATCTATTATTCACAACTCCTCCTACACCACTGATTAAAATTTATGAGACTTAATTCACAGGATCTTAATTACAAAATGCTGTTCAGTACCTTTAATAAATTCTCATGCTTTGTGGAGATACCTGGGGGTTTCTCATAAAAGCAAATTATGAATATGATGTTCAATACAGGGGATGGACCCACTTTGTTAACACAACTCCTCTTAAACCCTTGAATGAAATAAAGGAGAACTGTCACAGAATTTCATTTACATTCTGCCAAGAAGTGCACTTATGGTGAAACCACTAATTTTTGCGGGGGTTAAATTTTGTGGGTTTAGAGGTATGAAGAGACCCACAAATTTATTTCCTCCATGAAATGTAATTGTTCACAGATTTCACTGCTCAACAATTCTTAATCAACAAAATTTAAACCCCATTAACCAATATTTTTTTCCTCAAACCACAAAAATTTTACCCATTGAAAATATATGATTTTACAGTAGTCTCATATGAGTGGGGTTACTTGTCTAATCCTGATGTTGTGTACTAGTAATTTGATATCTTGTCTAATACAACATAAACTTCATGCCCATTGCAGTAAATTCAGTTGTTTTAAAGGTTACACATTTTCTTATCTGGAATGTTGTCAAATCAGGCCAATTTCTTTGGAAACAGTGGTTACCAGATAAGACTAGTTTTAACTGTATTTTTTTTTTTGGTGTGTGTTCTCATTGCCTATATAAGTTTTGAGTTTTGGTTTTTGAAACCCGTTATTTAAAAAAAAGAATAAGTTAGAAGAGTTGATCTAGACCGCTGATTTTGATTTCATAGTCAAATTTTGATTTTAAAAATTCTCAGAAACATGTATTTTGTCAAATTTAGGTTCAAAATTCTCAGAAACATGTATTTTGTCAAATTTAGGTACATATAATGCATTTAATTGTCCCCCCACTTTCACAAAGTGGGGGATATTAATTCTGGTCCATCTGTCCATCCATACATTATTCTGTTTGTCTGTAGCACTTTTGTTTCTGTGAG
Source organism: Saccostrea glomerata (assembly GCA_003671525.1). Taxonomy (NCBI): domain Eukaryota; kingdom Metazoa; phylum Mollusca; class Bivalvia; order Ostreida; family Ostreidae; genus Saccostrea; species Saccostrea glomerata. The sequence goes on from PRKT01000313.1 coordinate 460,718, forward strand.
ATATCTTGAGAAGCTTTTGAGCTTTTGCAATGAAATTTTACGCAGCAGCTTCCTATTGCTAAGGAAGATGCCTATTGATTTTGAGGTCAAAAGGTCAAGGTCATAAATTCTGCCTTTTTGCACACTTTCATTTCTGTGCATATCTTGAGAAGCCTTTCAGATTTTGCAGTGAAATTTTATACCTTATACCTTCATAGTCGCTAATACCTGTCTTGGGGAAGACCTTTATTTATTTTTAGGTCAAAATGTTAATGGTCAAGGTCATAAATTCATTTATTCCTTTTGTGTTTTAAACTTTTATTTTCAATTGATATCTCAAGAAGCTATAAAGCTTTGGCAATGAACTTATATACTGTCATTCCCTGTGGTCCCAACTTATCTTCTTAAAGTGTCCCCTTCCCATTTGACATCCCAACCTCCATGAATGCTATTCTTTTTTCCTGAAGCTTAAAATTCAGATTCTCTGAATTAAAAAACTTGAATTCTATTAATTAATAGCTTAATTGTTTTCAAAAATACTACATGTATTAAAGTATTTGACAATATATATATTGTCTAAACAATTTAATAATAAAATTTCAAACAATATTTCTATACATGAGTCACAAAAACACAGTCTACTTTAATCCCGGGATGGGTCTGTCACAGCTGTATATATGTTCTTTTTTAGATATGTAATATATTAATAAAACCTTCTGCTATAGGCAAGTTAAAAAAAAACAATATATTAACATTATATGTAGGTTAAAACTAAATATAAAACTACTTGTTCTAAATAAGGTCTTTAAGTGGATATATGTAAGTAATATATGTTGAATGACATAAATCAAAAAGAGGCTTATATTGTAATGGTGATATATGTTCTGAGATAATATAATATTAAATCTGATTATACTTTGAGAGTGATATATGTACTGTAAGTAAATGGTCCATGTTTAATAAATATACCAGGGTAACAGCTGATGTACAAGACTTTAGTGGCCTGTGGCTCTTAATTAGAAAATCTTTAATTAATTGACAGTGAGAGGACCAGCAGGTACACACTTCCTGGTCCGTGTCAATGCCCGTGAGCAGTACCTTATTGAAGTCCTCTTTAACACCAGAATCCTTTGTAACTTCACTAATCACTGCTGGCCAGGGCTGGTACTTAGTACAGTAATTTAATCACACACTTCTTCTGGTATTGAACCCATGAATTAAACCCTCCAACGGGCTCAATAATACAAGCAGAGAGTGATTTCAGAGCTTCGTAATTGGTGTTGAAGTCAAAATGGAAGTGTTGTTTCTTCAGAGAGAGTTCTATTTCATTAGAATGAGTAATGAAGAAAGAGGAATTGCAGCAGACAAGTGCAGAATTTCTCTCTGGTTTTTCATTCATTGAAATTGATGAGGATGTCAGGACATTTAGCAATGCCGAGAGAGAGAGTTTTGCTGACTTGATAGAATTACTGTCATGTCACTTGCATTTTGTACCGAGTTTAGCAGCTACCTATTCAGAATGCAGGCAGTGACTTGGACGCGGCATTTGCCCGAGGCTGATAAGCATTAGCAGGGGAGCTGAGATTGATAGCGGGCTTTGCATCTGACAAAGATACGTGTTTGATCACAGATTAGTAGTGTTTGCAAAACATTTTCATGGAAATTGAGGTTGCCACTTTAGAATGCGAAGCGAGTGACACAAAGCAAGACAAAAGCTTAGAGTCAAGTGCTTGCAATTCATTACCATGACAGTAGTCTTTGTTAGCTAAGCTCTCCTACACAATCAGTCAGACTTTGATTTAATGACTTATAAATACAATTTTCCTCTTTGGTATTACTGATAATGCCGTCAAAAATCAAATTACTATTCACTACTGCGTCTCTTGCTTTTAAAACTCTGTCCACTGGGGTAATAAATTCCGTCTTGAGATAAACGTAGAAAAATAATTGCTAAGCATACATTGATCGACCTTAAAATAGCTTTATACTGGTAAATTTGTGTAAATATTTATATTTGGTAATATGTGCTGCAGTAAAACAATTAATCTGATAAGTCAAGCCTTGCTGTACGTATTACTGAAATCTGTCAGGGTTTTGTGAAGTTATTTGTTGTAAATATTGACTGTCTCATTTTCCTGAGCTTAATGCATAACAACAGTTGTTTAGCAATGATGTAATAGAGTGGCTTGTTATGTTTTATCATGTACACATAAAACATAAAACATATATTACAAAAAAAATAATAACCTTATATTGAGCATCAATAATTTGTAAAACGTGACATTTTGTTAAAGGTGCATGCAACTTCTATAAAAAATATTTAAGTTGTGGCAGTGGGTGGTCTATCTGTTTGTTTGTTTGTAAATTTTTGTTTGGACCCACACTTTAAAAAATTGGTTAACATTCATGTAACACTGTTTTTATTAATAGTGTAATTTGTGATGTTGGATTTACACATTTATTGATCAAGATTTTTACTCATTTGTTAACAATCATGTACATGTAATAAAAAACAGGTTTTTTGGAAAAGAGAATCTGTTCTTTGACAAGCTTAAAAATTTTGAATTAATTACATTGTATGTTCAATTTTTTTTTAGGGGCCATCGTGAAAGTGAACATGAGTCGTCTACTTCTGTGTGAGGCGACGGCTAACGTCATCGCGGCGGGATTCCACATCCTGGCAATTAATCCAGTGGAGAAAATGTGATCCAAAACTGACCCATTACAATGTACACTGTATCAGTTGATTGTACAAATGACATTTAATTAAATTATATTGAAAAATATTAATAATTTTCTGTGTTGTTTTAAATTGTTTTATCACAGGTGGGTATTTATTGGCTTTTGGAACCTTTATTAAATAAAAGATTTCCTCTTCACTATGAATTGATGGCAGATTTGCACACAAACATGGAAAGATAAGAAAACCTCGACTTTGTGAAGATGTAAAGATTTGTGTTTGCTGATAAGTAGATTGATCTAAATTAAATCTTTTATTATGCCCCGCCATGAATATGGCCAGTGCATATAGTGTTTGTCATGTCCGTCTTCCGTCCTTCTGTCCTTCCGTCACACTGCGTTTAGCTCTGTTCAAAGCTAAGTTTCAAAGAAACTATCCAAGATATTTTCATCAAACTTCATATGCTGATAGATATTGATGAGAGCTATGCAACTGCATCAACATTTTTTGACCCTGACCTTACCTTTGACCTTGACCTCACTTTTTAGGTCACCTGAGTAAACTCAGGTGACCTATTGCTATCTGTTTTCAACCGTCGTCATGCGTTAACATTTAAACATTTTCAGCTTCTTCTCTTAAATTGCTGAACCAATTTCAACCAATTTTGGCATAAAGCATCTATGGGTGAAGGGGAACAAAAATTGTGAATTTCGTGGTCCCTGTCCCCCTGGGGCCTGGGGGGGGTGGGGCAAAAACCACTAAAATTAGTGCAATCTTTAAAAATCTTCTTCTTTACTCCCGGACATCAAGCAGTCAAACTGTTGGTATGATTGTAATCAGCATTAAGTCCTTTACCAAAATTGTGAAATTCATGGCCCCAGGGTCAGGGGTTATGGTGTTAGGGCGGGGCTCTATTGATTATATAGTGAAAATGCATTAAATCTTTGAAAATCTTCTTCTCTGCTCCTAGGTATTAAATAAACTAATTAAGTACATAGCTATGATGAGCCAGAGTGCCTCTACCAAAATTGTGAATTTTTTGGCCCCAGGGATAGGGGTTATGGTGTTAGGGCGGGGCTCTATTGATTATATAGTGAAAATGCATTAAATCTTTGAAAATCTTCTTCTCTGCTTCTGAGTATTAAATAAACTAATTAAGGACATAGTTATGATGAGCCAGAGTGTCTCTACATAAATGGTGAATTTTATTGCCCCAGGGTCAGGGGATATGGTGTAAGGGCGGGGCTCTATTGATTATATAGTGAAAATGCATTACATCTGTGAAAATCTTCTTCTCTACTTCTGGGTAATAAGCAGATGATCTATTTACATATTTATGATGGGCTCTTCTTCCAGAATTGTGAATTTCAAGGCCCCTGGGTCAGGGAGACCAAAATTTGGGGGGAGGGGGGGGGGCTCTACTTATATACTGAAAATGAATTGTTTGAAATATGCTCCTTGGTATTAATCAAACATTTTTGATAAGCGATTGTGCCTTTTCAAAAATTGTGCAATGTGTAGACCTAGGGTCAGGGGTTCATGTGTGGTAGGAGCACTCCTGATTATCGCTGAATATTACTGATTAGTTGACATACATTTTTGTTCCCCTACCCTGCTTATGGGTATTAAGTAAAAAACTAAACAATTGCTAAGTGTATTGTTATGATTAGCATTGGTGCCTCTTTCAAAATCGTGAATGCAATAGCATCTAGCTTAAAACATGAACCAAATTCAATCATTTGAAAGTTGTTGCATGATGCTCAGGTGACCTATAAGGCCCATGGGCCTCTTGTCTTAGATTAGTGTTTAGCTCAGATTTGAACATACCAATCAAACTTCACATGTTGATACAAACTTGCACGGATGATGCATCTAGGGATGAACACTACCAGACTTGCTTCGGATGCTGGATCTGACCTACATTTTCCAGATAAGTGACCAGGTTAAAGTTTTTGGAGCAGGTCCATTTCCAAGTAACTATAAGCCCTACCCAATCCAAACTTTCATGGACGATGCATCTGGGGATGAACACTACCAGACTTGCCTCGGATGCTGGATCTGACCTACATTTTCCCGATGAGTGACCAGGTTAAAGTTTTTGGAGCAGGTCCATTCCTAAGGAACTATAAGCCCTACCCAAACCAAACTTGCATGGATGATGCATAAAGAGACGGACGCTACCAGACTTGCTTCGGATGCTGAATCTGACATATATTTTTATTCCCAAGTAACTATAAGCCCTACCTGAACCAAACTTGCATGGATGATGCATCCAGGGATGGACACTACCAGACTTGCTTCGGATACTGGATCTGACCTATATTTTTATTCCAAAGTAACTATAACCCCTACCTGAACCAAACTGATCAAATTTTATACACATACGAATTTTCATGTTGCTTTACTAATATATCTTCTGCAGGGCATTCATGTCCTATGGACATGTCTAGCTGTCTTTTTCAATTTATAGTATAATTTGTTTAAAACTGTTCAACAAAGGTCTTGTTTTCAACAAAAAAATGTACAGGACTGCACAACTTCCTGCTAGGGATTGCATATGGAGATCACGATATAATCTGTTGACACTCTATAGCTACAAATGCATATTGCATGCCATGGAATTGATCAGGGCATATTTCTAAAGGCAATAGTAAAACCAGAAATATAATTCTCTCAAGAACCAGATTGATTTAAAAGATCTGTGATGAACCCCCATAAGTTTTCAAGAGGGACCAAAATGCTATCCTCATTGCCATATATCACGGCCCAATTGATGATGTAATCTCCGTTTGCTTGTAGCAATGAATGGTGCCTCAAGTTGCAGCCACTCTGTTTGCTAGAAGTTGTTAATCAATATGTAAGCTTTAAACTTTTGTCAGAAGTGTCCTTTGTGAGCAGTGAGTTAATGCTTCAATGTTTACATCATGTCTTTCTACAATAGGGCCATTTCCATAAAACCTCAAAAGTCATTTTGCTTCCATTGTTTTTGAATTTAAATCCCTTTTTCTCTAATTTCCACTTACTTCAATTAAATTGTGTGGATTCTACATCCATTTTTACAGGGATTTGATTGGAAGGATCTCTGATTTATTGTGCTTTTGTGTCAAATGAGGAGTGACTTACAATAAATGTACACTTAAAAATCTATAGGCTGTCTCAGAATCTATGAACTGACGAGTAGGCAATATAGGCATCTAGCCACTGGGGCATCATCTCTGCAGTATGTACAATAATGATGAGAACATTTTGTCTTAAGCAGATCATACATGTAGAGATTGTATAAGGGTTATTCAAACCTCTCAGTTTCACAATTTTGAATTGATTATTAAACAATACAATATGCACCAAGTTTATGAATTAAGTGTAGGAGTACAGTGACTCAATACATATTGCATTTATACTTATTTCCATCCCATATATTCTGAAGAGCATCTCCTCAAAGTACATTAGCATGCTTCCCCATTAATCATAAGACAAAAGCTTCATATTTAGATTTATTTGAAAACTTCACTATATTCAGTGGTTTAATAAAAACAGATGATTTCAAAATGGCAAGTAACTTCTCCAGACAAAAATAAATAGTTCTTTGAAAAATTACCAAAGTATTTACATTCAGAAAAGAACTTATTAGGGTATTGTCCAAAACACACAGGGTCCAGCAAATAAAATGCTTATCAGTTTGAGCTTAAGACCCAAATTTTGATCATAACAGATTTTTTGTGTAATAAATAACAAGTGGGCATATTCAGTTGTACTCATATTAATATCTAAATAATTTCAAGATTTCTTATGATTGTTCCATATCTGGAATTATCTTTTTAGTTAAAATATATTGATCAAAAACATGTCATTGAATCAAATCAATGCGTAATAATGATAACTTTTGACTTTCAATTTTGAAATTTCGAATTTTCAAACTGATTCACAATACTTGTTCCCCCCCTTTACTTTTAAGGTTTAACATGTATGGGTAAAATGTCACCAATGTAATACAAAAGAACACAGAAAACTTGCATGCTTTGCACAGCAGTAAATGATATGAGTCAAAAACTGTGAATGTGGTGAACATGGCTTCGCCCATCTTTCTGAAACTAACAAAATGGTCAGTCCACATAAGGAACAGGTGCTGAGAATTTGTGTTTCCAATACAAAAACTGTTTCTTCCATTCCATCCATTCTTTCCACCTCCTCATTTCTGTTTCTTTCCTTTTCAGTCTTTTCTTCCACTCCATGTGTGGCTTATAAGGTGTGCTTCTAGGAAATTTAGGACCAAAATGTTTTTTCAGTCTTTTGTCTCTGAGAAGAACTTTGTTTTCATACTCCTCTTGGATCCACTCCTCCCCTCGCTGGCGCCAATCAGGAGGTGAAGGGGCGGGTCTGACCTCTGAACTTGTGGACACTGTTGGCTTTACTGCTGCACTCCTCACTTTCTTTCCTTGAAACCTTTTTCTAAGTCTTTCTCTCATTTCATCTTCTTTCTTTTCCTCCTTTGTAGAAAAGCAAATCTATTAGTTATTGATTTTCTTTAAAAGATTTTTCCTTTAAAGAATTGCCCCCAAAAATTATTTAATTTTGTTACATTACTAGTAATTTGATATTTTTCAATCTTTTGATGTAAACTTGTGTCTGTTGTATTTCAATAGAGAAAAGCACTTTAAGGGGAATAACTCTTTAAGAATGTTAGAACAAAGAGCTTTCTAAAAATTATCTAATCTTTTTGCAAACTTTGCATGTATCCTTTTCTATAACTCATCTATCCTAAAAATTCAAGTGAGTTATTCAGCAACAAATCTTAATGTTTGGCATCTGTTTGTCCGTCTATTCTTTTGTCTGTCTGTGTTATCTGTAAGTCTTGAACTCATTTTCTCAAGAGCCACTTGGCAAATTTTAACCAAACTTGTTTTAAAGCTCTCTTTTGAAAAAAAATATTCAATTAAGTCAATTCAAAGAGGCTTTAAAAATACATGTTTTAAAGATCATTAATTCTAATACACTGTATGTACATGTGTATTTTCAAAGCCCTACATATTGAATGTGTAGATTCAATTTAGGCCTAACCTTACAAAGGGGTCTATAATAAAAAGCAAGAAATTTGTAAATATACTTTTTCATCAGCAGGACACAATTGGAAATGTAAAAAAATCCCCAGATATTGAAACATACATGCATTCCACTAGAGAACATGAGGCCCATGGGCCACATCGCTCACCTGAGAAGCTTCGACCATTCTGTTTTTTTTTTTTTTATAAGATTTCCCCTTTGTAATACATATTGTGAGCCCACCCTACCCCACTGATATAATTTAGACAATTTGAAATGTACACCACCACAGGATGCTTTGATTCCCCATTGTAAAACTTTGATTCCCCACGGTGGCCCTGCCCTACCCCCGGGGCTCATGATTTGAACAATTTAGAATCTACACTACCCAAGGATGCTTCCACATAGGTTTCAGCTTTTTTGGCCCAGGGGTTCTTGAGAAGAAGATTTTCAAAGATTCCCCATAACCGCCCGGCCCTACATGTACCCCCGGGGGTCATGATTTGAACAATTTAGAATTTACACTACCCCAGAATGCTTCCACATAAGTTTCAGCTTTTCTGGCTCAGTGGTTCTTGAGAATAAGATTTTTAAAGATTTTCCCTATATATTTCTTTGTAAAACTTTGATTCCCCAAAGCGGCCCCGCCCAACCCCCAGGGGTCCTGATTTGAACAATTTTGAATCTACACTACCCCAGGATGCTTCCACATAAGTTTCAGCTTTTCTGGTCCAGTGGTTCTTGAGAAGAAGATTTTTTAATGACCCCACCCTATTTTGGTCTTATCTTGATTATCTCCCCTTGTGATGGAACTTGGCTCTTCATTTTAAAAATTTAAATTCCCCTTTACCCAAGGATGCTTTGTACCAAGTTTGGTAAAAATTGGCCCAGTGGTTCTTGAGAAGAAGTCGAAAATGTGAAAAGTTTACAGACAGACGGACGACGGACAAAATGTGATCAGAAAAGCTCACATGAGCCTTCGGCTCAGGTGAGCTAAAAATGAAACAATTTTTTCAGTACTTGTATAGCTGCAATCATAAAGTCAGTACTTCACACTATCTACTAAACAATACCTTTTCCTTCCAGTTTTTGAGAATCTTTTCCCTGAGTTCTGTTTCATGATGAAGGAGTTCCTCTTTCCTCCTTTTCTTGCTCTCTATTTTCCTTTGCTTCATTTCCTCCTTGAGCCTCGTTTCCTCCTCCAACTGTTTACGTCGTTCCTCCTCTAGTTCTATCTCCCTCTGAGCTAAGTCATTGGAAACCTTTATATTCTGAAAAATTAACAGCATATATGATAGGTTTATTCATTTAGAACTCTTTAGTCTTATAACTTAAACAAAATGTTTTGGTTTTTTTAATGATTTTTTAACTCTGAGGACCACAGAAATCCTGTTACAACTTGTTTACGTTGTGTGAAATTTCAACTGTATATAATTATACCTACATGTATTTTAGATAAATCTACATTATTCCCTTAGTAATACCTATTTGCAAAAGCAGAAAAGCAGTAATTTCTGGAGCTTCAAGATTATTTTAAACTATAACTCACTGTTCTGAAATAATGTAAAAAACAAAATTCCTTCCACCTATATACCCATTATTGCTACATACTTCAGCTCGAAAATCTGCTTCTGAAACTTAATACATGTAAAGAATTATATGCGGTATACCGCATATCTTTGCCCCCACAAAAGTCAAATTTTGAAAAATTCTTGAAATCTGCTGAATTCTATAAATTATGTGAGAAATGTAAATTTACAGAATATATTATAGTTTCAAAGTAGTTTATTGACAATTTTTGTTTTTATAACGTCACACACTAGTCTGATTTTATGTTATTTTTCAGAAAGAGGACAACATGGACAATATGTCAACAATTTTAGCTTTAGAATTTATAGAGCGCAAGTTTGCTCAAGAACAATATTTACATATTTCATTGATATTATCATTCTAAACATTATATCAAAATATTGATCCTGATCAGACCTGCGCTCGGTGATTTTTACTCCAAATATCGTCGTAATTATATACGTTTTTCTGTAGAAATCATTGAGATTTTAAAGTAACGTCATTTTCGTGACGTCATTTCGAACATATGACGTTTTTGCGTATGAAAATATTCAGTGCTTTGAAGTCAGCATACATCAACCTGTTTAAGAACATGTTTAAATATTTCTTCATCAATGTTTGATTTTGGAGGCAAATATTGGTTATGACCGAATAAAGTTCTTTGAGAAAATGAAATGACAGAAAGGTAACAGCTGATCACCTTAATTCTAGTAAAGAGTTCTCCTAGTAGGCGGATAGATTCCAATTTCCTCTGAGCAAGGAGGAAACGCCTTTCCTCTGTCTGAATTTTGATCTGATATTTCCTCTCTTCCTCCAGCCTTTTCCTCTCCAGGGCTTTCAGCCTCCTCTTTTCCTCTCTCTCTTTTCTTCTGTTCTCTCTCTTCTCTATTTTCTCTAATTGTTTCCTCCTCTTTTCTCTTTCATCCTCTTCTTTTTTCCTCCTGTATTAACAAAATTTAAAAGTATGGCAATTGATACATAAATCATCTTCACTTTTATGCATAAATTAGATGAAAACTTTTTCTTTGGTGGGAATGAGATTGTTTTGATAAGGTGCACTTCAATTCTTGAAATTGACAAAATAGTGTTAACAAGGTTATTTCCAGTTTTAAACTAAACCTCTATTAAGTAAAGAATGTATATGCTTGCATGGCTTATTATTCATTCCACTTGATAAAACAATTTAATGTAAACAAACTTTTCTTCCTGTATTCTCCTTTCTTCCTCTTCTCTCTCCTTACGAACTTTCTCTTCTCTCTCTTTTTCCAATTGTTCTAACTTTTCACGCTCTATCCGACGTTTCTTTATTGATTTGTCTGACAAATGCTTTGTTTTGTCAAAGTCCACCTGCAAAGATAAAGAGAAAATATAGTGTTGACATCCATATTTTAAACAAAATTCACAATATGTCTCTAGTACTTAAAGTTCATACAAAACAGTTCATATCACAAGGTTTTTACTTTTTAAACATAAAGATTGGTATGAAAGAATGTTAAATTACGTTTGGTAAAAAAAAATTTGCTTTCGCTAAATGGAAATATGAAGGCCCAAACTTGCCCACTTGATAAATTTATTACCCGCTTATCGTTCTTGATTATGTGTTTGCATGACGTCACAAAGACCCATTGATGTAAACAACGCGTTAGATCTAGTGTAATTTTACTGTATTTTATTGAGTTAATTTTAGTCATTTTTGAGGATATAAATGTGATTATGTTTTTAGATGCGCTATCTGATTTTAAAGAACAGTTTACTCTATTTGAACTTATCGTTAATTGGGCACAACAACTGAAAACGAGAGCTATTCATAGTAAAATGAACCTGATGAAAACCCTGATGAAATCAAGATTTTTCACTCTAACCAAGATTAATTATTTTAAATTAATACCTTAGAAACAACAACCTCCTTGTTTTATTTATACGTATATGATACATGATGTACACCCCCCCCCCCCTCTTCCCTAAATAAACACGGGGATATTGAAGTTTATGATAAACATTGATGTATAGAAAGACGGCGTATTTAAATACACACTTCTGCAATCTGAAACACGAGAACTTATGAAAATGATATATAGAAATAAGAGGTTTATGACGGCATCATCGTAATTTTGCTGTCACAAGAAACGTGATTTTAAAAACTTACCAGCATTAAAAGTATGCACGTGAATATATACATGTACTGTATTGTTACGGTACTGACACTTCTATAATATCAGTTTGATTGAGTATCTGCAGTTTGAAAATACTCATACAGAGCGTGCATAAGATCACCATGTATATCCTAACATGCGGGGTGTATGCTATGTTGTGCGCGGGGTGTATGCTTCCGAAGCGAGAGAAAGGGGGTCAATGTACGTTCTTTGTCCATTTTCTCAATTTACGGATATTTTTCACCAGAAAGCATATGCCTACGGAAGAAAGCATTATCTAAGGAGTATATGGATACCTATGAATGCACTGGACACCTTCTAGTTTTATCAAACACCTCAACACATTTCCGAGGATCGGAGCAAGATTGACGCTACACTGTGTTTATGATCGAATATCAGAACAAAGCTTTGCTTTATCGTCATTTTTATATTATTGATAAATACATGTTTACAATATAAACGTTTGTACAAATTGTCTGTAAATAAAACAGTTCGTATATAAAGATATTGACGAAAAATCAATGTTGTGTCCGGGGTGTATGCATCATGTTGTGCGCGGGGTGTATACCCCTCTTTTTATTCTATAGTATCTTTGTCTGAAATGTCATTAAAAAATTCTTAACAACTGACTTTTGTGATAAAATTTCTTTTTTTTTCTTTATTATTCACCAGTTTTGTAATTGCACAACTTCAGGTTCATGAATTCGATTTACTGGGAATAATACGTTCATCGTACTTTTGGCTTTACATGCACATGGAAGTAAATGTACAGGGTACTTTGTTTAACTGTTTAATGTGATAACCAGCAATTCATCCCTTCTTTCGATTTAAAGGCACCTTATTCAGATCCTTCCTTAATAAATGCTTCACACATGCATCATTTTGAACATTTAACATTTCCTCATAATTTCTGTTTAACTTTTTTTTCAATATTTTTTAAATGAGTTTTAAAATACTAGTATTTAGATTTTTGTAATGTCATTAACACCAAAAAAAAAATGTTCTCCTTCATGTAGTATGTGTAATAGTAATAGTTTACGTTGTGTATTTTGGCCCCATAAGCCCATATTTGGCAGTAAACTATTTGTTTAATATTGAGGCATTGTATTGTACTGAGTACATATTTTCTAGGAATGGGCCCGAGGAGGGTGTGTTTGTGTCTTAGGTCATTTTTTTTTGGGGGGGGGGGGGGGGA
>PRKT01000313.1:495392-559842 GCA_003671525.1 Saccostrea glomerata
TTTACAATCGTAAACTATAGTTAAGAGTTGTTAATCATAGTTTCACAAATCGTGAAACTATATTTATCAGATCGTTAACTATAGTTAACGGTTTGTAAACTATAGTTTACAAATCGTGAAACTGTATTTATCAGATAATCTATGTTTTGCAATCGCAAATGATAGTGTTCGGTGTTAAGTATAGTTTACGGTTGTGAAACATAGATTATCGGGTTAACTATAGTTTACAGATGTAAAATATAGATTAACGTTGTTAACTATATATAGTTTACAGTCCGTAAACTATAGTTTACAACCGATAAACCTAGTTTATCGATTGTGAAACTATGATTATCTCATTTTTGTGAATTTGGCGTGCCATAGATGTGTATGTATGTCGATCAGTGTAATTGGGAGTTCCAATTAAATTAACTTTTTACCACCTTGACCCGATTTATCATTGTTTGAAGCTAAGTGTAAAGTTTTACGTTACGTCGCGATCTTTTTCGTCAGATGCATCCAGCGTAAACAATTCACGTGATTGGTCAACTCAAATTATCAACATTGACACGGAAATATTAATCTGTTGCACGAGCAACCAATCAGGGATAAGGAGAAAGTATCATCGTTTTAGCTTGCGGATAGGAGGCGTGTACAATTTACCTTGAGCGCAGCTGTCAACTAGATCGTGAACTTACGTGAAACTTTACACTTAGCTGCAATCAATAATAACAAAACAAAAAAAGTGTGACGAGTCTTTGAATAAACATTTTCAACAATAAACAGACCTTGGTGACCCCCGCCCCCTTTTCTTTCGATGAGTACGCATTTGTCTATGTTGTGAAACTTGGCTCTTTTCGGGAAAAATAAGGTACTATATACCATATATATACACCACAGTTAAAGCAGAAAGAAAGGGGCCAGCCCAATAGATCATCAGTACCTGTAGCTAATTAAGTCAATCCGAAGAAATTTTATCTGCCATTGTTCCAGAACAATTTCTTATTGAGTTCTTAGAATTATCAAAACAAGCACTTGACCTAAAAGAATAAACACATCTGTAAAATTCCCTGAGGCGCGAGAGGGCAAACAAACATCATTTATTTGCGGTCAATTTGAAGCTTTATAAAATTATTAGGTTGGTAGGTAGGTGGTAAAAAAAAAAATTCAGTCAATTTCAACACATTTGTTGATGGAATAAAAGGAAGAAAAAATATCGTGTCTTGGAATGTTAAATAGAAGAGTTCTTGTAGGGCCATATCTAGTCAGTTGGTCGGGAAAGGGCAACAGAATAATATTCTTTTATTAGAGATGACCCAATCACTTGTTTTTATAATCCACATATGCTCTTGATAAGTAATACCTAAGTATTATTACTTTATTTTATACACTAAGAAATTTTTCTGGGGAAAATAGCAGGAATATACATTTTGAAGATATAATTAACTTTTTACATACCCCTAGTTATCAAGCAAAGAAACAGTGGAAAGTTAATAAACTGGGTTAATTAGTATAGCTTATAGCAGCTACCAGTTAAATTAAGCATGTAAAGCTAATTTCGCCCTTTTCGTCCACAAAAACAAAACCTTACCTAGAGCTGGAATTCACTTTGCTACACATAAAGTTTTCTAGAGTAATTATTCAGAATCCTTCTTTAATCACAGCAGCTATAATATGGTCCATTGCATTCCATATATTGCTAAGATCTGGATGAAAGATCGAGTACAAATATCGTTTAATCGATGCATGCTTATATAAATATAATATGCATTTGTAGTGATCCTATTTAAAACAATAAAATTCACTTTGAATATTGAATAACAACAACCTCTGTTTCCTACCAAATTGGCTTCTACAATTCTCAGTTGAAAATGGCATTGCTTACCTTAAAAATTGCTTCAGTTATCAATCATAAGGCCTCGACCCCCAACACCACAACTACAAGCCACCCCGAGTCATTGACTTCATTTATTGAATTTTATTTTTATCTCTAACGATGGGCATTAATTGTGCTCCTTAATTTTATTCAAAACTTTTACATGTATATGGGAAGAAGAAAACAACTTTCATTCAAAAGTCGACTCGATATATCCCAGTGAACCTGAAACAAAATGTACCAAAGAGCCTGGCAGATTTGTTTCTTTCTTCTTTTTTTGCATATTTTACTAGATGTTACTTTGATGTTAACCTTATGAAAAAACTTAAAAATAAACCGATGACTTAACTTTTCCGACGTCAACTTTCCAAAATTTATGAAACAAAATACCCTCATCACGTGCAGGTGGGGTATATGTCTCAGTTGATATGGTACGCATGAATATGTTCTACGCACGAACAATTTCTAAATGGGGCTATCTAATGACAAATAAGTCGATGAAACAAAAACGTCAACAGTCTCTTTTAACTATTTATCTATTTAAATTTTTCGGTCATTACATGTTTAAAACATACACTGAATTGTCTACGGGTTTTCCCGATTTCTCCGATTATGACAAGGAGCACATGGCGGGTGTGACTGATAGACGCTGCTTTCATCTTCATGTCACTTGATCCTAGCTCTGGTGTTTTTAGAGGTCCATGTTTGCTCTGCTCTTGATTTTTTCAGTGGACTTTTGAGCTTAAATACGTTTCGTTATCTCCATATTTTATTTTTAAATATATGACCTTTAGATAGACCTTGGAGTTTGAAAAAAAAAATTATTAACTTTTAAATGTTTGGCACTGAGACATTTTTCACAGTTGTTCTCCATGATACAATATTTTAGGATGCTAAAAATCTTGATCTTAAACTTTTGAAATCATTAACCTTTGACATAACTTCTGAATGTTTGGATCCAGCTAGGGCTTTTATATTGCACAGGCGTATTCCTTGTAGCAATATTTTTTTCATATGTCTCGATATTTTTTAGCTCATGACCTCGGAGTTTTCCTTCTTTTGAATTTTCAACTCCGAGGTCATGAGCTCGAGTTGCACCCTCTCTTGAATATTCGAATCCCAATGCGCGACGTGGAGACCGGTCCTTTGGATGAGACAGAATAAACCGGCAAGTCGTAGCGTCTCCATATGAGTGAAAAATTCTAGAGAGGGACGTTAAACAACATACAACCAATCAATCTTTTAGATATTTTAATAAATGACCATTCTTACTGAATAATAGTTATAAGGACTTTCGTATATAAAAAGTATATTACCTGTGGAAAACATTTTTCGGGTAACAAAGTTTTAATCCCTTGACCCCGGAGTGGGACCTGCATAAGAGAAAGGTTAACCTTTACCATAAGCTGCCAGACGGAAGCATCACTATTTCACAAATACATCTTGTTTGTGATACAATACCTTAAATTTTATTATGACCTGAAATCGAAAAATCGAGGGCATAAATTATATATAAATGTAGTGTCTGGTCTATTCATTCCTCTGTATTCTTGTAAATCTGTTTGCCTGTCCGCAAAACTATATTTGCCAAGAACTTTTGAGTTGCTGGTGCTAAAACTTTAATCTTTCTTATAACACTTGAGCTTTTCCTGCGAGGGGTTCTTTTTTTTAATCTACCACGCAATTTCTCGTGATAAGACTCTTCCTTTGGTACCATTATTTTTTCGTGCCATTTACATGTGTATCTTAGAGTAAGATATATTTTGAAATACTTTAACCTCGACCATATTTTCTTTGATACCAAAGATGGTAAATCTCACAATTGTATGATGTTTTAATTGTTGACCTTGACCTCTGAGTTTGACCCGTGCACATTTAAGAAATTTAACCATGGCCAGTTGTGTTTCTCAAAACTCTTCTCGTCTACCATACCGGTATTTCCCACAATTTAAGGTCAGATGAGAAGTTCCTCAAAATCTGTTTTGTATATCTTCGTAATGTATGAAAAATATTCAAAATTTGAATAACATTCTGATTTCTAAACCACTATCTAAAGGGTTTTTTTTTAAATCCAAACACTTAAACATTTGAAATTGGAAAATTATTTTCTTCCAAAAGGATTATATAAGAAAAACCACCTCTGGTATCTTTCAGAAATGCCTGGTAAGCTCAACTTTTTGTGAGTAAACATGCTTAAGTAGCAATACTTCAATGATAAACTCTTAGAAAAATTTATCTATTATCAAGGAACGTCTCGTCTGTCCTTAATCATTTATTAATGTAGAGGGTATATTGCAAAATAGATCTGTAAAAGGTTATGGTCAAAGAGCGAGATTATTAAAATCTTGCTTTGCAAAGTCTTTTCATACACTTTGTACCGAAAAACTCTATCATTACTCAATAGATGTTGGTTTTAGAAGGGCACCTAGAGGCCATAATTATTTCTTAGAGAAATAAAACTTCAAATCAATCCCTTTACTAAATAAGTAATAGCTAATGGTGTTATTAATTACAAATTGGTGAAAATTTTCACGTGACTATGTTATTTTTGAAATACATTAAAACATATGTGTTTCACTAAAAACTCAAAAGCCTCCACGGAGTTAACAATAGAGAGAGCCTATAGATTAATCACTTCTTAGTTTTTATCCCTTTATTTTACATCATTAAATCAAAAATCAACTTTTAAAATTATTCCTTCCCCATGAACACGCGTGCATGTAGAAATAAAAAGCTTCAACATATAGCTGATTTTGTATCCATCTTATATCTATGAGAAAGACCGTGAGACATGCATTTGTATATATTCGATTCTCAAAAAGACAGGTCAGGCACATTTAAGGGTTTGTATGATTGTCAATTTTGCAGTCTTTAACGTTTGAATCACTCATTGGACAGCGTTCTTTATCATGAATTCTACATTCAAATACATGTCTATTCTTATTTTGCATCATATTTTTCCTTCACATCGACAGAATTTACTTTATGTATATCACAAATCAATGGCTAGCTTCACTGCATTGAACATTATGTTCATATACATAGTTAACGAATTAATATAAAAGTCCCGGATTTTGTGCAATTACTGTACTAATAATGTGATTTTAAGCATTTATACATGTAGCAAAGAAAAAATATAATCTGTATTCTCTGGATAACAAAAAAATGTCACTGTCCGTCATCTTGAACAGAATCATTGTCACTGCACGAGTAGGACGAAATCTTTTCGGAATGCACTTCGACGTGTTGGTTTTTCCATGAAATACTCTTGCACGTGCCGCGCGTGTACAAGATCACATTGTGGCGTTTTCGGGGAGTTTTCCTCGAACTGTCGATGTACTCGGATGTCTCAACGTTTGGATTGGTTTCTTCCAATTCGTAAAACACATCCTGCAAATCCGGGACGCCCACAACATGCACTATTTTATCGTCTGACACCCTTCGGATCGCTATCGGCAGTTCTTTCCCGTCTATTATTTTCATCGTGGTTTTAACCTCAAAATCAGCCACCGAGTTTCTCTCTGAAACGTGGACCTGGGCTTCGGCTTTGTGTCCCTTTTTGACATTGATTTTTGTATCAACTGTCCAAGATGTAGTCGTCTCGAAAGTCTCGCTTTCGGTTTCAGTGACAGACAACTCGCCACTCAGACCAGCACCAACCGTAACTAGATCCCCGGGGACACTTATTTCGATGTTACATTCCCCTCCCTTTGTATAGCATTCTTGGAACTCGACAGTCGTGGAATTTGTAGTTTCCCTCGTCGAGCTAAAATTGTATTCTTGGTTCATTGGCGTCTTGTTTTCGTAGTCGGACTTGTATAAAATTACATCTTTTGAAATTTTCGGACTTCCTTTGCCACCGCCTTCCCCGGAAACGGAAATTTCGGCCGGAGTTCCATCTACTGCATCTGGTCTCTCTTCAAATCTTGTCGTCTCGTGTTTAAACTCGATATATCCCCAACGCACGTCGATGTAATATTTTGAACGCCTGCTGAAGATTCGACTCAAAATGCTTCTTCTTGCTGTGAATCTTTTCCATGCATATTCCTCGAACAGATCTTGCAAGTTAACTCTAAAGTCATGTCCAGAAGACATTGTGGAACTGTTAAAAACAGAAAATAGTATAACTGTATCAATTATGTTGATATGAAATAATGATTGTTGATAAAAACATTAACATGTAAGTACATGATTTTCCTTTTTCATTCGTTAAAATATAATTAATTCAACATAAGAATATACGGGTATAAATGGTGTAGATTTTAAAATCGGTAAACTGTGATGAACAATTTTTATTGTAGACATTACATTTTGAAGTCTAACTATAATACCACTTTTGAAATAACTGATTTCAAATCTAAATTTGAAAGTTTATTTTGAATTGATCTCGATGAGAAAAATCGTTATTATGCATCTAAATTCCTTTCAAATTCCAGCATCATTCTGTGTTCTGAATATAAAGCCAGTGGGTCAGGCGGATGCATCAAGTGTGTTCAATAGTTTACACTGTCTAAATAAACATTTTCATTTGGTTTAGATCCCCCTAATTCTTCGCAGAATCCTTGATGCCTATGCTCAGTGATCGATAAAGCAGTCATCAGTGGAAAGTGTCAGTAAAAACAAAAACTCATTAACTAAATTGATGAAAGGGGGAGAAAGTTTGTATCCTCGATGATAAGAAATATCTCTATTCCGTCTGCATATAAATCAACGGATAAAACTCATTTTTACAGGATTTGACTGGAGGGGGTATAGCAAACACACGGTGCGCGTTTACATAAAAGACATGAAAAAACCTGCATTACTCAGAAAAAAATTGAGCTTGTCATGCAAAAGAAATTTAACACTTTACGTAGCATAGATATTTATACTGCATTCGTTATTTTTTAAAAGTAAAATAAAAGACTTTTAAATTTCTTGAACATGTTGAATACGAGTTTTAGTGAAAAGCGTTCTAGCGAGTAGTGGCTCTTTAATTTGCTTTAAATAAAGTCTGCTCTTTCTAAGATGTTTACGTAGATAGGTAAATGTTGGTATTTATTGTAGGTATTCGAGGGTCATTCGTTATCTAGATCATCTTATTTTCCCGGGGGAGTCATTCTTGGCGAAAAGAATGTTAGTATACCTGAGTCTTAATCGTTTACACGCAAGCAATAGCACCTGGACGCTGAAATAACATACAGTCATTGAGTTAATAAACGGCCCCCTCAGGATCTCTAAATCGAATAGACAATCTCTTGTATAACCAGTAATCTTCTCTGTAAACGTCTTGTCTTATTTTAAATCTTATCAAATTTATCAAACATTTTTGTATTTTTTAAACGTCTATTTAAATATTTTTGCAAACAGCGATAATTCTAAAGCTTATAAATCAAGTTGAATGGGATTTGCAGCATTAAACAAACAAAACTTTTAAAGAAATTTTGTAACAAGTTAAAATATCTAACACCAGTGAGTTAAATATAAATTGCCTTGCGAGATCATGTGGAAAAACAGCATCCCCGCACGCGCCAATAATAATTTTGGTTAGTTGAAAGAACACGGCTGTTTCCGCCTAGAACATTTTGAATAATTAATGGTTCGATTTTTGTATCAGCAGATATATTAAAAAAAACATGAACGGTATTAATTCTGGATCTACATCGCTTACAGTTGCCATGCTACCTTTCGTTTGATTATCGACACCAAGATTTTTATTTTATCCGGATAAACTCCATCTTGTAAACTGGATTTGTTTGATCATCTGAAGAAAATTCTATATAAGTTGTAGATCTGCATTTTATTATTAAAGAGCGTTTAAGTGTCTTTTATTAAAATTCCCGGTATCCTAACAATAGATCAACAACAGATCTTTGTCACAATGTCGGGAGATAAGCAGATCGATGTTTATATGATTATTCCAAGGCGACCTTTGTGGGTCCTACTTTTAAAGATAGGCATTTCTATCATCGAATTTGAAATGCTAATAGTAGAACTGTGTGAAAATATTTTTATAAACTGTGAAATAATAGCCTGAGCTTATTATCGAGATGAATTTGAGTGCGGATGAAATTCGATATGGATATTTGAAGTCGCAAAGTCCGTGCGGTATTTATATATCATTCGCTTCCTTCCTAAATATGAACGTATTTAAGTAAAAGGTGGGAAATATACATTTTATTTCCTGCATTTTCTTCTACAACACTTTGGAAATGGTTATATATTTATTATTTCAAAAATATATTAAGTAAAAGGATCTGCGAATTGTTATTACTGATAGAATGATCTACTTTCTCAAAATGGCGGAATCTGTCAAATCCATGTAGGGTAATAATTCTTTCCTACTTCCTTCACTTTTGTTTGAAAAAATTCTATTCTTTATACCAAGTTTTAAAATATAAAAGTTTTCCTTCAGAGAAAAAATATTATTTATTAAATTTTCATATTTTTCTGCATTCTTTACCAAATTATTTTTTTAAAATCATTTCAGTATTTTAGTTATCGTAACTTTACAAAAACAGAAAAAAAAATGATTGAAATATTATTACTTACACTTTGTTCATAAAATCCAACGAGCAAAAAAATATATAATCTTGATCACTCAGAAATTTTCATTACGCCATTACGGGCGTTGGCGATGAAGTGAAGCCTGCATTCATTGGACGAAAAATCACGTGACGTCTAGTAAGTAATAAAACTTGTATATGTGCATACATGTTTTACCTTTGTTGCAAATATTAAATGTTTCTTTCTATTTCATTGAATTTCTAAGTTCATTTAAATCCAATTTTTCTAATTCATCATATCTGCTAAATCCAAAGACCCCTGCCTATCGTGGAGTACAAGATCTGAAGCTTTCAGCCAGTTCCGAGTTTAGAGAATTAGATTAGTATTGAACAGTGCCTGAAACATGGGTGATGATGCTGATATCACGCGCTGTCCTGGGGAAATTACATTGATCCTGTCATATTGCATTTTGTAATTGATACGAAACTTTTCCATGCAGATATCTCCTACAAAAGGGTGAATGTGAGTCCTTGTCTACAATTAAAATCTACAGGGTGTTAATAAAATAGTAGTAAATATGAGTTAAGATGCTGCACAGGAGTCAAAACCGGGTAGGAGAGGGGTATAAAACTGTCAAAATTAGTGCTATTTCAAAAAATCCTCTTAACCCTGAAGATCAAGTATTAAGCACTTAGCACTCTAAAACAATTGTGAATTTTGGTCCTCTGGTCACGGGTTCTAAAGTATGACCGGAACTCTAACATGTCTAATGATAATAATTTATTTATAGTGAAAAAGTCCTCTCTTCCCTGTATATTTAACAGATAAACTAGATGCGCGACCGGTAATGATATAAAGCTAAGGTGCCTTTTCCTTATTTGTGAAAATTTTGATCCGAGATCAGATGTTCTGAAGTGGAGACGAAGCTGTAACAGCTGTCAAATGATTATAAAGTATTGAAAATGTTCTCTCTTTCCTGTATATTTAGGAGATAAACTAGGTGAGAGGTATAATGATAAATAATTGAAGACTACTCTTCCACAATTTATTGTGTTTGCGGTCCCAGCCAGGGGTCCCGGTTTGGAGAGGAGGGGACTCATATAATTAATTGATATCTAATTAATGAAATCATTTCTCTACTGTATGCGATTGAGGAAGTGGCATTTTTTCCCGGTTCAATTATAAATAAATAATTTTATTTCCGTCTTTTATTTTCGTCTTTCTTAGGATAGACTAATATTTCCAATGTGGCCAAGGACATATTATTAGTTTCTTTGCAGGAAAAAAAAACAGCCACATACACATAAAATAAAGCCAAAAAAAACTTCTGAAGTTCTATATTGCTGATTATCTTTATATACATGAACTGAAGAATAAAAACCTAAGAAGGGGTTTGCGTCACTGGGGGGGGGGGGGGTGGGGGGGGGGGGGGGGGGGGATATATTTAATTTTGTCCCTCCTACCACGCTTGATCAGTTCTTCTTACATGTAACAAAAAATCTTATTAGGTAAATGACAGCCGTCACGAGAAAAGGGCGCTAAAGTATTCAAGGTAAACGTAATCAAATAATTTGTAAATCCCAACTTGCAATCGTATCAGTTTCATACATTAGTATTCTTGTATGTAAGTACATGTAGGTAATTCCTTCCACATACATGCAGCATATGTAATTCCGAACATAAAATGTGTTGACTTTGTATTATTCATATATATTTCTCAAGAAAGGCCTTGGTATCCTCCCACATCCTCTAATCTTCATATTCCAATCATTTTCCAAAAATAATTTTCCTCTTTCCATGCATGTGATATTCAGATTTCAGTAGCAATGTCAAGCACAGTACGTTGGCAATCCACGTTCATTAACGTTAAACATGCTTAATTTGTCAACGAGGAAAAAATGAACATTCCTAAAGCCGGTCAAACCTTTATCAACCCCCATTGGAAGTTCTATATTCCTTGCATTTCTCACACCACTGAAAAACCAGTTGCTTACTGCATTTTTGTCCATCCTGTATCAGTAGTAATGCAGTATATGCTTTTAAATCAAGAGTGTTCCCGAGATTTTCACAAAACATAACTTGACCTCATTTTCGACATTGTCGAACAATATGTCACAATGAACAACTAATCATCAACTAATAAACATCCAGTAAAATCAGTAAAGCGCTCAGACAGAGGCTCAAGAGAGCGGAAACAATTGTAATCATGACATAATCGTTTTAATTGCCACTTACTGCGTTTTTTCCTCACTTGTAGTATTATCAAAAACTATGTTAAAATAAGTTACAGGAAACATAATTCTTGTCCCCCTCCACTCTTCCCTCTCCCTCCGTTCCCCCTCTCTCCTTAAACTCTCTCCCTAGCTCTTCCTCCCTCTCCTCTCTCCTCCTACTCTCTCTTAACCAACTCTCCACCTCCGCACTCCCTCTCTCCTCACACTGTGTCTCTCCTGTCCCTACTCTCTCCTCAATCCCACCTCTCCTCACTCTTTTTTCCTCTCCTCACTCTCCTATCCCCCTCCTCTTCCCCTCTCAATCTTCGATCCCTCCCTCCTCACTCTCTGAAGAGAGAAAGAATAAGAAGTAGGAAGAGCTTGAGGAGAGAATACCTCTAGCCCCTTTTCAACCCTTTCGGGAAAATGCTAAGCTTCCCCATTTCGCACTTTCTATAATCTCTTTCCCCACTTTCTCACTCTCTTTAATTTTTGATTGTCTGTCTGACTTAGGCATTCCATATTGTGGAATAAACTATACATGTTATATTTACAGTACTTTCTTTCGTTTGTAAGGAATTTATTGTACAGAGAGGCGTGGCAGTCGAGTCGCGCAGCGACGAGACAGCCACGCCTCTCTGTATAATAAATTCCTTACAAACGAAAGAAAGTGTCTGTAAATGTCTTGTGTCATGGTCATTTGCATTGCCACTCCCTCGACATCAAACTGCACGCGACGTTACGTCACAGGCCTAGGTCCATCGTAGACGGTTAAAACAAATCAAAAAGTACGAAGGGGATGGTTGCATTGGAAAGTCAAGCGATGTTAAAAGAGTGTGCAATTGTATTTAATGGATTAACTTAAGCAATATGAATATTTCAAAAAAACCATAATGTACTGGAAACCTGGATCCGTCCGCAAAATGATCCGCTTCATTACTGTTACTACGGATATGGTTGCATGTCCGCAGGAAATCCGAATGGAGTACCTTGTATATTATACGAACATGTATCAGTGTGCATGTAACTCAAGGAACCCAGGAAACAGGTACTTTTAAGAAAATCATCGAACTGCGCGTGTTTTCAATATTGTCAGATTTAAATTATCTTGTTTTCATTTGAATATACGTGTTTTTAGTGAAATTCTGTGTATTGTCTTTATTTTTTGTTTAAAGCAGTTAACTAATGAGTTTACATGCATTTCTCTTGAAAATGGTTTTCACGTAATTCAGGGATGGAGTCGATTACATTAAAAAGTAATTAATCAAATTACAATTACTTTGACTTTCTCTTCAATTAAATTACAGCTAGGCCTTATAAATCATGCAATTCATTGCTTTATAATTACTTTACAAAACTGTAACTAATTAATTACAGTCAAGTACAATTACTTTTTTGTTCAATTACCCCATCCCTGTCACGTATGCATTTATAGAGTGAGATGGGGGAGGGGGGGGTTAGATTCTGTGAGATTTCTCATGTTTCCTCTAGATATTGTGTAAAAGCTTTCAGAAATTGAAAAAAAAAGATATTTAAAAACCATCAAATTCTGTCGGAAGTTATTGTACGGTAAATTGGAAGTTATTGTACGGCTAAGCTCCGCCCCCTAGAAGTTATAGTACGTTAGAATTCAGCCAAAGGTTTTCTATCTGATTTAAAGTATGGCCAACATCAAAAGAAAAAGTACCGCACCATGACACAAATGCATGATACATGGATGTTCACTTTCTTTTTGACATTAAAAATAATTTAAAAGAACTTGTTGTACAATAAAGAGGACAATTTTTATCGTTATTTTAAAAGAAAATATTTAATTTTTATTCTTGATCGTTTTAATTCTAAATTGAGTTAATGAGATTGTAATGAAAGTAATTTAAGATTATAAGGGCGATAACTTCACACAACAGAAAAGACTCCTTCGCAGTTCATACAATTTATCCATGAGCAGAGTCTATAAAAGGTCTTTAAAAATATTCATTTTTGACCAAGTATGCAATATGGGTTTTTACCCCTTTCCCTTGCATGCATCCATCGTACTTTAATTCTGTATCTTTATCATTTTTTTACCGTTCTTGTATCATGACTTTCTCGTTGTTCTACGCATTACCCGGTATGTAATAACATTTTCTCATCGCATGTAAATGGTCATTTGGTATTTTATTAAAGCACATAATACACGTATTAATAAACCTAAATATAACCTTTATTTATTGCATGGTGCTTTTCTTCTAAACATAGATTTGAATGCATGGGTAGTGTTAAATGATAGGTCATCGGTGTAATTTGAGTAAATGTTCACCGTAGTACAGGCGGTGTCTTCTACCTATTCCCACTTTTATAAAAATTAAATTCCACCTATTCCCACTTGCAAATAACAATAGATGTTTTGATATAGTAATTATGTTTTTACAATAATTAGACTAATTACATTCCATCTTAGATTTACCTATACATGTATTTTGTACAATTTAAAACAAAAAACAATTACATATACCAGTATTATTAGACTTATGATAAGAAAGATTTATTTTAATTTGATACAGGTATATGGATTTTTCAACATATTTTTAAAAGTTTTAGAAAAGGATACCCACTTTAATATATTGATTTTAAAACAATGAATGAGTAAAAATTCTCTTAAAAGTTTCCACTTTTCCTTCAAATATTTAGAAAAAAGTATCATTTATAATTTTAAGAAGCAAATTTACCTATCCTATATTCCAAAATCTGTTCATTAATCACTATTTATACAGTATCTCTATGTTTATCACTTTATATTGTTAATTATTTGTTTACACAAAAATTCCACCTATTCCAACATAAAATCTTATCTTTTTTTTACCTTATTTTCAAAAAGTGGGAATAGGTAGAATGAACCGTACAGGCGCAGCCATGCCTCTAGGAAAATACAATCACTCAATTAAGCAATACAACCATTCAATAAAAAAAATGCCTTTCAAAATGTGTGGTATAAAATTGTTATATAGTTGCCTCTTTCGCCCATATCGCCTTCCTTGATCATTATAAAATTTGTACATGTAAATCGTAAACACTTGAAACAAATATTTAGTTCGAATTCTGAAGGAAGAATTCGAGTTATGTGAAGGACCGGGAGTGAAAGGGAAGGAGGATGTAAGAAATTCCTTAAGAAGCAAAAAAAAACAAGATGTGTTTGTGAAACACTATGCGCCCGGCGGCAACAAATTCAAAAAATATTTTTAGCATAAAGGTCACAGTGAAGGTCACAAGGTCATTGATCTTGGTGTCATTTGAAAGATCTTGATTAGTGAAGTATGCATACCAAATATGAAGTCTCAATCTCTATCATGGTTCATGGTTCAAAAGTTATGGAAAAGGTTCAAAGAAGCTATTTTTAGCCTATGACACAGTCAAGGTCACAAGGTCATTGACCATGTTGTCATGTGAAAGGGCTTTATTAGTGGAGTATGCATGCTAAATATTAAGTCTCTATCTTTCTTCGTTCAAAAGTTATGGCGAAGGTTAAAGTTTGCCGTCAAAAAAGCTATATTTAGCGTATAGGCCACAAGGTCATTGACCATGGTGTCTTTTGAAAGACCTTGATAAGTGTTGTATGTATACCAAATATGAAGTCTCTATCTTTTATGGTTCAAAAGTTATGGCAAAGGTTAAAGATTGCAAAAAAAAAAACTCTATTTATAGCATATAGGTCACAGTCAAGGTCACAAGGGCATTGACCTTGGTGTCATTTGAAAGAACTTCATTAGTGGAGTAGGCATACCAAATATAAAGTCTCTAACTTTCATGGTTCAAAAGTTATGGCGAAGGTTAAAGTTTGCAGACAAACAGACAGACAGACAGACAGACAGGACAGAAACAATATACGCTTCGGATCTTTCGATTCGGGCGCATAAAAATGCAATGCATAATTTAAAAGACAATTTTAGTGTTATTTGTAATACATGTATTTACGTTGAAGTTAAATTTTTCATCGATTTTGAATTTGAATAACCATGTTACTGTGGTGAAATTGACTAAATATAACTTTGTCTGCTATTTTTTCGATCCCCGCCTGAAAAGTGGGAGATTATATAGTGATCGGGATGTTCGTCCGATGGTCTGTCCGTCTGTTACGCTCAGGCGTACTAAGCTCTTATCCACAACTCCTCTTAATCTTATACATGTGCCACTGAATGAAATTAAATAAGACTTTTACAGAATCTTTGATACATACTGCCATTGTGACTCCCTATTTTACATTTTGATATGATGCATATTTTGGGTTTCCCATAGCAAAACACGGACACTGCCATCCTTTCTATAATATTGAAAAGTATCCATCTTTTATCCGCAACTCCTCCTTTACCACTAAATAAAAGTTAATACATTCACACATTCTTTATAACATAAAGCTGTTTTGCACCTCCCATTTTACTTTTTGATAACACTTATTTCGGATCTCCCAGAGTAAAAATATAGACTTTATTGCCATCATAATCATATGGGAGGCAGGGTCTCATTTAGTGAGCTCAGTGCTCAAAGCCATGTACCTCTAGTTCACATGCAGAGTCGATACTAAATAATTTGGTTATTTTCCCCTCGCAAAGGAATTGGAGGGAAAAAAGTAACACAATCGTGTGTGTTAGTTTGTGGGTGAGTTAATTCTGTGCAAAACAGAAATGAACGTAATTTGCACCGAATCGATGTTAAATGCTGCCATGAATTATAGATACATGTTTTTCAATTTTTGATATCTGAAACGCAATTAATTGATTCAAATTGTGTATTTTACTGCACAGAAAAGTCCTAAACCTTTATACATGTATAATAATTAAAGTATTTTTACTCTATTCGTTATTATATTTAGAATAACAAATAGAAAATTAATATCTTTTTAAATTAGGTTATCTGAACTGTATTTTTTCATGTGATATTGCAAACAACAAACGTTATAAGAAGAATATCAATACTTGTTTTTGCTTTCAATTCAGATATATCGACAACGTTTAATCAAATAACAATAATCAAGTGAACTTGTAATAAAAGACACCAGAGAGTCTGCCACATTTGTTTCACATTGATGTTTTACTGACAATAGACGGTAAGGGCCAACTGATGTTTTTTGCAGGACAAAGGAGACTTCAGATCTCCCAACTTATCTTTCTATACCCATAAGCAATACGATCAACTTTTAAAATTAAACCGAGGTAGGGTATTGGCAAGTAAGATGATGTCACAGGGATATACCTCGCGTAAAAGAAACATTTCATTTCACTGACGTTTTTATATCAATTGTAAGACCTTTCTTTCATGCTTAATATAACTGCAAAATATTCTGTTTTCCTGATCAATAAATTTGCTTACGCCAGGTGTGACTGGTTAACAGGGGATGCTTACTCCTCCTCGGCACTTGATCCCATTTCTGAAAAATCCAGGGTTCTGTTTTCGCAGATTGATTTAGATGGGTTACTGTTCTTTATCTTCGTATTTTTTGTTTGGATGTATTATCATTCTACGGGAAATACTATTATCCCGGTTTCATACATTACATATTGTACAATTAAATCTCTCAGCATTGAACAACAAACAATTTTAACCACTTATTCCCAGGCAATTTATTTTCATTTTTTTTTAAATAATGTAACAATAGAAAAATATAAATTTTATCAATGGACACATTTTTGTAAGATGTGTCCGACACAAACATATAAGTATATACAGAGTATGAAGTCTACGAAAGAGGCAAATACCCCAGTATGCCAATTCATGGTCACACTAAGGTACACCCTTTGGAGATCCGACTTTTATTTAAAAGTTTTTAAGCACGTCGCATTGATTTTGCTGAAAAAGAAAGTAGAATTTTTAGAAATAAGTGATACTAAAATGTATCGGCCTAATCTTAGTACAATGTAACAAAATTTATCAATCAAGATCCTATATTCTGAACAACTTCTTAGTTTGTTGTTAAGATTTTTTACGAAGGATTTTTACTGAATTTAGGAGAAGGAAATAAAAAATTTGTATGTCACAATGTTTATAAAGAATCATTTAATTTTTCATATTTTCTTCAGTGTTTACATTATTGTTTTATCAGATTTTTTTTCCAAACGTGTCTCAGTCTTGTAAACAGATTGACTTCCTGCAACAATATCTTTCAGCTACATGTATAAGTAGTGTAATAATGCAACTCGTCATTAAAAGTTTACCTGTAAAGGCCTTCGAACTCCAAGAATTCGAAGACGTTTGAAGTGGGAGTCCTTAACCTCTTGTAATGCTTTAAATGCCTGAAAATAAAGCATTTTTTAAAATTAAATATTTACGATGGGTAGCTCCAATAAACTAACGTAATTGATTGATTACATATTAAATGGTTATATGAAATTTTTTCCCCGACTGTTTTATAAAGCTAAAAATATATAAACTTTTTAGTCACACTTCCTCATATAAAATTATTTTTATCAAAAGAAATCGCTGGACTTTTTATCTAGTTAGTTGAGAAGTTTAAAATTTACTCACTTTACGAGTAACCCTGACTGGGCATTTAAATACTATCCACTGCACAGTTTCGTAACAAGGAGGCGTGGTCAAGGACCCCTTATACGTGTAGAATCTATGATCATACGGTAGGACATCTATGGGCGATATTCCACATTCTACGTGAACTTCGTTGTGCATTTCCCCAATTTTCGAAATACACTTATCTCGAATGGTTTCCTCAGATGGTCTTTGTCCACATTGTAGGTCTATAAAAACAAGTCTAGATATGCAATGCATTCTATGTACATGCTATTTCCCTCGGCGAATTAATGTACGAGTAATTGTAGTAATTAATTGAGAAAAAGATGAAGAAAATTAGGAAGACATCGATTAAACTGATATAGAGCATACTTCTTCGGAATCCTTTTCATTGATACAACTTTACCACCACACAGAAGCTAAAAAACTAACATTAAGGACATACTTTACACTATACATGTACAGCAATTATTTAGAGACTGACACTTGCTGGTTTTACAATAGTACAAGGCGTCAGCTTGTGGGGCTTACAATAAGTTACAAGACTAAAATAGTACAAACTACAAACCAGTATACTATAGCACTTGCAAGTGTACAGACATGTATAGAGTACAACGCATCAATATATAACGCGAACTGCAAATGCACGTTACAAGACCTGTTTGTTAAAAGAACTAAAAAGATACATTTCAAAACAAGAGGTCCATGAGCCACATCACTCTTCTGAGCATATTGGATAGGAAAAGGCACAAATCAGTAAAGTATTGATAAGTAGGGCTTGAATTTCAAACTATTTGAGAATAGTTCCATACCATAACTGTTACAATGGCTTTACTGTTTTTGAACATTTTTTTCCCTATATATTCATTGTAAAAAATTCATTCCCAGTGTGGCCTTCCCAAACCCTGGAATCATGATTTGAACAAATGAGAATCTACATAACCTAATGATGCTTCCATATCAATATAACTTAACTATGCCCTTACCATTCTATAAAAGAGGATTTTTCCTATATAGATTACTATAAAAACTTTGATCCTTTATTGTGGTCAAACCCTAACCCCTCCCCCTTCCTCACATGATTTGAACAAACTTAATTCTAAACTACCTGAGGAAAATTCCATTCTATATGATCAATTATGGCTTTGCTGTACTCCAAAAGAAGTTTTTTCAAGATTTTTCCTATATATTCCTATGTAATACT
The DNA here is from genome assembly GCA_003671525.1 of Saccostrea glomerata. Lineage (NCBI taxonomy): Eukaryota > Metazoa > Mollusca > Bivalvia > Ostreida > Ostreidae > Saccostrea > Saccostrea glomerata. The sequence continues at coordinate 513,646 of PRKT01000313.1, forward strand.
TTGATTTTACGTTGTGGCCACGCGGTTCACGGGAGGTCATGATTTGAACAAACTTGATTCAACACTACCTGAGAATGCTTCCACAGAAATTTTATCTTTTCTGGACCAGAGGTTGTTGAGGAGATTTTAAAAAAAATTTCTATATATTCCTTTGTAAATTTTGATTTTTCATTGTGGCCCCGCCCTACCCCTGGGGACCATGATTTGAACAACTTTGGTTCTACACTACCTGAGGATGCTTCCTCATAAGTTTTATCTCTCAAAGCCCAATGGTTCTCGAGAAGATTTTAAAAAGAATTTTCCTATGTATTTCTTTGTTAAACCTTGACCCCCCATACTGGCCATAGGGGATCCATTCTACCTCCCGGGAGGGGGGGGGGGGGGGGGGGGGGGGGGGGGGGGGGGGTAGGGGGTTCATGATTTGAACAAACTTGAATCTACACTACCTTGGGAAGCTTCTACATGAGTTTCATCTTTCCTGGCCCAGTGGTTCTTGAGAAGATGATTTTTAAAAGATGTTATTAATTTCCACTAATTCATAATTATCCCTCTTGGAAGAAGGCGTGGCCTTCATTTGAACATACTTAAATCCCCTTCACCTAAGGATACTTTGCGGCAAGTTTAGTTAAAATTGGCCCAGAGGTTTTTAAGAAAAAGATGAAAATGTGAAAAGTTTACAACAAAGACGACGACAACAACAACACCTGCAGATAACGGACAAATTTTGATCAGAAAAGCTCACTTAAGCCTTCGGCTCAGGTGCGCTTAAAAACCAGTTCGTTACTTTGCTATATTGAAACATATTTATTGTGACAATTGTATACATATAATAATTATATTAAAAGACACCATTCTGCTATTTTACAAGATGCAATAAAGCTACAAGGACTTAATGAAAATAATGTAGAAGTACTTTTTTCCGCGTGGTATTAATTTACGCTATGTACGCGGTCACAAATTTTCCGCGGAAATTTGTCCAAGCGTACTTAATATAAATGTAAGGCATATAGTGACAATCTTTCTACCCGCGGATTAAACAGAAATTTAGATTCCGCCGAATTATGACCCCGTGGAAAAAAGTACGTATACATATAGGATCTCCCATGATTTGTAGTTGGATATGATTTTTATCCAACGAGTTGTGTGATTTTTATCCCCGAGCCTTGGCGAGGGGATAAAAACACACAACGAGTTGGATAAAAATCATATCCAACTACAAAACATGGGAGATTCTTTTTATCCCATGTTTAATACTTCACAACCGATGTTTAACACTGTTTTATATAGGACTCTGCTATATTTTACTACCTCACGCTAACGCAGAAACCATTGTGACGTCATAACTGCACTTAAGTGTGGGATATGAAAACGATATCCCATGAGCTATATCCACGGGATAAAGGTTCAAACATGGGATAAAGTAATATATTTAATACACTGGTACGTATATTATATGACTTACATTTGCATGTAAATTTAGGTTCTGGTTCATGTGAAGGTTTATGCTCCTGTAGGACTTACAATTATACACTACTAGACACTGCGGTACCTTACAAAACTTACACTTGTAGGTAGGTTTGGGCTCCGCTTCATGTGAAGGTTTATGCTCTTGCACCTTTTTGTAGTATTTCTCCATTATGTCACTCAATGTTTTAGCAAACCGTACTTTGCAACGCCCACGCTGTTTACAAACCAGAAGTCTCTGTCGAGACTGAAGCTCTACTGGTTTGAACTTATAGCAAAGGAAGAGAAAAGTACTTAAGCAGCTGGGATTTGAAACTTTACAACAGCAATAAATAGAATAATGATCGTTGATAAAGTCTCTTTATGTTCTAAGTGTAGTCTACTTGTGTGCTAAGTTATACTGAAACCAGACCAAAACTGTAGGAGGAGTAGCATTTTGAAAGAATTTCACAGAAAATTCCATTCTTAGTAACCACAGCAACATTGTTCATTGAAATCAAAAAAACCGATACACAGAATTATGTATCTTCGTGCATTCTACTTGTGTGCCAAGTTATACTGAAATCAGACCAAAACTGTAGGAGGAGTAGCATTTTGAAAGAATTTCACAGAAATTTCTATTTTTAGTAACCATGGCAACACCGTTCATCAAAATCAAAAACCGATACACAGAATTATGTATCTTAGTGTAGTCTACTTGTGTGCCAAGTTCTATTGAAATTAGACCAAAACTGTAGGAGGAGTAGCATTTTGAAAAATTGTTTACAGACAGACGGACAGACGGACGGACGCATTACTATCGCATAAGCTCTTCTGGTCTCTGACCAGTAGAGCTAAAAAGGTACCATTGTATGTAAACTTTATAGTATTCAATAGTTAAATGTATCCTAAGAAATTTAAAACTTAAAAAATAATTGATAACAACTACATTACTTTTAATTTAAGTGTTTAACACAAGAAAGACATAAAGATGTCTATTTTACCCCTTTATAACACTTTGCGGCATACTGTTGAACATAATCTCTATAATGTCTTCGTGAGCAATTTCTTCTGTATGAATATTTATGAACCTAAACAAAATATGCATGTATGAAAAAAAGTTTCTGTTCATTTCATTGCAAAGTAATTGACACATTTCATAATTATCTTCAGAATTACCTACATCAAATCGATAGAAATAAATTACATTATAATTCTTTGCTCCAATTAAATCTGATGTAATATTTACATACATCCCGTCTCTTTCTTCTATCCTCGTCACCAAAATCCTGTTCAACCTCGCCACTATAGTCCTGTTCACTCTGCCCATGATATTCATTTCCATATTCCTTAAAAAAGTATCAACATTTTTTATATCATCCCTACAATTCTATAAAATACTAGTATATACATGTGTAAAATTAAGGAAAGTTGGTAGACGTGTCGAAACTCCAATTAAGACTAGCTGTCTATAAAAAGTAACACGTATTTAAAGATATATTATAAAAAAAACATTATCTAGTTCATTCCACACTTTTCAATTCATCATAACTGTTCATGAAGCCTTAATTTTATTATAACTTCGTTTTCTTGAAGGCCCCAGTGGTCAAAGTAGGGGGTTTACGTTTCTAATATACACGTACAATCTCACCCAAACCGACATGATAGTTTTCATAGTCTGAACCAAAATCATCGTCACTGTCCTCGTCACTTTTATCTTCTTCCTCACTACTAGTATCATCTTCACTGTAATCACCATTTCCTTTTTTCACCTAGTTAATTAGATTAAATGTATGAAACACTAATAACTTTTTCGTTTGTTCAATGAAGCATTTCATCATCTTTGCAGTAAATTATCATTTAAACGCATGTAAAGTGTGAATTTTTATAACGGTTTCAAAATGAAAATCGCATATATATCTTTGAAGCAGGCTCCCTCATTACCAAATCATAATTATTAGGCATATTCATTATGAACTTACAAGGGTGATAAAAAAGTTTTCGAACTAGATTTGTAATAGTATAACTTCCATAAATGAAACAATATTTGGTTTCAGTGATGATTGTATTTTAAAGTATTCCTCTCTGATTTTCATGCACACCTGCCACCATTGTGATCATGCGCGAATCACGTGGTATAGGCGGTCATGTGACGCCCTCCGTAGCCTTTTGTCACAAATCTGAGTTTTATATTTCTTTCCTTAAAGTTAATTTTTATAACAAGTAGATACATAATTGTTTAGATATTCAATAATTACATAATTGTAAAGATATTCAACTATTTTTCAAACTGTAAATTGGAGGTCTTAATTAAAGACACATGTTTTCACTGGGCAACATAACAAATATCATTTTCAACCATCTGCCTTCCTTCACTAAAACAATCAATCCAATCATTGATTGAATTTACAGGAAGTCTTTTTTCTTAATAAACTGTGAACAAATTATTATACGCTACTGCAAAGGAATTTCCAAAATATACCATACATTTTAACAGTCGGTCGTTGAACCAGTGCGACTGAGACAACCATTTTTTGTCATAAGTGATCTACATAGTACGTCATTTTCACATTGTGACGACACAAACAAGGATCAAAACTTTATTCAGCAAATCCTATTTATAGAACTTGTGTTTGACTATGTGTGTACCATTTTTTTTCTAATCTAAATTGTGGATATCGAGATAGTTCGCGAACTTTTTGATCACGCCTCGTACAAGTTTTATAAGGTAAATAAGTATGCATGAGTACGTACTTGTAACATAACCCCGATGACCACCAATCCATCTTTTGCGGGTTTTGCAAATTTTATATCTGGAAATATGCTGTCATAAAATACCATATGGGCCTGAAAGAAGTGGCAGTTCGTGAAGAAAAACATTCTGGGAAAACGTTATACTAAACAGCAAAATAAGTTCCAGAATATATCAACTGAGGAAGTAATATAATATATTTGACAAATAAAGTCAATCTAATGCTTGACAAGTTTGGTTTTTGATTAGATGTTCTTCGTCTTTCATAAAATTACAAATTTAACATTTTTCTTGTCTCACAACCAATCAAAGAAAGCCCCATCGGTGACAATTTAGTGGTAATAGCTTTTGTTCTAAAGTTTCGGAGTAAGGAGCATGATGATACATCGCAGGTTCGAATCCACGTTGGAGACCGGATCTTCGGATGAGGCCAAGTAAACAGTGGTCCTGTCTCTCAGAAGGTGCTGGGTCGCCAGCGTGGCGCAGTGGTTAGAGCTTCTGCTCTAGAGTCGCGAAGTAAGGAGTCAATCCTAACGTCGCGGGTTCGAATTCAGTTGTAGAACGTGGAGACCGGTCCTTCGGATGAGACCACACATACCAAGGTCCCGTGCCGCAGTAGGTGCTGGCACGAAAAAGATCCCTCCCTTCTCAATGGCCCTGAGTGCCGAGTGTAGGACAAAATTTGCAGCTCTCCACCGTCAAGTGGTGGCGTCTACATATGAGTGAAAAATTTTCGAGCGGGACGTTAAACAATATAATCAATCAATCAAAAGGTGCTGGCACGAAAAAGACCCCTCAATGTCCAAAGGCCGTAAATGCTGACTATAGTTTCCAACGACAAGTGGTGACATAACAGTATGATTGAAAAATTTGAAGGAACTTTTAACAAATATACAGACAAAGAAAGAAAAAAAAATGATTGTATCAAGTGAATTGAGGTGTCAACAGCTTCCTCTCTGTTGCCATTTTTTTTGTCAGTTAATGAAGGCCTTCCTTTGTATTGTACTCTATATAATATGTATGTTTATTTATTTATGTATGCCAATTCTGCGTTCGTGGTTTACCTCCATAGGATAAAACGTGTTATCAATCGAGTGTTCAGAACCTTTGTCTGTCTTCCTGCCAAGATGAACGTGCAGCTGGGCAAAGATGTACTTCTTGTGAGCAGGTCGACCAGGCACATGGGTTAGGATGACATTGTTATCGTTATTAAATTTGTCCACAACGACATTAAAGTCCGGTGCATGACCTTCGAATGAAAACATCAATTAATGTTTCGTTCTGTATAGAATTCTTATTTACATCAGACTTTGGAAAGTTTTAAAAATAAGTTGCATGCCTTTTAACAGATTTTTTTTCAAAACATAAACTTATTAAGAATATTTGATATCTTCAAAATGCAACCTAGCAGAATACAAGAAAAAAAAGCAATGATTTAGTCTCTAAGACTGTTTGTTCGTTTAATGGAAAAAAGAAATTAAATTAACAAGACCGAATGATTCTGCTCTTGAATTGTGCAACTCATTAAAGCGTTACAAAATACAATTCGATGTATGAAAAATGTTTTATGATTTCGAAAAATTGCGCAATTTCTTTCTTTTTATTTGACTGCCGAAAAATGGCTGTGATATTGCCGCTGACACGGCGTTAAACAACCACGATCAATCAATCAAGCTTAATCTGTTCACTGGGGAAAATAAAAATGTTTGAATCTAACCGTTATTAAAGGTTGTGGCGGGCACTCTTTTACTGATATTCTTAAGAGCAAATCTAAAGTTTTTTCGGGACTTGGCCTTCCTCGTGTTTAGATTAATAGGAGACTGTCGTCTTGTTGAGCCACATGTTGTCCAACATTCATGTATTCTGCACCAATTTTCTGGCCCTGTAAAACAATTATCAAAGACTGGTTTAAATTCGTGAATTGAATGTACCTGCTAAGAATTTTAAACTTTTCTAGTTCTAATTATTTTATATTTCCAAATTCTAGTGAAAAGAATGATTATTCTTGAAACATAAAATGCCACAATACAATAAAATAGGAGAAGAGCAAACACGGGCCTCCAAATCATCAAAGGTGGGATAAGTTGCCATGGAGGTGTGAGAATCCCCTGCCGACGATGACACCCGACGTGTGCTCCTTGTCATGATCGGGAAATAACGGAAAAATCAGTCGTCAATTCAGTGTATAAATAATGGACGAACAATTGGTATGAAAAACGTCAGTCAGCATTTGACTCAATGATAAATGCATTGCTGACAAGGTCATTATACCGACCATAAATCTTACAAAATGATGATTTTTAACGAGACTGCTAATATTCTTGTTTCATCAATTTGTTTGTTAACAATTATTTCGTTGGATGAAATATTTTTCTGGTAACTAATTTTTACACTTTGTGTATCCTACAAAAAGGAACACCAGGGTTTTTAGCCAGTTAAAATTTTACCAAGAGTTCCTCGACATTTTTTGTTACTGATAAAATTGCAAGAAATTCCATTGCGCTGTCGTTAAAAAGAAAAGAAGCTGGAAGAGTGGTTGGTTCTTATTCCTTTGACTGTGAAGGCAAACTTCAAATTTGCTTTTTGTTAAGTAATGTTGGTAAATTAACAATTACACTTATTTTTCATTACGAATTGTGAATTTTTAGCTCTAATGGTCAGAGACCAGAAGAGCTTATGCGATAGTAAGGTGTCCGTCGTCCGTCCGTCTGTCTGTAAACAATTTTTCAAAACGCTACTCCTCCTACAGTTTTGATCTGATTTCAATATACATGTAACTTGGCACACAAGTAGACTACAATAAGATACATAAAATAGTGCATCAGTTTTTGATTACGATGAACGGTGTTGCCCTGGTTACTAAAAATAGAATTTTCTGTGAAATTCCTTTCAAATGCTACTTCTCCTACAGTTTTGATCTGATTTCAATATAACTTGGCACACAAGTAAACTACATTAAGATACATAAAATAGTGCATCAGTTTTTTGATTTCGATGAACGATGTTGCCATGGTTACTAAAAATAGAAATGTCTGTAAAATTCCTTTAAAACGCAACTCCTTCTACAGTTTTGATATGATGGCAATGGCTTCTTTTCTCATCCTTTGTTATTAGTACAAACCAGTAGAGCTACAGTCTCGACAGAGACTTCTGGTTTGGCTTTAGTCTTTTACATGTAACAAAGTGTGAAATATGCTTACATGTATCATTGGTCTATGACGTTTTCTGAAAAATTTGTTGACATTTTCAAAAGTCTGCATGTTGATGAGATATAACGAATTTGCATACAATGTATGCTATTTAGTTGTCGCAATACACACTATAATTAATCACTTTTAAACTATGATTTCATCAATAATGTCCATGAAATCTTTTAAATGAAAATAATACTAGCAGTTTCCCCTTTTTTTCAGGGCGCTCTGCTTTTTGAAATATTTTTTCGTAATACATGTACGTGTCTCTTTATTTTAAATTAATTTACTGCATTTTACGATTTTATTTTTAAATAGCAATTTCAGAATGAATAACAACCAACCATGCATTTACCTTACGGCAGTTTCAAACTGGCTAATAAACCCCTAAAATATGCTTGTCAAATGTAAGTGACAACCTATAGTTCCAAAACCTTGATTTATAAAATCAGAGGAAAGATATTCCCAATAATTCATTCCAAAATTTTTAACATTACAATGTATTACTTTTTTGCCGTTTATAAATCAAACACAAAACTCTAATACATATACAGTACCTCATTAAATTAAATCGCGACAAATATTTATGTATAGATCTGGATACTTGTCAGAAGTTTTTTGATAGAGAACAGATTGAAGGTTCATATCAACAATAATTAGTAATTAAACATTTTTATGCGAAAAATATTTAGCATCTGAATAATTTTTTATTGATTACTGAGTATATCAAATGCATTAGATATTTACATCCTCACAAGAGAATAAAATTAGTCTGCTAAATATTTTTCGCATAAAAAATGAATAACGACTAATTATTGTTAATATAAACCTTCAATCTATTACATGTTATTATATAAAAATCGCATTTCTAGATCTTAATTTACTACTGGAATGTGTGTAACTTTATAGTTCACATTTTCATAAAATATATTTTATGAGCTTGATAGTAAAACAAATTATTTTAATACTCTGTCCGAAATTCTAAGAGATAATTTGTAATTAACATCATGCTCGATTTAACATATTAATCTGTTTTTTTGGCACAAATTACAAGTTAATGTATTCTTCAGCAAGTTTTAAAGAGAAAAGCCATGTTTAAAACAAAATATTTTATATAAATTAGAACAAGTAATTCACAAGTCTCCTATTTCAAATGAAACTAAGGGAGGTAAAGTTATGAATTTTCTTCGCCTCTCTCTCCTCGGCTTGAGTACATCCAGTTTTTATTTTTAAAGATAGTTTAAGACATTAGCGACTTTTAAAGATTATTACACACAGGAAAATGTTCACTTAATGAAATGTACCGTAACTATCGTGGGGTCTTCATATGAGTGAAATGTTATCAAAAGAACGTTAAACAAACTAAAGAAACATGTAGCATTGAAGTCCATTGAAATTATTCAATTCCAATTTGAAGGTAACACTTCTAATAAATGATAAAACCTACAAAATGATGAATTCAGAATCGCACCAAATATTTCTGGATTTCAAATAAATTTCCTTTGGATTGATAAATACAGGTATTACCGATATATATTGGAATTTTAAAACAGCAATGATGCACCGCATTTACACAATGAGATATTTTTGGGGGAAAGTACTTACAATGTATTTATAATAGCCTCAGGTCTTTTACAAATCTCTGCTCGTTTCTTTGAACCAAAATACGTAATTATATATTAGATATAAAGTTTTCAAATTGTGGATAGATAAACAAAGATTTTGTTTTAATTTAAAACAAGTGTTTTACCCAATACATGAATAAAAAGTTACTTTTTACAGATCATAGATTTCATTGCTGCAATTGCGGCTAGATTTTGCCAAATGCCAATTTCATGACTGTGGCTTCGTTGATTTTAGGCAGAATATCGATCTTTGAACTTGTATATACTACATGTAGTATTAAATTTCCAGCGTATTTCTTTTAATATATCTACAGTTATACACGTGATTTTTGTTAAAATAGTCTTCCATGATTATATAAAAAAAATTCAAGCTTGCACAATATTTTTGAAGATGTAGATGATTTTACGTACATGTGGGTCTACGGCGATAATTTTTGAAGACGATTTTACGTACACATGGGTCTATAGTGATGATTTATAGAAAAGGACGGATAAAGTTTGCATTCATCTCCTCCCACATCGAACATTATTTTCTCGAAATGATGGCACCTTAATAATAATCATATAACTTATACTACTTATTCTTCTTTAAAATAACAAAAATAGTGTTTCAAACTATAATCAGAATTGCAGTACTCAGCAATCAGATTGAATTGAATTGAACAATCACTTTGAGTACTCAAGTGATATATCTACTTATTCACTATAAGAAAGGATTGGCGAAATAAGTCAGACTATTATTCATTACACACTGAATTTTCAAACGGATTTTTACGTTAAATATATTAACCATTTCATGACAAGGAGAGCACGGGGGATATGATCGGGATGCTTAATCCTCTATGGCACCTGATCTCATCCCTGATGTTTTAGATGCCTGTGTTTGCTCTGCTCTCGTTGTGTATAGTCACAATATACTTTGAACTTAATTACTGTTCTTAATGCCATATACTCCTGTCTAAATATTCATATGATTTATATATTTTTTTTTAGCTAAAGATTAGTTTTTTGCGATATGGATGGTAGATTTCAGACACCTGAAAATCTTTAATTAGGTTAGTTTGTAATACAATAATGAAGCATATTAAGTTTGCTGTATTTTTTTTAGAATTTTAATTTGCCGTTAAATATGTTATCAATTATGTTTGTAAAAAAAAACTCATGTTCAATTAGGCTAAAAAAAGTATTAAATTATTTCAGAAGAAAGGTTTCTGTACAATCAAATACTGTATATAGTATTATCTAAGAAATCAATATAATTGTACAGAACGACAATTATGTTATTTTGCTTCAACCATAGTTTATGAAAAGTTCTATAGCAAATATGAACATCAGATGATTATAAATGTTCTTTTTCCCTGGCCTCTTCTTGAAAAAGTTAATTACAATTTTGCAATAACAAAAAAATCCTACATCAAAATTGCAGCTCATATTGCTTTAATAAATCTTACTTTCGCAGTTGGAATCACTTCTATTGTAGCTGAAATGAGCGTCTTTCAGTTCTTCATAATAACACATCTGCTTAGACTGCGGCCTTTTAGAAAGGTAGCCTGCGCCATACACTGTATATATGGAAAAAAAGCTAAGTATACACGTGACAAGTAAGCCCCGGGATGCCATGTCAGCAAAATAAAGAAGCAACCTAAATCCCCTCCTTTTATAGCAAATAATAAAATCTCGTTACGTAAGAAGCGTGATTTGTGTGCAATTTTTATACGGATGTAGAGGTGAAAATGTGCCAAAGAAAGTATCTTGTACTGAAATAAATTGTTACACGAGCACTAGTATATTCCCTCATAAATTAATGTTAACTTATGAGATACATTGAATCTGTTTAATATGTATAAAACACAGGGTTTTTTCTATTTTTGCAATTTTCTGGCATTTCATTAAAGTCATCGCAAAATGAAATCTAATTATTTTTGTTAATTTGACAAGAAGCATGTAAAAAGAAAATGACTTATTACATAGAATAAATATGATGAACTGATACGATAACGCTAAAGAAAATTAAACATTCTTTTATCAGATACTTGAAAAACAGTCTTATTTCGAACCAACTGTCAAATGATTTTCTTAAAGAAAGTTTCGAATACAACTTTTTAAAGAGAGTCAAAATGTATTTCTTTTTTAAGTCCATTAATGAAAATACGAAGATAATCAAAAAGTTCGGTTCCTTGATTCGTCTGACCAGGCGGCTCAACCTTAAAATATAATATATTTCCTACCCAAGTTTTGACTGATAAGGTAGAAAAAAACTACCTAATTTATTGAATAAAATTTAATTGCAATTTTTATCTCAATTCGTCTGGTCTATGAAATGTTATTGTAAATTTTATATGACATCCCAAAACAATTGAGATAAAAACTGCTCCAGAAGGGAGGGGGTATCTCTCCCCAACATTTTGCAAGGTTTACGTATGGTAAAACTTGTCACAGATATAGTAAATGTTTAAACAGGCTATAGAGAAATTAAGTGCATTCAAATACCTGTTTTCAATTAGGAAAAGGATTCGGAGAAAAGAGATGCTCAAAGTTATTGTCATTGACCGTAGAAAGTCAATCACGTCATTAATGTTCAATCGCGGATGACATTCATCACGAAAAACAGATACAGATTACATCTTTTCCTCTGTAAAGATCTATTCACAATAATATAAATTGAAATTAATTCGATGTTCATGAAATTGTAAAATAAAAAAAATTAAACAAAACGCCCTGGCGCAGTGGTTAGAGCCTCTGCTCTAGAACCGCGAAGTAAGGAGTCAATCCTTTCGTTGCGGGTTCAAATCTCACTGTGGGACGTGGAGACCAGTCATTTGGATGAGACCGCGTCAAAATCGAGGTCCCGTGTATAATAGGTACTAGCACGGAAAAAGATCCCCACTACTCAATGGCTCTGAGTGCCGAGCGTGGCGTCTCCATCATGTCCATACGAGTGAAAAAAAATCTCGAGAGGGACGGTGAACAACACAATTCTTACGTATAATTAAATATATATATAATATCTGTCCTGTGATCTCCTCTGCAATGAAACATACGGAGAAAACGAACAGTAGTAAAGATCAAAAGTACATAAAACAAAACAAGTCAGGAGCAGAGCAAACACGAACCTCCAAAACATCAGAGGTGGGATCAGGTGCCATGGAGGAGTAAGCATCCCCTGCTGACCGGTCAGACCCGCCGTGTGCTCCTAGTCACGATCGGGAAAAAACGGAAAAATCCGTCGTCAATTCAGTGTATAAATAATGAACTAACAATAAGTATGAATAATGTCAATCAGTAGTTCATTCAATTATAAATTGTATTTGCTGACAAGGTCATTGTATCGACCATATAACTTACGAAATGATTTTAAACGAGACTCTTGATATTCTTGTTTCTTCAACTTGCAATTTGTTTGTCAATAATTTACCTCATTTTAGAAATTGATCATATACGTAGAGAATGCTCTTGCGTATCGAATCAACTGAGATATATAAACTCGGAATGCAGGTGATGAACAGAAGGCATATTGCTGCATAGGTATGGGAAGTTGACAATGGAAAAGTTAAAATCATCACGTTTATCATAGAGCTTGGTTGTAAGATTACCATTAATGTCTTTTTCAATTAGTAAAATATCCAAGTAAGAAACAAATGTGTCAGACTCTGTGGTATTTTTTATCTCAAGCTCCCCAGGATATATCGTATCGACATAGGAATAGAAATTACTATAACGGAGCGCAATTGGTACACAGATTGTTGGAAGACGTGGTCTCCAAAGAAACTCATAGATATTGTCAATCAGAATTACACGCATCTTTTAGATGTCAACTTCAGAGTACGCGTGTGTGCAATCAGAATGTGTTTTAACAAAATAATTTATTGTTTAATAGACTTTTGAAATTGAATACTGTTTGTTATCTCCATATATTTCATATTAATGTAAATGAATTCTCATGCTAGAAATTGTGTGATTGCAATTTTGCAGGGATTTCCAATTACTAGTATTCGGATTCCGTAAATTACTTGTTGTCTAACGCTCTTTACTCTCCAAGACTTTTTTCCGTTGAATATTTTTTATGATCAAATATATTTGACGCATATTATTAATAGCTCTGCCTAAAACAATTGTTTGCGCATTGTCTTCCACTCTTTATTTTCTCCATCACTCCTTTTTTTTTGGTATTTGGATGGTTTTCGCCCGCGGGCTTATTGGCGTAACATATAATGCCCATAGAATATTGATACATCGCATGTATTCAGATGTTTCAAATTTAACTTTCAATCAATAATATACATAAATAATGTAGCTGTTTATAGAATTTGAAAATTAAAGCAAATTTTGTTTTTAGAAGCAAAACCGTTTTCACGTATCCTGTTTCATATCCTTTGATGTGTAAAAAACCCAGTGGGCAATCTTAATAATTATGTAACAGTTTTTTTTAAGAAATCCCCTGAGAATTTAGCATGCATCGTGTGAAACGTCCTTTGATAAACAAAAAAGTTTGATGTGTATATTTGAACCCTGAAATGTGTAACTGCAAGGAACGCACCACATATAGTAATTTTGTTTCGATAATAACAAACGGTTTACTCTTCAAAATTCTTTCAGTTAAACTTGAATATCTAATCACGCAATATGAAATCTGTATGTAAACCTAACGTTTATTGAATGTTATATTTCTTAAAGAATTTTGATATATATGTAAGACTCCATAGTCCGATGGTCTCGCCAAACCCCGATGGCTCACTGTCTTTACGAACGCCAACACCGATGGTCACGCCAGTCAGATGGATCGTTTCACGTTGCGCTAAAGTGTGATGATCTGACACGCCAAGGTCCGATGGTGCGGAGAAACAATCAGTGTTTATGACGTCACGGTAATCCGTCGTTAATTCTTGACACCGTTGTCCTGCATTCATAAAAGGCATGATTTCTGAATTTGTCCTCGAATACAATTTGATTGATTTTGCTTATTGCTAGCACCTTCCAGAAATATAAGGATTAGTCCTCGAACGCCACTGAATTGGTAAGGATTAGTTCTTGATTCGCACCAACCCGAGAGATTTAGGGTTAGTCCTCGCACACTAGTAAGTTAGTCGATTAGGGTTACTTTTGCGCCCACCCATATGTAGGTTATACCGTATATCCGGTTATTTTCGCGATGATCTATTTTTCGCTTCTTCTGCGACCAATTTCAATTCGCAAAATATGAAATACGCAGAAATTATATCAGCTATAATGTAACATAAATATATTATCATTTTATGAAGAAAAAAACTTCATTCGTAAAAAATAACTTACGCAAAATAAAAAATGTACAAATCTACCCCTTTTTCGCAAAATTTTCAACACGCGAAAAAAAACGGATATACGGTAGTTGATACACACTTTTAGAGCGTTTAGGGTTAGACACGCACCTATCCGAGATTTAAGGGTAAGTTTTCACAAAATATTTATTTTTAATTATTTTTAATTATTTTAGACATTGGCGTGTCGTAGCATTGCAGTTTGGCGTAGTACTATGACGTCATCAACGTTCATTGCTTTTCGCTCCATCGGACTTTGGCGTGTCGAACCATCGGGGTTTGGCGCAGACCATCGGACTTTAGAGTCCCATCGCACTTTGGAATCTTACATATATATAATCAATTCAATTGTAAAATGGTTTATATCGTTAGTCCCAATTATTATGATAATTAGAGCCCATGTTACCCCGGGATTTTTCTACGATTTATGATCTTGTTTGTTAAAACCGTGGCCAAATAATTTGGATTCTAAATTGTTGATATTGTTAGCAATATCAAGAGATTAATAAGTTGTAAAATTTGCACTTGAATATTAAATATAAATATGAAGAGGAAGATGGATATGTAACAGATATTTTGATATATGCATATCCCTAGTTAGAATAATCTAACTGTGTCTCGAGAAAAACCCTCACCACAGTAAGAATACCTCCTATATACTCGCAATGTAGCAAAAAATTGCAGAATCGCTCCGAAACGATTTTGAAATATACAAAATAATTTACACTAAAAATTACTTTCAAATTAATTGTAACAAAACTTTTTGATGTTGTTTATGTATTTAAACCTAAAATATATTCCAAATAAATACGAAAATTAAACTAATTTTCTCAGTTTTTTTTCTCGCTTTTAAATTACACGCCATATTTACGTTCGGAATTCTCTGGATTGTTCGTAGTGAATGCACTGAGTACGAGTTATAGCCCGTGTTTATTTTGCTACATAGTGAATACATGGAACGAATTCTATCATTAAATCGGGTTCTTAGGACATTTCTGATTTTAACAATAGAACATTCTATCTAGCATATCTCATGTTTTTTAGCCCCCGTAAACAAAGTTTCGGGGGTATCTAGTTTTTGCCCCTTCCGTCCGTCTGTCTGTTTGTCTGCAGAAACTTTAACCTTGCCCATAACTTTTGACTTGATGGGACTATGGTTTCATATTTCACAGGTTTATTTCTTGTGACAAGACCTTTCTCTGGGTACCACCAAATTTGACCTCTTGACCCTTGAGTAAGAAAAACTTTTGCACCAAAATTCCAAACTTCTACGACTTTCATCTGTGACAAGACCTGGATACCAAATTCTTTTTACCTTGGAGTTTGACCTACTTTTAAAGAACTTTTACCTTTGCCATAACTTTCAAATTGTAAGGGCATGGGCCCGTTTTACAAAAGAACTTACGACTAAGACTAAAAACTTTAGTTGATAATAAAAGTTGGCAAAGTTAATGATTCATTTTGAAATATATTTCTACATTTCTTTTTAAAAACTTTAAAATCATCATCAATGTAAAGCAAATAAGAAAGTTAGAGGCAGAATGAATTTTGGTCTTAGTCTTAAGTTCTTTCGTAAAATGGGCGCCTGGACATTCAAACTTCACATAATTATGTAATCCTTGTGACAAGACATTTCATTGACTACCAACAACTATGACCATAGATTTTGACCTACTCTTTAAAAACTTTATTTTGGCAATAACATTTGAACGGTTAGGGCATTCATACTTCCCATATGTAATCTCTATGTCAAGTCCTTTCTTAAGAAATCAATTGCAACAACCTTGGCCCTTTGACATAGATCCGGAGTTTAACATGTTAACCCTGGCCATAAATTTTGAACAGGTGGTGCTAGGATTTTATATTTCAGATTTATATTTCTTGTGCAAGGGCCTTACAGGTTTGATTTGCATTCGAGAAAATTTAACCTTTGCTATGTTCCCATACGGGGAGAGCAGTGTTTCACAAACACAACTTACTAAAGATTAAAAAACACGCGAAGTTTAAGTGAGGCGAGGTGGAAGCCTTTTCTCTTTTTGTGCATCAGTCGAAAATGAACAAGAGGCTCATGGGCCTTTCAGCTATAACCAGTAATATTCAGCAATAATAAGTAGTCCCCCTAACACACATAAACCCCTGACCCTATTTCTACAATTTTTAAAATACAAAGGAGCAGATTTTAAACAATTAATTCATTTTCACTATATAAATAGAATCCCCCCCATGGTACCCATGACCATGGGGCCTTGAAATTCACAATTCTAGAGAAAAGGCCCTTGCTCATCATAACTACATAGGTAGTTCATCTGCTTAATATCCAGGAGCAGAGAAGACAATTTTTAAAGATTTAATGTATTTTCACTATCATATATAATTCTAGAACCCCGCCCTACCACCAGAACCCTGACCCAAGATCCATAAAATTCACAATTTTGAAAGAGATATTCTTTCTTATCGTAACTATGTACTTAGTTAGTTTATTTTTTACCTAGGAGCATAGAAGAAAATGTTCAAAGAATTCATGGATTTTCACAATATAATCAATAGAGCCCCGCCCTTTCACCAGAACCCCTGACCCTAGGGCCATAAAATTCACAATTATGGAAGAGGCACTCTTGCCCATCATAACTATGTACTTAGTTTATTTAACACCCAGGGGCAGAGAAGAAAATTTTTCTTCAAAGAATTAATGTATTTTCACAATATAATAAATAGGGTCACCCGAACACCTGGGTCCGCCGTCATAAAACATATTTAAGTCTGAGAATTTTCTCAAATCCAAAATTCTCCGACTCGGCGGCCGTCATAAAAAAGTTGCGAAAAATAAAAATTCCTTAAACTCTTTTATCCTCAAATTCTCATCTGAGTAATTCTCAAAAGTTGAGTATAGATATTTTTTTTGAGAATTCTCAAAGTTTTATGACGGCGGACCCTGGCCTTGGGGCCGTCAAATTCACAATTATGGAAGAGGTACTCTTGTTCAACATAACTATGTACTTGCTTAGTTTATTTAGTACCTAAGAGCAGAGAATAAAACTTTCAAAGAATTAATGCATTTTCACTTTAATATAATCAGTGAGCCCCGCGCTAACACCATAAACGTGTTAGTACAACAGAACCCCTGTCCCTTGGGCCATCAAATTCACAATTTTGGAAGAGGCACTCTTACCCATCATAACTATGTATTTTGTAAGTTTATTTAATTCCTAGGACCAGAGAAGAAAGTTTTCGAAGAAGTAATGCATTTTCACTATATAATCAATAGAGCCCCCCCCCCCCAACACCACAACCCCTGACCCTGGAGCCATAAAATTCACAATTTTGGAAAAGGTACTCTTGCTCATCATAACTATGTACTTAGTTATAATAAGTGATATACTCAGTAGCAGAGAAGAAGATTTTCAAAGAAAAATTGCATTTTCACTATATAATAAACATGTATATAGCCCCGCCCTAGCACTTTAACCCCTGATCCTGGGGCCATAAAATTCACAATTTTGGTAGAGGACTCAATGCTCATTACATCCACACCAACAATTTGCCTGCTTAATGTCCAGAAGTAAAGAAGGAGATTTTTAAAGATTTCATTAATTTTAGTGGATTTGGCCCCAACCCTCAGACACATGCATCACCTACATTTGTAATTCAAAAATGTATTTCACTTGAAGAATATAAAACACCGGCGAACTGTGTAAAGTACGTTTTTATGCGATTAGTAAATTTCGATGTTCTAAAAAAAAGGGACCTGTCGTTTTTTCGATAATAAATGATAAGCAACTTTATATATTAAAAATGACAAACATATTTTTCTAAAGATTCACTTTAAAGAAGTAAATTTATTGTGTATTTCGTAATTTATAAAGGGAAAGAACATTCTGATTTATGATCTTTTTCATGTTTAGAAAATCTTTAATTCTGCATAACTTCTCCCACCTCAACCCCCATACACCAACACTTAAACTTATATGTATAGAGCAGCCCGGTCCTCAAAAAGTAACAAGAATTTATACCATAACTAGAACTGTCCGAACGGGACAAAATACCCCCTGCTGGGTTTTTCAGAGGTGCTAAATCATGAATATTTTATGGATCTTAGAAGAGAGAAATGCTAAAACATTTGTAGTGCAAATGTAATTGCTTATTATATTTTCTATAAATGAAACGCAGGCGCAGTCTAATTAAAAAAAAGACTAAATATACGGACCAGACACAAATTATGAGCTTTTTCTGTCAGTGACCTTGAACCTGCATAAATGACCTTGGTTCAAAGTCATGACACAACCTCAGTGTGAAATGAGAATCTTCTAAGTTTATCCATAAGAAAGATATGGACCGGTGACGAATTATGAAATTTTCTTCCATTGACCTTGAACTTCCCTAAATGACCTTGGGTCAAGGTCTTGACACACCCTAAAGTCATAAGAAAGCCATAAGAAAGTTATGAATCGGACACAAATAATGGAATTTTTCTTACAGTGACTTTGAACTTCCCCAATTGACTTTGGGTCAAGGTCTTGACACACCCTAAGGTCATGAGCAATCTTTATGTGAAATGAGAACTTACCAAGTTTATCCATAAGAAAGTTATGGACCGGGCACGAATTATGAAATGTTTCTTACAGTGACCTTGAACTTCCCCAGTTGACCTTGGGTCAAGGTCTTGAAAAACCCTTTGGTCATGAGCAAACTTTTTATGAAATGAAAACCTACCAACTTTATCCATAAGAAAGATATGGACCGGACACGAATTATGAAACTTTTATTCCATTGACCTTGACTTCTGCAAATGACTCAAGGTCATGACACACCCTTAGGTCATGAGCAATCTTGGTGTGGAGTAGTAGATTCTAATGTTCCTCCGTAAGAAAGATATGGACCGGACACGTTTGCATAGACAAACGGACAGACAGACAAACGGATTCTTATATAACCCCCTCCCTGCCTTTGCGGGGGGAGGGGGGTATAA
This sequence comes from Saccostrea glomerata, assembly GCA_003671525.1. Lineage (NCBI taxonomy): Eukaryota > Metazoa > Mollusca > Bivalvia > Ostreida > Ostreidae > Saccostrea > Saccostrea glomerata. Next base: position 532,917 of record PRKT01000313.1, read on the forward strand.
AAAAGTTTAAAGCCGAAAACTGTAAAGGAATTTTTATCATAAATACAATTTATCAAGAATGCATTTTTAGTACAAGTTATAGTAACAATGATGTCCAACCATAAACACACTCTTTTTAAAAAAAAATGCATTTGTTATACATGTATGTTGGTTTGTCTTCCTATGACACTCACATTTCACTTGAGCTCACTCCGTAGAGCGCTCGCCCCGTGATCAGGAGGTTACGAGTTCGAATCTCGTCCGCGGCTAAACTAAGTCAATGAAAAATTTGGAAGTAACTGTTCCATGCACTCGGCACTGGAAGTGAAAGTTGCGGGTATTTCGAAATAGACCTTAAAAAACCGAGGTCCTATGTCACGGCAGGCGTTGGCACGATAAGGATGGCATTCAATGGCTTTGAATGCCGAGTGAAGATAACAATTTGAAGCCCTTGATCGTTAAATGATAATTGGACGTAAAACAACATACAATCAATCAATCCTATGACATACTACTAAGTATAACAATCGTAACGACGGATTGTAGCTATATATTACAACTTACTTTAAATGCATGTGACCAAGAAGGTATAATTAATTTAAGAATTTACAGTTATAAAAGGCACCACAGAGTCTGACACATCTGTTTCATACTTGGATATTTTACTTGAAAAAGAGGTTAATGGTAATCTAACAATTAAGCTATTTGATAAACGTGATAACTTTAACTTTTCTATCGTCAACTTCCCTTACTTATGCAGCAATATAGTTTTTTACCTTCATCACCTGCATACGGAGTGTATATATCTCAGTAGAGCAAGCTCTACGTATGAACAATTTCTAAAACGAGGTAAATTATTGACAAGCAAGTTGATGAAACAAGAATATCAGCAGTCTCGTTTAAAGTTATCATTTCGTAAGTTCTACGGTCGATACAATGACCTTGTCAGCAAATACAATTTATCATTAAAGTATATCAAATTGAATCAAATGCTGATTGACGTTTTTATACTAATTGTTGGTCCATTATTTAAACGTAACTGATGGCGGATTTCTCCGTTATTTTCCGATCATGTCAAGGAGCACACGGCGGGTGTAACCGGTCAGCAGTGGATGCTCACTCCTCCATGGCACCTGATCCCACCTCTGCTGTTTCGGAGGTCCGTGTTTGCTCTGTTCCTATTTTAAATTGTTTTATGGACTTTGATATTAAATCTATTCGTTATCTCCGTATCTTTCTCACATTTGATATTACACTTTACATTGTATATGCATATATGTACTATAATGAAAGGTATATTTTTTTCTTTCATTTTCCAATATCAGTGTCAATGACATCTTTACCCAAGTTCTGAATAATCCCCACCATTTTGCCATGCAAATCCCAAGTACCACACTACAGATGCAAAGTGCGAAACTTACCACACGTACACCCGCACGGCATTTACTTTACCAAGCAGTGACACCTGATTCAGTGTATTGGATCCAGAACATATACTCCTTCCATGAAATGTGCCTAACTTGTAACTTGAAATCTTTAATGAAGCCAGGAGATATTTATGGACGAAGATGTCTGCTTCATCTTAAATGTATTATTGAATATATATTTGGACAAAGCATTGATTGGTATACTCCGAAGGTTGAATTTAAAATATCTTCTTTTTCTAGCTCAAATTCAAAGACTCGGATGAAACTTCCCAGATGGATGATCTTTTCTTCCACAAATATCTTAAGACTACTCTCTTAAAGGTATTGCATTTTAGTTGCAAGCGCTTTGTCATCATCTGCTTCCTGTAGAAAGGTGTGGTTAAAAGTTATCGGAAATTGCACACACAATTCGCAATTTTTTTCCCTTCTACTGAGGTACTGGTTTGTTGGGAGGGTTTTGTGCAAGATATATCCAACGTTTAATCCTGGAATCAGTAGCTTCAACAACCCAACGAATCTAAGGTCCCTCTCGAGGCTTTTTCACTCATATGGAGACGCCACCACTTGCTGGTGGAGAGCTATACTCGGCACTTAGGGCCACTGAGCAGGGAGGGATCTTTTTCGTACCAGCACCTATTGCGACACGGGACCTCGGTCTTTACGGTCTCAACTGAACATGAAGATCAACGAAATACACAAACATATATTGACGCAAGCTTCAAAAACCAACCGCAAACCAATTGGTCCTTTTGGAAATTTTCTTTCGAGAATGTATATATACACGGCATTATAAAATATATTCAACAAATCCTTTTTAAATAAAAAAAGTAAAATTGTTTATACTTGTATAAAGCAGTCTTTGCTTTAGACCATGTTCAACACGTGTGCTTATTGTCTCCGAACCTCAGTTATGTCAGAGTTTGTCAATCGGGATTGGATAAAACATTTACCCTATATTTACAAAATTTCAATTTTATGATTAATGTGCGTATATATTTTGTTTAACATTTACACACTCTGTTTTAAATATTCATAAACTGTTTTAACTCCGCAGAAACGCACGGCGACCGGGAATTAATTCTATGGAGATTTATATCACCTGATGTGTTAAGGTTAAGGTCTAGGTAAATGTGATAGTTTGTTTTTCAATTAATTGTTCCTTTTAGGCAGTTCATTATAGCTATGAAACAAGATATACTGGTTGGATCGGTTCGAGAAAGCAATGCGAAAGTAATGAGAGCATTAATTTTACCATTATTGGAGATAATAACTCAACAACAATATTCGGACTGTAGCTTGATTCGTTGAAGTTGATCCTCGAAAAGAGAAAAAAGTTAGAAATAAATTATGTGAAAGAGAACTTTGCCAATCATGGTAATCAGATATACTTAAAAATGTTAAATTAACTTGTACATGATTGCAGAAAAAAGTAAGTTACACTGATGGTTTTTCAGTCGGCCATGATGCGTCGTCCAAGCATCCATTTGGAGACCATTTTACATGTAAAGATTAGACAATTTCCTCAAAAGCGATTGTACTTCAGTGCTTAAGCCAGCCCGAGACTCTCGTGTAGCAAAATTTTGTTCATGTCCCTTTTAAATAGAAAAATAGACACATTCCATGTAAATTAATTTAATTTAAGATAAATAATCTTTATAATTGATACATTTGTAATAAAACCGCATAATGCAAGGGAAATTGGGAGTATTGAGAGGAAAATCGGACTATACCATTGACAACCTCTTTCTTTCTAGATGAAATATATAGAAATAATTATGCACATGTTAAATAAAGATAAAAATAAAGGTACTGTGAGCAATGAGCTGAATAAATGTATTTATTGAAGTTATCAAAACACGTGTGTAAATCGAATACGTGTTTATCTAGTGAATAGGAGGAGTAGTGTAGGTTTAAGTATTTATAGAATACCTGTTCCACAGGTATTTTTAAAGCACGCACGCTTTAGCGTATGTAAAGGTGAATGCCATTCGAAGGCTCTTTCTCAGTGGAGTCAGACGTTTCAATACAGTATGAGTGGCATTATTGTTATGACTGACGCAACACATGGAGGAATTCCTTTGATACTAGTACAAAATGTATCTAAGAGGTCACAGTACACGTTTAATTCATTTGCATTTTAGCTGCTATATACAGCCGATTCGTCAATAAGAGAAGATTCCGAAAATCAAGAAATCTTCAGCTCAGCAATTTTCAAAGAAACTAAAGGAAAACGGAGCGGGTAAACCGAAATACGAGGGAAACAAGGGTGAAAGACGGCATGGAAGTATCATTGTAATGAGTAAAGAGCTCGAGAGTAAAGGACTTGTTTTCAATCCTGTTGTAAACCGTAAAAGTGCTTTCAGACTTGGCTGTCACCTCAACAATCAATACAACAGCGGTACAAACTCCAATTCAAAGTGAAATTGATAAGTATACTGAGTATATTATCAGTAGAAATGTTTGAAAAGATAACTACTTATAAGATAATGATTGAATATTGCAAGTTTTAATCAACAAAATATTCAAACGAGTCTTAAAATAAATGAATAGTTTGTGCAATCAGGAAAAGTATTCTGAGAAATGTGAAAACGGCTTTATATTCATTTCGCAAATAACTCATCTGCTTTTATGAGATACATCAGAGGCGTCATGAATTTATTTTTAGTTAAAGATATTTTAGGACTAGCTAGAATAAAAAAAAAATAAGGGGAACATAGTTCGAGGTCGGGTGGTTATATACTGCTGTCAGTGTGAGTGATCGTCTTTTAAGACACATGGAAGTCGTAAAATGCTAAAGAGTTATGAACACGAAAATTTAAAATCGAAACTTTCTGTAATTAAAAAAAAAGTTGGGTTTATAATCTTTATCTCTTTTCTTTCTTTATTGTCGAAACTGCTTACGAGAGCGTTTCTGTGCCTACTTATATACGTGTTGTTATTTATTTTATAAATTATTTATGTTCGTTTGAGTGGAAACTTGTATTTATTGAAGTTATCAAAACACGTGTATCAATCGAACACGTGTTTATCTAGGAAGAGTGTCGGTCTAATTAGCTAAAGTATTTATAGAATACCTGATCAACAGGTATTCTGTTAAAGCACGCACGCTTTAGCGTATGTAAAGATTAAATGCCATTCGAAGGCTCTTTCTCAGTGCAGTCAGACGTTTTTCCTTCCACCCACCCACCATCACAAGTATTATCTTTGTTTTTAGCTCTACTGGTCAGAGACCAGAAGAGCTTATGCGATAGTAATGCGTCCGGCGTCCGTCCGTCTGTCTGCTGTCTGTCTGTCCGTCTGTCTGTAAACAATTTTTCAAAACGCTACTCCTCCTACAATTTTAGTCTGATTTCAATATTACTTGGCACACAAGTAGACTACACTAAGATACATAGAATAGTCCATCGGTTTTTGATTGCGATGAACGGTGTTATCATGGTTACTAAAAATAGAATTTTCTGTAAAATTCCTTTAAAACTCTACTCCCTGTACAGTTTTAGTTTGATTTCAAAATAAGTTGGCACACAAGTAGACTACACAAAGATACATAAAATAGTGCAATGGTTTTTGATAAGTACAAACCAGTAGAGCTACAGTCTCGACAGAGACTTCTGGTTTATTAATTATATGCTTTTTGTAGATTGGATGAGTTGTCAAGAGGGAAAGATGGAAATGTAAGATCAAGAAGAAAAATTTTGGGTGCACAACTGCATTATATAATAAAGAATGTTTCGAAGTATCATTTATTATATTAAGTGGTATGAGAGGAGTTGCAGATAAGAGATGGGCACCTATCAATATTACAGAAAGAATGGCCGTGCCCATGTTTCCTCTTGGAAACCCAAAATATGTGTCACGTCGAAAAGTAAAATAGGATGTGCACAATGGCACTATGTAACAAAGATTCCGTGAAAGTCTCATTAAATTTTATTCAGTGGGAGTAAAAGAAGTTCCAGATAAGAAATTGGTACCCCAAAGACGTTTAGACAGACGGACTAACATCCCGATGACTTAAGCCTATATACCCTCCCGCTTTTCAACCATATAACAGAGTTTTTAACGGATAAAATTTGACATTTTATTCAAAAATATGCAAATAATTTTTATGGAATTTTATTTGGTGGACAAAGATTTTTTAAATTTTTTTTATTAAGTTCATGATTTTCACCTCCTTAATAAGTGTGCTCCACTTCGGTATAATGAGATGTACTAAACTACAACGTAAGAAACAATTATAATCTAATATAAAAAAAAGTTCAAATAGTGAATAACCCTCACATCGTTAGAACTGTCCTATTAAAGGTGGCACGAAGTTTCAGTAAGCCTGATATTTCAATGCGTTTGGACCAGTCAATAGCCATTTTTCGGTTTGAGACTGGAACGATGGTTAAACCTGAATGGTTCCTGCTTATAAAACGTTAAGAGGGATCATCATAGTCGGTAGATGTTTTTTCCAATCCGTTAAAGAATCTGTAAAACTTTCAAAAGCTTTATATTTTTCACTTAATTATTATCATCTACATACGGGGTTTCTATCTCTCAGTAGACTCTAGTGTCGCGAAGTAAGGAGTTATTCTTACGTCGCGGGTTCGAATTCCACAGTGGAACGTGGAGACCGGTCTTCAGATGAGATCGTATAAACCAAAATACCGTGCCACAGTAGGTGCAGGTACGTAAAAAAGATCCCTCCCTACTCAATGGCCCCGAGTGCCGAGAATAGGACAAAATTTTCCCGATAATGACTAGGAGCAAACGGCAGTTGAGGCCAGTCCTCAGGGTATTATTACTCCTACATGGCACCCGATTCCACCTCTAATGTGTTTGAGGTTTTCTCTTCTCAAAACTTGATTAAATGGTCTTTTGAGTTTGAATACCGTTCCTTATCTCAAATGAGTATGTTTCATTACATACGGTACACCTCGGCGTTTAAAAAATCTATGCAATAAAGAATTGACTTTGCCCAGTTTGTAGAGAGATTCATTGACCCTCGATTCTCTGCAAGTATACGTAGTTTTATCTGTATCGTTAATAATTCCTGCGAGTTCCCTGTAATAACCGTTCCATTTTTCCTTTGAATTTTGGAATCTTATGTTGCTACAAACAAGAAATGACCACCTGCGTTTCTTTGGAGAAATATCTGTAAATTTACAATTTAAGTTAAATTTTCGAATTTTTATATATCCTAGATTCCTCATTTCAGCCTCATGTCTCGCACGTTGCTTTCATTTATGATTTGGTAAGTCATTTTTGAAATGTGGCTACAGGACCAATTTCAACCACATATTCTCCTATTCGGAACGATTTTTCTGTGAATATATAGAAAATATATTATCCTCTTTTTGGAGGGGTTGATTGAAGTAAATCGCTAAAACTTTGTTCCAATTCTCGGACATCTTTGCAAGCTTAATTGAAGACACTTTGCCAAATCATATCTGCTATTGCAGTAACTTGAAGAAGACACCCGCGTAGTGCAAGCAGTGGTTAGAGCGTCTGTTCTAGAGTTGCGAGGTAAGAAGTTGATCCTTACGTCGCTCTTACGTTCAAATCGCACTGTGGGACGTGGAGACTGATCTTTCGGATGAGACCGTATAAACCGAGATCCCGTGTCGTAGTACAATGTAGGTGCTGAGACACCCCTCTCTGGTCAATTGCCTTGAGTGCCGAGTGTAGGACAAAATTTGCAGCTCTCCGCCAGCGATTGGTGGCGTCTCCATATAAGTGAAAAATTCGAAGATCTTTTTTCGTGACTCATGATCGATCTAGAGCAGATGCTCTAACCACTGCGTCACACGGGCCGAGAAGTTGGATTATGAAGGAGAATGCTAACTATACCTCTTTTAAACCGATGACACAGCGCATTTGACATCACAAATAGTGTCATTGAAGTTGTGGGAAAATTTGGCTAGCAGACCGTTTCTGAATGAAATATCAATTCAGTTTTGTTTTCAAAATATAAATGCAATATTACCTGATAATTTAATGAACGATTCCCTCTTTCTAGTAACATATTTGATTAATTTTTCAATATCTGATGGCATCATTATATTCGAATGAAAGTACCGTCCAAGCATTTTAGTACTTGAGGGAAAACTAAACAAGCCTGCACGTTAATGAACACAAAAAAACAAAACTTTTTGAAATAAAATAAAATTTTAAGACAGAAATTGGAAAATAAGAATCTGAATTTTTTTTTCTTAATTTCAAGACTAACCGAACCCATTTTTTCCAAACGCAGACCTTTTATGAAACTAGATTTCCATTTATCCTTTCTTTTTTCTGCACCATTATGCATTTCAAAATGAACAAGAAATCTGTGAGCCAATGCTCACTAGTAATACCCCCGCTCTGATGTAAATAAGCATCATCTTGTTAATATACTGTTTACAAAAGTTCAATTACAGGCAGATGAAGTTGACATCAGATTCATATCAAAATTAATCCCACCATATGGCATGCCTCAACAAAGTCGGTAATAAAAATTTCAAGCATCTGCTATGAAAAGCTAATGAGAAAACTGCTACGAAGATTTGTCATGTATGAAACGACAGACGCACAGACAAACAGGAAGTTTATATCTTATTTAAACAAAAATGTATCCCACCATATGGCATGCCTCAGAGAAGATTGTGTTAAAATTTCAAGCATCTGTGATGAGTTGTTGCTGAGAAAACTGTGACGAAAATTTGATATGTATGAAACAGGCAGACGCACAGACAAACAGGAAGTTGACATCAGATTTAAACAAAAATGTATCCCACTATATGGCATGCCTCAGAGAAGATTGTGTTAAAATTTCAAGCATCTACGATGAGTAGTTGCTATGAAAACTGCGAAGAAAATTTAATTGTTATGCATGAATCACACAGACGCACAGACAAACAGGAAGTTGACATCGGATTTGAGCAAAAATGTATCCCACTATATGGCATGCCTAAGAGAAGATTGTGTTAAGATTGTGTTAAGAGTGTTAAGATTGAGTAGTTGCTGAGAAAACTGTGACGAAAATTTGCTTCGGACGGACACACAGCTAGACGGACGGACGGACAGACAGACACAAGGGTAAAACAGTATACCCCCCTCTCCTTCGGAGTGGGGATGTAATTATCCATGTTTATATCTGGAAACTACTTCAGTAGCCAGAATTTCGTTGTTTAAATGATGTGTTTGCAATTCTTTCAAGTTTCTTTCCTACCTCACTTAAGCTTTTTTTTACATGCAGGATTTTGACATATACCTGTGGAAGGGGTGTTGCTAAAACGCGGAACGGAAAACGGAACGGAAAGCGGAACGGAATGGAAAACGGAAAATTTATGTCAAGTAAATAAACTAAATTCGATATAAATCGGATATATAAAGCAATATTTTTAACATAAAAGTCATATTTAATAAAAATGTAACGTACAAAATGATATATTCATGAATCATGCACCCCTCAGAACTGGCCTGAGTACATGCGATGGTTTAGCATACCAACTAGACTCAAATCCTGAGTATCCATCTCAATGTTTCTAATGAATCTTTTTGTTAATAAAAGAAAGGTCATTAAAAAGATATTGTCTTGAAATTGGCAGAAGAGAAAAAATACTACTAGTAAGTATATAGATATAATCTGTCAAGATAAATATAACGAGTTTTGACAGGATCCTTGAGAGGGAGCAGTTTGGGACCAGCGTAGGGGTCCAGAGCCACACAAATTGATTTATTAATTTCATATATTTTTTACAAAAAGGGGGGTGCTTTTCCAACTTTTTAGACATTTCCCATGAGACAGTTTTAAATGGTTTACGGTCGTTCCGTACCCATCCAACCAACCCATATTTACCACATACAAATACACTGTATTTGCCATTGTATGTAAAGATGCAGCTATAAATTTGCCACATTAAGTAATATTAAAGAAAATTTTAACAACCAGATTAGAGGTGTTTAACCGAGCTTGCCGGAAAGGTTTGCTATAATCGTAATCTTAAGATTTTTTTTCATTTTATTTCTCTTAAAGTCATGGTTCATCAACATCAATCTCCCATGCAGAGTTGTCGTTCGTTCCTCTCTCAAACAACTCTGCAATGGGCTCACGTCAAGATTTTTGACATAACGTATAAAACGTGATATTTGCGAGATTATTTCAAATTTAATTAATATTTCTGGATTTATTTAGTAAATATCTATCTCAAAATTCAGACATAAGCATAGAAATTGAATTATAATGAATTAAAACAAACGCACTATTTCTCGTGTTTATGCGAGCCATGAGCCGATGGTAGAGAGTGCATCAACATATCAAATATTTGCTTCCCTCCCCTTACTTTATTTCCAGACATAAACTTTTACTATAGAAATGTTCATTCAACCCCTCCTCCGATTTTTGTTATTAATATAGTAAGTTAGTGTAAAAAAAATTCACTTAAAGATACTGGAGTTAAAACTTAACCCCCCTTCCCGAATCAAACAATTGTCCTTCTTTTCTCTTGTCAAATCACCCCCCCCCCCCCCCCCCCCCTTGCAAATTCGATTTTACGTCACTGCTATGTCAGCGATTTTCGTGAAGAAGAGACCGATCATGTCTTAATAGACTTGTATTTAATAATGAGGGATGAAATATGTATATAAGATACATTGTTTTTAATAAAATATGTGTGTTTTAAGTGAATTTATCTGAAATAATAAATTCCGTTTTCCGTACCGTTCCGCTTTCCGTTCCGCGTTTTAGCAACACCCCTGTGGAAGCGAGTATTGCAGCTAGTTATAGGAAATGTGTCAACATGGCTTTCGACAAACCCTGCATTAACCATATACCTGTCATAATGTTGAACAATGAATATGTGTTAGACTATATAAAATCATTAAAACAATATAAATTTAAATTGTATATTGTTTCACTGTATGGAGACGCCACCACTTGCCAGTGGAGAGCTGCAAATTTTGTCCTATAGTAGCCTATACTCGGCACTTACGGCAATTGAAAGGGAGGAATCTTCGTGTCAGCACCAACTGCGACACGGAACCAATTACCTCGGTTTATAAGGTCTTTTCGAAGGACCTTTCTCCAGTCCCGCAGTTGGATTCGAACCCGCGACGTAGGATTACATGTTACTCCTTACTTAGCGACTCTAGAGCAGAAACACCACAGTCAATGTTAAAAGGAAGGGATATAAATTTTTCTCGAAATATTCAAGCACAATATTTACTGTGTGAGGAGTGGCTCGATCCTATGAAACCATGCATCGTTAATTTCTACTCCTTTTCCCATTTCCTCAGGGAGATTTGTCATCAGAATAATCAGGTAGCGTTGAGTTATGACCGTTATGGTTTCTCCATCCTCTTCATTTAAAACAAATAAAGTCTCTATCGTACATGGTTCAAAAGTTATGGGGAAGGTCTAAAGTTTGCAGATTAAAGCTATTTTTAGCATATAGGTCAAGGTCACAGGTCATTCACCTTGGTGACATTTGAAAGAACTTAACAAGTGAAGAATGGATATACCAAATACAAAGTCTCTATCTTTAATTTTATGGTTTAAACGTTTTGGCGAAGAGGTTATCGTTTGCAGACAGACAGAACAAAAACAATATACGCCCCGGATCTATTGATTCCGGCGCATAAAAATGCTTTCAAACCCTACGAACAGACCAAGTATTTCATAAAAAAGACTGTATTCAGACAAAAATAAGATATTTTGATTAAAGCACAAAACTTTACAGCTTTAATTGTATTTGAACAATACCTTATTCAATTACTTTCTCTTTTATTTTCATGTAAGCAAGCTACGACGTACAAATTGTACTTCGGGTTCGTTGCCACGATGCTGTCGGTAAGTAAAATACAAATACCGATAAAGAATGGGTGGACTTAACGCCTTATTTTGGATCTTTTTGCGACTCCTCTTACAATCTGTATATGAAGTGAATCCAAAATAAATTATGTGCAATTGAAGGAGCAACATATACTTGGTTATATTATGTGGAACATTTGTGCCAAAACAATGCGCTGTTGTCGTGTATCAAAATTGAAGCAACGATACTTGAGTGTCGTCTTCCGGAATTCGACATGTACCCGGAGTGGTTTTTATTTCACACAATCAATATTTATAGGAGGCGGGGCTATCGATCGGTGTCATTGTTGACATCTCTCTCTATCCCTCTCTCTTTCCAAAAATTCGAATACGTGTTTAGCATTTTACAGCAATGTCAATATGAAATTATTTTAAAATGTGATGACACGCAAAATTAAAACAATTTTTAATTTGCTAAACTCTGTAAACGGCAACAAAACACATTCAAAGACATGATTTAGATCGAGGTCAGGGGGAAGAATACAATGTAACTGTTTTCACGAGTACACTCGCAGGTGGACATCACGTGACGAATTGTAATATTAAAGAGGTCAAACGAAGACATTTCAATGGAAGCGAGAAGTTTGTTTTGAACATGTTTTTTGTAAAATTAAGTGTGAGCACACGTTTGTCGGCTCTTCTCCTTTTAATATAACATTATTTTGTTCAATATACAACTACAGTTTTCTTAAGAACAGCCGACAAACATGTGCTGACTATGTATTCCGACGATGAAAAACGCGTGACCCTGATTATCTATTGATATTCAAGAAATCTTCAGGCACCATGCTTTCGATATTTATTTAGTTTACCTCGAAAAGAGTGTTTTAAATTTACATTTGTACCATGAATACACGGTTAAGATATCGGAGGTTTATATGATGGGAAAAAATAAACATTTTATGAAACTTAAATTTACGGCATTTTTTCTGGCCAGTTAAGTCCACCCATTCTTTATAAGAAGAACCTATAGCTACTACATAATCTGTAGCAGTCTTTGGCTGTATAAATATATTCACAACTAATAGTGCTATTAACGATTTATCAGTATTACATAATTTCAACGACCATACACACAAAAACTTTTTATGCCAAATCGCAGATTCGGGGGTATATAGTTTCTGTCGTGTCCTTTCATCACCTGATGCTGTGCAAAGCCTTTTAGTTTTTCTAAATATTTTTTTGCATCTGAGTAATATATAGAGTACCTTTTAACGAGTGTATCTTCAGATATCAGACGAGGGGGCTTGTCCCCCGAGTCTGATATCTGAAGATGCACGAGTTAAAAGGTATTCTATATGTTTTGTATCATTGTTCTCACGCACTGAGTATAACCATGATCTATCAATATCACGCTCATAGGGCATGTTCATCTTGGCAGGCCTATGTTCCCAGGGGTATATTCCCACGCACCGCTCTATGAAAATTTCATCATACCATTTCATGACCAATGAAAAAAGAGCACGTGATTCGCAAGTATAGGGCGCTGTTTTTCTCGAATATTTCTACATCGACAGCCATGGATGACGGCTGCGATTTTTTGTTGTCCCAATTTTTAGATACGGTAGAAACGGAAATCAAAATCGAAAATTCTGTAGGCCAGTTAGGAAACCTAAACATTTCACAATTAAGCGATGTGTACCTCAAGGAAGAAGATTCTACACCTATGGACTTTCAGACTATAAATTTTGACTTGGGTATTTTCTCGCGGGATCAAAATGATGGTGACATGAAAATGGAAACTTTTGAATGTGTTGAGCCGAACGAATCACAGAATCGAAGGTTCGCTGAAGCTGTGTCGGATGATGATTTGCGGCAGCTGATTGACTCTCAGACAAATCCTAATACGCGGAGAAATACGAAATGGTGTGTTGAAATGTTTAATAAATGGCGCGCATCTCGAGAAAATGTACCTTACATGAAAGAAATGAATGCAGAAATGCTGAATTACTGGTTACAACGCTTTGTGTTGGAGGTACGTAAACAGGACGGCAGTGAATATCCCCCGCGTACTCTCTACTTCATTGTTTGTGGATTACTGCGTCATTTGCGAGAGGAAAACGTCCATAATATGAATTTTCTTGATGAACATGATCACCGTTTTGCCGTTTTCCGTAAAGTTTTGGACGCCCGTATGAAGGAATTGTTATCAAAAGGCTTAGGCACCAAAGTGAAACAAGCTGATCCAATTTTGCTGGATGATGAAGAAAAAATCTGGACTAAAGGAGTATTCGGGTCACACTCGTCTCAAGCTCTACAGTACACAGTTTTCTTCTATAACTGTAAGATATTCGGTTTGAGGGCCTTTGACGAACACAGAAATCTGGAGTGCTCCCAGTTTGAAATTGGGCAAGACGAGCAAGGAAAATTTATTCGATTTACGGGCAGATCATCTAAGACTTACAAAGGGGGGCTGAAACATCTGCAGCTTACCAATAAAGATCTAAAACATTACTGCCAAGAAGGTAAGTTGTTTCTATTAGTATATTTTAAAATTGTACTCTACTAGATCTACAGAGCTTTTAGTTATTTGTCCGGCGATCGCTTAGTGTTGATGAAAAAGAGAAATGAAATAGAGCGACAAGTTTTGTTTTAAGAGTTATCCCCCTTAGATATTGATTTTCTACAGAATGTAGGCTAGGCCTACCGGGTTCGATTATGCGCAAGGCGCCGGTTTTGATTTCCGTTTTGAAACACAGGGCTGGAAAAAAACTGCTTCGCGATATTTGATCATTTATTCTTTGCTTACAGAAAAGTAGTACATCTTAAAATTTTCTTATTTTTTCAGGTGAACGGTGTCTTGCAGATTTCTATCGTACCTATCTCGAGGCTCTCAATAATGATGGACCTTTTTACCGCCGTCCCTTAGCTGTCGCAGGTCCTGTATGCGTGCGATATGGCGAACAAGTGCTGGGAGTTAACAAACTTAAGGGCCTGATGAAGGAAATTACAGGAAAAGCAGGACTGAAGGGAAACTTTACCAACCACTCAGGCAAGAGGACATGCGCTACTCAGTTATACCACGCAGGGATCGACGAGCAGGAAATCATGTCTCGGACCGGTCACAGGTCAGAAACGGCAGTAAGGAAATACAAAAGATCAAATTCAGCACTACAAGAGCGTGTTTCCGAAGTTTTGAATCCCCCAAATGTGAAAAAAATTAAATGTGAAACAACCACTCTTAAAACGAGTGAGTGTGAAAATATTCAAGATGAAAATTTGAGTCCGGTGTGCGACAGTGCTGTTGTACCTGAAAGTGAAATTGCGACTTCCAGGGGAAATGCCGCGAGTCCAAATACCAGCTGCATTTTGAAGCCGGGCTCGGTATTTAATAATTGTATTTTTCATTTTTAACTCCCGAGTGGCTTTCTTTCAACAGTAAAAAAAGAAATCATTGTGTTTTCTTGTATTAAATGTCTTTTTTATTTTATTTGAGCACGTTTTAATTTAATGTTTTGTACATGTAACTTACACTGTAAACACAGAAATTGCAATAAAATACGATTTTTTTTCATTTCTTGCTTCTTGTCAGTGGTGTGATCTATCACAGATACATCACGGAAAACTGTTATGTATCAGGAAAAAATGAATGGCTGAGATCAAAGGAAAACCTCTCAAACAATGATACAAAAAAGATAAAACATTCAATTTTTCATCAGCAGGATCATAAAAAATTTCTTCATCTGACTCTTTCTTCAAGTTCAGGATTTGTTGTGCTGGAAGATCCTGGTCAATAGTATCAGTGTCACAGGTGTTAATGTCCTGATCCAACTGAACCAACTCACTAAAGTCACATCCAAAAAGTTCATTTGATAATTTTGTACTGATAACGGGACATCAATATCTTTATCTTCACTCTAATCATCATTGTCATTAGAAGTAGGAAAACTGAAGCCTGCTTTTTTTCAAAACACTTCGTAATAGTACTGGTCTCAACTTCTTGTCATGCTTGATTTAGCCAGTAAACAATGTCTAGGATGTTTGTTTGGCAGAGAAGTTCTGTACTCCCGACTCCTGGCTGTTTTCCATCTGGGTGAGAATGTACTGCATATATGCAAGTAATAAAAATATATTTTTTTAAATAATAATAATAAACAAGAGATGTTTGTAAAACACTTATGCCCCCTCCCCGAAATTTCCAATTCCAACTGGCATAACTCTAACAACCAGAAGTCTCTGTCGAGACTGAAGCTCTACTGGTTTGTACTTATCAAAAACCATTGCACTATTTTATGTATCTTTGTGTAGTCTACTTGTGTGCCAACTTATTTTGAAATCAAACTTACTAAAACTGTAGAGGGAGTAGCGTTTTATAAGAATTTCACAGAGAATTCTATATTTAGTAACCATGGTAACACCGTTCATCGAAATTAAAAACTGATGCACTATTCTATGTATCTTACTATCTTAGTGTAGTCTACTTGTGTGCCAAGTTATATTGAAATCAGACCAAAACTGTAGAAGGAGTAGCGTTTTAAAGGTTTTTCACAGAGAATTCTATTTTTAGTAACCATGGCAACACCGTTCACCGAAATCAAAAACCGATGCACTATTCTATGCTTAGTGTAGTCTACCTGTGTCCCAAGTTATATTGTACTCAGACCAAAACTGTAGAAGGAATAGCATTTTAAAGGAATTTCACGGAAAATTCTATTTTTAGTAACCATGGCAACACCGTTCATCGAAATCAAAAACCGATGCACTATTCTATGTATCTTAGTTTAGTCTACTTGTGTGCCAAGTTATATTGAAATCAGACCAAAACTGTAGAAGGAGTAGCGTTTTAAAGGAATTTTATAGAGAATTCTATTTTTAGTAACCATGGCAACACCGTTCATCGAAATCAAAAACCGATGCACTATTCTATGTATCTTAGTGTAGTCTACTTGTGTGCCAAGTTATATTGAAATCAGACCAAAACTGTAGAAGGAGAAGCATTTTAAAGGAATTTCACAGAGAATTCTATTTTTAGTAAACTTGGCAACACTGATCACCAAAATCAAAAACCGATGCACTATTCAATGTAACTTAGTGTAGTCTACCTGTGTGCCAAGTTATATTGAAATCATACCAAAACTGTAGAAGAAGTAGCGTTTTAAAGGAATTTCATAGAAAATTCTATTTTTAGTAACCATGGCAACACTGTTCATTGAAATCAAAAACCGATGCACTATTCTATGTATCTTAGTGTAGTTTACCCGTGTGCCAAAATATATTGAAATCAGAACAAAACTGTAGAAGGAGTAGCGTTTTAAAGGAATTTCAAAGAGAATTCTATTTTTAGTAACCATGGCAACACTGTTCACCGAAAATCAAAAACCGATGCACTATTCTATGTATCTTAGTGTAGTCTACCTGTGTGCCAAGTTATATTGAAATCAGACCAAAACTGTAGAAGGAGTAGCGTTTTAAAGGGATTTCACAGAGAATTCTATTTTTAGTAACCATGGCAACACCGTTCATCGAAATCAAAAACCGATGCACTATTCTTTGTATTTTAGTGTAGTCTACTTGTGTGCCAAGTAATATTGAAATCAGACTAAAATTGTAGGAGGAGTAGCGTTTTGAAAAATTGTTTACAGACAGACGGACAGACAGACGGACGGACGCCGGACGCATTACTATCGCATAAGCCCTTCTGGTCTCTGACCAGTAGAGCTAAAAATGGTGCGATCGTACCAAAAAAAAAAGAATTTGACCTAGATATCAAGTTTATAAATCTGTATAATAAATTTCATTTCAATATGTGCAATCTCTGCAAAGAAAATGATAGTAAACTGCAAATAATTGGAATTTTTCTAAGTCTGAATCTTTATACTAAATTTTATTTCTGTATGTGCAACGGTTGTGAAGAAAATTAACGGAGATTAAATGGACCGACAGACAGCAGAAAAGCAATATGCCCTCCATTCTTCGAAGGGGGGGGGGGGAACAGAGCTTAATCGCATCTTTTCAAACTAAAGCAGGGACGTACCGGTGTCATATAGTGAGACTTCCGCCATAGTGAGACTTCCCCCCGGAAGTCTGGCTAAATAGTGAGTCTTCCCCTTGGGGGGAAATATGGCTATATAGTGAGACTTCCCCCATAATGACCATAGTGAGTCTCCCCCCTTCGGTTTTCGGTTTGGATTTTATATACATTGACATAATTAAATTTTTATTGCATGCTTTAGGGACCTTTTAACTTTGATACATTTTAATTTTACGAAGTATTTTAAGGATTTGTATTTCAATTTGAAATTAAATTTGCGTGATATTAATGAAATTACTTCACTATAAAATCAAATAAGATGGATTTGAGTTCTAATGCCTAAAATTATCCTTAAAGTAGATTTAAACTTTATGTACATGAAACTTTCGATAAATATAGTTAGGAACTAAGAAAATCATAATTGAGATTTGGAATGCATGTTTTATTTTTCACATTCGAGCACAATTATTTTATTTCTCGCATAGTCTTAAAGTAAATTAAATTTTTCTTTTTTTTCGCTACATTTTTTTTAAGTAAATCGGTTGAACCATATCTAATGTGGAAATAGCTTATGTTTGTACACAAACAGAAAAACAAACAAACAAAATTTTGCAATCATTTTTTTTATTCAAATGCTGAAAACAATCAGAACATTTCATATAAGTGACCAGTGAACTAATAAAATTATTCGTTATCAATACATGTAAAGGAAAGGGTATACATATTATATATATTATATCATCTCAATGTACATGCATATGTTATAATGGATATCAAACAGTTAAAACTATATTCAAACTGTTCATGCATATAAAATAATATATAAATACATGTATATATATGGAAGATAATTTCTTCATAAATTAACACTGTGAATTTTTTTAAATAATACAACAATGTTCCGGAAACTATAATAAGAGGGGGAAGTCTTGCTATGAATGTGGGAAGGCTGGCTATAAATTGAGCCTTCCTCCCAGAAAAACGGCTATGTAGTGAAACTTCCGTGGGGGAAGTCTCACTATATAGCCATTCTTCCGGGGGGGAAGGCTCACTATATAGCCAGCCTTCCGGGGGAAGACTTATTATATAGTGAGCCTTCCGGGGGAAGACTCAATATGGGGGAAGTCTCACTATACGACACCGGTACCTGTTTTCTCCTAAATGTAAGCTTTGCTGTCTGGAAGCCTACACCATTTTTTTTCCATGCAATTTTCATGCAATACCTTAATTTTTCCGCACTTTTTATCTGTTGCACTCTATCTTAGAGCAACGTTTAAAATATAACTGCTTTTGGTCATCCTCACAATATTCGAGCGACTGTTGAGCGTCCGTTTCGAGAGATCAGCTCTATTTTCAACTTCGATTAGCCTCTGAGTTTAATCGGGTCATCCATACGGTGAATGATGATTCGATAATATTTAGTTGTTTACGGAATCAAATATGGCTGACCCGATTTTGCTAATTTAAAAGTTGTCTAAAGTCCTTTACTGTATTTACATGTAACAGCTTTTTGATACTAAGGGGCAATGAGTGATAACTCCTATAATCTTCATTAGGTTTAAAGTAAAGGGATATTTATTTACTTTAATAAAAAAAAAAACATTAAAATATTGGGAAAAAACTTGCGTATCTAGCAATTTATATAGCTTTTTATTTCATACAGGAAAACTAGACTAGAATACATAAATAGGTTTTTTAGTTCCGATGAAAGCTGTTGACATGATTACTCCAAAAACTATTGCTCAAAAGGGTCTCAACAGATAAAGCATTAAAAAGGAAGATAAGAAATTTATGATGCATTAATATGCACAAACATTTTTAAATAATTATTCAGTAAATCATCATCGAAATCATTGACTGAAACATTAATGACTTTTTTCCACTTATCAATGAAAAACACGTTAAAGCCCCTATAGAAGTATGAAAGGACCGCTCATTGACTTGGAACACTAGGAGCAATGAAGAAAATAAGAATTAAATTGATCATATCGGGAAAATATGCTTGTCGTCTAGGTGTTGTTTTGCAAACAGGTTTCAAATTTCTGACTCCGAAAATATCCACATACATTCCAGACCTTTACATGGTGCTAGTGGGGGATAAGATGCAGTAAACATTCAATATCTGGATGAAAGAGTAATTGGATATCATTGCATTGATAAATCATGATCATTTTTTTTTCATTTTATATTCTTATATTCCATGGTTTATATATTAATGCAATAACTGCTTTCATTCCTAAAAAAAACTGAAAGGTTCTAATTTATTAAATCACTGCTAAATTACCCATAACTTTCACTTAATAATCGTAAATAAACCAAATCCGAGCAAATGTGAATAAAATTAATATTTTAAAAATATCAAGGATAATAACATTAAAAGGTAAAATATATCGATGAAAATCTTCAAGCAATGCAAATTCTTAATAGAACACATTTCGTTATACAGTAATATTCAAGGTAAAAATATACTAGGGATGGTAGGAAATATCCTTACCTAAGCGACATAATTAAATGGAACACATTATTGTTCGTAGGGAAAAAATGTTCGTTGATCACCCTATCCGGAATTTACATCTCCGCGAACAATTATTTTGAGAATAAATTTATTCATTAAATCGTCTGAATACACGTGTAAACCACGAAATCACGACCTTAAAGAAGCAACAGAATTTTGTTTTCCTTCGAACAGTGACCCTCGCAAATTTTAAATAAAGTAACAGCATACATTTAGCATATTTTAACAACTAAACAAGCTAGGAATATTTCGGAACTATTTTAATTAACACTTTTATAGAATTATAAATGTGTCATCAGAAGACCGGGCTACCCGACGTATGATTTGAAATGGGCGAGAATAAATGAAAATATTTCTTATAGCATGAACATCTGTTTTTGGGATTTTGGGCTTAGATTTCTGCTTATTTGGTAGAATTTGATCTAACAGGTGTGTGTGTAAAACACTGATGCCCACGTAGGACAAGTCATAGCGAAGGGTTCATTTCTCGAATGCAAATAAACTCCAAGGTCAAGTGCAGGGATCAAAAACTATGATAGTAGAAGAAATGAATTGTTACTAGTAAAGCATTAACAAAGGTCATAGCACCAACACTTTGACCAAGGTTATAAATTTCACAAAGTAGTTCAAACTCCGAGATTTTTGGGATAGAAGCAAGTCTTATCACAAATATACACATACGAAATAGAAAAAAAGTTCCATCATTTTCATGTAACAGATTTTAAAAAAAATGTATCTAACGTTGACATCTAAAATCACATAAACTTATCCTTTACATTTGGGATTTTGATTATTTACATGTCAAGCTTCATTCTGTACATAAATAATTTAGCGCATTGATTGGCTTTCTTACGTTAAATCAATACAAATCGTATATAAAATGTTACAATGTATATATATTTTTGGCTATGTACAGGGGCACGTCGTTTCTGCGTGTGTGTTTTTTAGGTTATTTAAAATAGATGACAAAAAGAAAATTCAGAAATATGTAGTTTACTGATTTCAGGGAGGAAATAGTGACCGATCTAACTCTTTATCGAACTATTGGAAAATGCCAAGACCTGGTCAGATAGCAGGAAAATTAATCTTTCTAATAACACAAAATATGTATAGCAAAATTAATTTTAATAATTCAACAAAATTTGGCGGCAATGAAGCTGCTATGCTTTATCAAGGTAATGCAA
Organism: Saccostrea glomerata; assembly: GCA_003671525.1. Classification (NCBI taxonomy): domain Eukaryota; kingdom Metazoa; phylum Mollusca; class Bivalvia; order Ostreida; family Ostreidae; genus Saccostrea; species Saccostrea glomerata. The sequence goes on from PRKT01000313.1 coordinate 553,825, forward strand.
ACACGGGTATCGGGGAACATTCCATATAATTACCGTCAAAATCTGGGTTATTAGTCTCAATGGCAGACACTCCCTGAATCATCGCTCGCGTCAATACACATAATCGCCAAAATAATACACTTGGATGCTTGATAAAAAATCAATACATAAACAACAATAAATTCTCAGGTATATGAAGTCTATTTCAATGCAATCGACCAGACATTTAAAGCTTTTCACTGCATCATGTCAATCACTAAACTCTCATTATCTCCCACCAATAGAAACACTGATAACTCGTTTTCTACCAGTATCTCGGCGGGATGCTTCATACCTGCACTTGATCTAGACTGTATATATAAAGCAGTGTGACAAGTCGTCAATAATCAATTTCTACATGATGAGGTTCTACCTGTTGAAGGCCAGTGTTTGCCGACCATGCAGCTTTACTTCGATTTTTGTCAATATACAGCAGCTAGAAGAATCTACATGATTGCTTTATAATTTGTTTTGAAGTGTTTTATAGCCTGTGTGTCATGTACAAAAAGGATTGAACGACATTTACTGTGAATGTTGGATGTGTATTTTTTGGGGAAAGAAAGTTATAATCAAGCATGAACGGTTCAATACCAAATTTGCGGAAAAATGAAGAAACAATATCGAGCCCGAAAATAATGTCTCCAAGGAGCGGTCCTTTTAGCCCAAAACCATTCTCGCCCAGAGTTAAAGAAGCGCAGAGATTTTTTCCTCCCGATCGACCGGTCTTAAGAAGTCAGAAGTCCCGGGATGATGAGAGGAAAGAAAGTATTTCACAATCAAGCCCTAGTAATGAGAAAGAAGCGCCTCTTTCTCCAGAAGCGAGGCTTGAGTGTAGGAGAATGTCAATCGCAGGACTGAGTCGTCGCCGTTCGTCTATAATGGCAAATTTACCATCCTCTTCCCAACAACAACCTCCACGATCTTTCAAGGCAATTGGAGGTAGAGTTGCTTCCTTGGTACGTGCGAAAATGGCTTTCCAGAAGACAAATTTGTCCTCAATTGACGATCAAAGTGAAATGACAGTTATAAAGGAATTGCCGAAAAAGCCCAGGTTTAGTTCACTTATGTCCCCAGAAGCCCAGTTTGCCATGATGAAGGGGTATGAAGATAATGTGTATGGAAAAATTTCCACAAGTAAACCTGAGGTTAAACCATTTTTAAAGAGAAATAAGACCCCCGAACAACCAATTGATATCAAGGATGTAAAAAGGCCAACGATTACACGCCAAAATTCTATGATTGATGTGCGGAAAAATCCATTTACCCCATTACATTCTAGCACACCTCGTTCAACATCAGGTTCGGAGATTCCACAAAGGCCATATACCGCGCGACGGGCAAGGTCGTTGTCTCGTACCCAGAGTCTCCCGACCTTTGTGCCTAGGGACAAACAACTTGTATTAACTTACAGGCTTCAGAGTGCTATGGACATGTTGGACACTCTTAGAAGTCACGACGGTGAGAATCCGCTATCTCCGCGAATTAAATCTGCTCATAGTGAAATTAAACCTCTCGACTTTAATAAGTGGACACAAGCCTGGAGTAGAGAATTTCAGCTCTCTACGAAATCATGACTAAAATATATGTAGCTATAACGGTTGCATATACAATGGTTAATCTAATACTGTCCAGCTTTGTGAATACTAAAAGTCGTTAATAAATATTACTTGATTAATCAAAAAGGTTTAACCATTCAATCAATTCGACATTGAAATTAATAATGTTATACATATTACAAGACGTACTTATGGCGATTGAAACTAGTTCGGTCTTTGGTCTAGTAATCGTCCCTGACTATTTAGGTCTAGTAACGTTAATGGTACATGTATAATGTTGTTGCCTTATCAAATGGAGTCAAACACAAACACAATTAAAATAATTTCCCAACAGTCATCCCTTCATCAATATATGTGAGCAATAAAGATGTGATGTCGCGTCTGTTTACAAATAATTTATTTTACAAGTCTAAATATTTGAAGAGCATCGTTTCATCGAGCATTGATTATTGGGGTTAGAGAAGATTTTATTTCCGATCGCTTACTTGCTACTATCGTGATGTGAGATCGTATAATGATTAAGAAGGCATTATTTATTCCTGTGTACGATAATTTTTACCTTTCACATAGACCATTAACATTATAACTCCAATCAAAAACGATTATTATCCTTACATCGTATGGAAAGTAAATCTTTTCTAACCTGAATTATATTTTAAAAGGTTAAATATCAGTGTATTATGTACACTAGTTTTTTTTCGTTTTACTGGTAATCAGAATTTCCTTTGGATAAGAGATTACATGTAGCTTCTCATAAATTATCGACTTTTTTATATGAATTATCAGTCGTTAACAATCTTGCAAACAAAATGTGAATTTATAATGAAATTATTACTGCATCATACATAATTAAATTGAATTCGATTTGTATCGACAGTTTCTTTAGAGAGACCCTACAATGATTTATGCATTTCTTTTCAGTCTGACAATAATGGCACAGGGTAGGTAAAGCAAAATCATCGTCTACTTGAGTTATCGATTCCATATTTTAAAAAAAAATATGTACCACTGAACAAAAGCGTAATTTATTCAATGATTTGCATAAAAATTGTTTTATTCGAACGTCAATACGTAATCTACTGCTATGCTTTTCTTCAGTTCTAACCACATAGCTTTTGAAAGGAAGTCCATTAACGCAGTTTCGAGGTACTTCCGGCCATTGAGGAGGAAAATCACAATCGCAGATAATCCCGCTTGAAAACTACTGGAAAAATCCAATTTGGATTTAACCTGGTTACGACAGATAAAACAAATAGACCTTATAAAATATGTAGAGCTTGTTGAATCTTCATCGTTGACAATAAAAACAGTTTCTAATTCAGGTTCTTGTTAGAACTAGGTTTGCTCTTGTATCTCGTGAAAAACAGAGACTTTATCATCAAAGTTATTTGAAAAGCAATTACTAGTCTTTTGTAACTACGTCGAAGACCGAGTTAAAAACACAACCCCTATCCTTCTCCTTTTTCTTCTTTACAGTTGTTCCATCGCATTTTCTGTCTCCCATTATTGCTTTAATTCACGTGAGAATCTTTCCCTCAGTTAATTTTTTATACACTCTTATCGACATATTTTATTGCACTCCTTTAACATAAGTTTTAAACTGGTAAACATTTAAGTATAGGCATATCATATATTCAGATTATACTGCAAGCGCTCTATAGAAAGAAAAAAGAGTACAAAACTTGTACACTCTGACGAAATTTTTTATGTTCAATTTATGATGGATTTAATTTGAAACCAGTTAATAAAATTTCGACCTCTTACATAAAGTATTAAATGCGAAGGGGCTTCTCCGCTCGATTCTTTTCGTTTTAAATTTAAAAACATTATATCGTACCTATAGGAGAACTGATACGCTAAACGAAATATTTTGCCAGATAATTATGTTCCCAGTTTTTAAAGCCCTTATGAGGAGATGTTCTGAAAAGAATCCCCCAGCACATCTATGTGGTTTCAAGGATTTTGATTCTATTGCATTCATGCTTGGCACAATATACACGCTGATCAAAGCAATATACTTTCTTAATTGAATGTTCTAAATGTAAATTACTTTTAAATAAAGTTTTCTACGATAAGTAATTGATTCAGTTCGTTAAAGTCAATTTCAAATAAAGATTAAAATGGATTAATATCTAAATTGTCATGCCGATCATTTCCGTGGGGGAAAACCTAAATGATTTTTATCAGTATATTTTCATTAACGTACATGAGTATCAGTGTATCAACTGTGTATATGATTAATAAAGCAAAATTAGCAAGCCAATACAGAGAATTTGTGTCACCCGCTGAAGGGAAAAGGAGGATGCTCAGATTAGGGGTTGAATCCCCCTTCCCCAGTTTTGCAGAATTATTAAATTATTATATTTTATAAACATGGATATAAAGATTTCACTGCTTCTTCTTTAAATGTGTATACATATATGAGCATCCTTTAAATATAAGATATTTTTCACATATTAATAATATTTTATGCACGCCAGACGTCATAACTTCTTCATTTCAAATGCTATATTAAAAAAGCCTCAACCTTTCGGATAATTAGCGAGAATATTTCACCTCGACGAACTTAATGCAACAAAGAATTTAATGCAAACAACAAGTCACATACGTATCGTATATATGTTTACATCACGTTCCATGCCACTTTGTCAAAATGTTACAAAACAACCAAGTTTCTAGTTCAGCCTCTGCTAAACCTTTAGACTTCAAAATCAATATGCGTCTTCTTAAGGTCATAGGGTTCCAAGGCTTCTCGAGATATCGCTTTGAAACGAAAGTGTTACAGACAGACATAAATACAGCGGAACGGAGGGACAGACAGAAGGGGGCATGTAGAGAGTTATCGTTATGATTATGTAATTGCAAAAACTCAAAAGCTTAATCGCTCGGAAATACACGTTTTACAAACACACGAAATGTAGGAATTTCCGAACTTGACCTCTAAATAAATGGCGGTCTACTTTAAGCCATGCATAGGGGGTTGTGGTATAAAAATATCATGATGCATCAAACTTGTGCTCGATGTTTACCGAAGTGAAAAGTAACTCAAATTTGACGAAATTCCACCAGAATTGAGAAAAAATCGGGAAAACGTCCTATTTCTGCACCCTTTTGTGGCCTCCGTGTATGCTTTGAATCAAAATTAGTGCTGGCTTTAAAACAAGCATCAATTTAGGATCTTAACTACAAATTATCGCTTCTTTTTGTAATGTTTGGTACTGCCGTTTAAGTTCTCAAAAAATGTAGTGCTGTTGTCATCCATGATAAGTTTTCGTACATCCAGGCCTTTTTCTTTCAAAGACTTGATGCACTTCACGGTAAGGAAAGGTTCCATGCCTTTAGCTGAACCGCTCCAGTTTTTTCGACAGCTGTGAGATTTACACAAGCCTCTTCCTCTTTTTTCTAAAAGACTTGCACGCCACACCATAAGAAAGGTACTTTTTTGTATTTTTCCCAACAACCGTTACATGTCCTTCAAAAAAAGTTATATCAAGAATTTAAATATTTTCGTGTGAGTTTATTGAAAAAATATAATATAAAAACAGTTTAAATGATTTTAAAAAGGGAAACGGGCGATAATCACTATGTGTTAATGGTGGAAGATGCAGCCCCGCTCAAGAAATATGTTGACATGATACCTGTATGCTTAACGTATTTACTGATTGATTAACAGCTGCAATGGTTTTCAGAAGAATACAGATATAAGAAATATGTACGGTAAATCTCGATTCCCGCCTACATTTTGGATTCATTTAATTCAATATAAATAGCAATTTGGCCATAAAATCTTTGTTAAATACAAAAAACAGTTTAATGGTAAATGACGGATTGTCTTAATGCCAGCGCTAAATAGCAAATTATCCATAATTCCAGCTCTTAAGAACAAGAGGCCCACGGGCCTTATAGGTCACCTGAGTACCATGCAACAACTTTCCAGCGATTGTATTTGGTTCGTGTTTTAATCCAAAAGGCATGAAATTAAAAAATTTTGAAAGAGGCACCATTGCTTTTCAAAAGGGCAGATTTCAAAGCATTAATTTATTTTTAGTCAAAGAACCCCCCTGGTACCCATGACCCAGCGGCCCTGAAATTATCTATTTTGAAAGAGGCCCCTTTCTTCATTACAAGGCAAGCATTTTTTTTTAATGTTTAGGTTTAGTTATGAACATGAGAATTAAAATGTCCCGAATGAGAAGAAAATAATTTTTTTTTTCATATAAATCAATTATTAACATTTGTACATTCTTTTTTTATGCCATTCTAATAGGCTCCTTACCACTGGACACATAATGCTTACAAATAGGAAAGTAGAACATTGCTATTTCATCATCTGCCAGTTTGGGCCAGTTATATAAATTTTGTGATGTTGGTCAAAATGTATTTTAAAAAATCAATTCTTTAAATGTCTTTCAATATATCTTCATTTTTTTAATATGTGTTAGGT
>PRKT01000313.1:569264-580012 GCA_003671525.1 Saccostrea glomerata
ACTCCTCCTACAGTTTTGGTGTGATTTCAATATAACTTGGCACACAAGTAGACTACAATAAGGTACATAATTCTGTCTATTGGTTTTTTACTTCAATGAACGGTGTTGCCACAGTTACTAAATCACAGTTACTAAGTTACTAAACTAGTTATAGAAATTTCTGTTATATACTCTCAAAATGCTACTCCAAATACAGTTTTAGTCTGATTATAATATAATGTGGCATGCAAGTAGACTACACTAAGAACATAATGAGACTTAATCAAGGATCATATTATCCTATTTATTGCTGTTGTAAAGTTTCAAATCCCAACTGCTTAAGTACTTTTCTCTTCCTTTGCTATATAATAAGTACAAACCAGTAGAGCTTCAGTCTCGACAGAGACTTCTGGTTTAATTTTCATGTCAAAAATATGACAAATAAACTGAGTTCTGTTTTGAAATAAAGGTAAAGTCATTTTTTGCTAAGAAATAAGGAATCTAATCTAGATCTACACTTGTAATCTTCTTACCATGGTATGAAACTGCATGTATTGGATGTCTGTATGATAGTGTTTTGTTGTAGAATTCTTTTTATCTAAATAATGTTACTTTAAATATCAACATCGAATTTTTATATTTGACCAAAACTGTTTAAAGACCAAGTCGGCAACGCCAAACCAACAAGATTTGAATTGTGGCCTAATTAACAAACTTTTTCTCTTTGCTTTCAATATTTTTAACTGAATAAAACTTAATTGATTCTCTGATGCCAGATGGATAATACTGATTTAAAGTAGGATAACGCTAGTTCTATCCTTTGCTTGCTGATCCTGGTGATGCTGTTTTTGAAATGCCGATCGTGATGCTAGCTAAATGCCGATGCTTATTTTGCTTATGCTGATATATGTAAAAAAAAATCCCTGCAGTATATTCAAGGGACTTTTGTGATGTAAAAAATAGTCATGTTTTAGAAATATAGTGCATATGTAAGAGTTTTATTATCAGTTAGATCTTCGGTCTTACTACCTACCGGTATAACAAATAGTCCTTAAACTTATCACAGGCTACCAATTTTAAGGCAAAAATTTCTAGTTTGTGCGCTGGATAATTTTTCTCTGCTTTCGTTAGCTCTCTGCTGTCATAGCTTATGGCATAATTCTGTAATTAATACTTGTGATGAATTTTTTTTTTTTTAAATAAGCATTCTGTTAGTTTAAAGTCTATTTAACACCCCCTACATGACAACTTACTTGTATGATGAAGTTTTAAGTATTTTTAAAAGAAGTTAAGGTCAAGAGGACAAAAATGTTGGTAACCAAGGAAATGACCCTTACAGAAAAAACTAATAGAAACTTATAAGTGTTTTATAATCCACTTATTAGCAATAACTTATAAGTCACTTATAAATTTTGAAATTTACTTATAAGTGTACTTATAAGTCAAAGTAAGTATAAGTGAGGAACAGATTTCGTTAATACTTCACTTGTAAGTAAAGATGAGCTGCATATCAGTGAATATTTCACTTATACCTCACTTATAAGTGAAGATCAGTATAGTATGAGCGAAGTATAAGTGTGGACTTAGAATTTTTACCCTAAACTAGACTTCTCTCAAGGAGCATTATGGGTATTCAAGGTAGCCAATCAGAAAGTTTGTCTCTGCAGAGATCAGCAACAAGAATTTGAAACCAAGTTTGTGTCTGTGAAAGCATACATGCCAACTTTCCCGATTTAGGCGGGATTCTCCCGATTTTACCCTTTCATCCCGCTCTCCCGATCGGGAAATGAAAATTGCCCTAATTTCCCGATTTGAAAGAAGTCCGATTTTCAGTTTCCCTACCGCCGAATTTTTGTCATTCGGGATAAGAATATCAGACTTGTTTATTCAATGCACACAGTAAAGTTCCATTGTTTATTTAGTGTCAAGAGTTGTTAATTAGCCACAGAAAATCACTTCCCGGTTGAACGCACACACTGCTGTCCAGGCATGGGTAGCTTATAGCCTGGAGCAGTTAGGGGATTAATCTCGTCGGTTTGAAGGTGTATGCAAAGTAAAACACATAGATTAAGGGCCTAATTATTAGTCATTTTACTTAAAACAAAAATAAAAGACAATTAAATGATAATAAAACAATAAAATAAAAATCCAAAAAGATCGTTTTTGAAAACGAAAGTAGAAAACTTCAAAGCATAACTGCTGATTTTATCTGCTAATAAAAAAAAATATTGTTACAGTATAGTTTGCCAGTCAAAAAAAAAATATTAAAAATAATTAGAGGAAAGCATAGTCTTATGTTAAGTACATCGACCCCCCCCCCCCCCCCTATAGCTTTTTGTTTATCATTGTAATGAATAAAATTGATGACAAAATCAAAAGAACGTTGAGACTAAAGCAAATGTATGGTTAAACAGCAAAAGTTTCGCATTATAACGCGAAAGTTTCGCGTGATTTCGCAAGTTTCGCGTTATAACGCGAAAGTTACGCGTTATATCGCGAAAGTTTCGCATTATAACGCGAAAAATTTATTTTTCTTACCTTCGAAAATGAGCTCATTGGGCTTTCGTAGTATTAACAAGAGAAGTTGCAGACAAAAGATGGGTACCCCAAAGCATAACGGATAGACGAGGGACGGACACCCCCATCACTATATACCAATGTTTATTATGCGTTAAAATTGGCATATTGAAAGGTACTCTCTATGGTCTGTGACAAGAAAATTCATACAAGTACATGTATTTAGAAAACAAGTGGGGGTTGTATTGCTTAACATCGGTTTTTGAATATCAAGTATTGACTTTAATTTCATATTTACCAGATAAACTATTATAATTGCGTCCACTCTTCTGCCAGCCACCGTCGCATGAAATCTCCGCACCCTCGCTGCAACTTAGATCTGGAACGTCTCCGCTGATGAAGAATTTTTTTTTTTCGATTAACTTTTGAAAATGCATGACATGATTGTCATGGAAAATAAATTTTAGAAATTTAGCCCCTTTTAACATATATATTTAATATTATAAAAGAATTTCCCCTTGCGTGATTTCGCAAGTTTCGCGTTATAACGCGAAAGTTACGCGTTATATCGCGAAAGTTTCGCATTATAACGCGAAAAATTTATTTTTCTTACCTTCGAAAATGAGCTCATTGGGCTTTCGTAGTATTAACAAGAGAAGTTGCAGACAAAGATGGGTACCTCAAAGCATAACGGATAGACGAGGGACGGACACCCCCATCACTATACACCAATGTTTATTATGCGATAAAATTGGCATATTGAAAGGTACTCTCTATGGTCTGTGACAAGAAAATTCATACAAGTACATGTATTTAGAAAACAAGTGGGGGTTGTATTGCTTAACATCGGTTTTTGAATATCAAGTATTGACTTTAATTTCATATTTACCAGATAAACTATTATAATTGCGTCCACTCTTCTGCCAGCCACCGTCGCATGAAATCTCCGCACCCTCGCTGCAACTTAGATCTGGAACGTCTCCGCTGATGAAGAATTTTTTTTTTTCGATTAACTTTTGAAAATGCATGACATGATTGTCATGGAAAATAAATTTTAGAAATTTAGCCCCTTTTAACATATATATTTAATATTATAAAAGAATTTCCCCTAGTAGTATTTTGTAAAACTAGCGGTTCTGCTAACTGTATAAGGTATAAATAATTTAACTCAACTTCCCTCATAAATGTACCATTCGCAAAGAAGACATAAGATTATAAACATTAAACAATTAAATTTATTAAATGCATTATCAACAAACAATTTATTTCAAACGACGACATTCACACACATTCATACCAAAGTAACAATAATAAATTAAGTGTTAATAAATTAAATAAAAAAAAATCATAGCGTAAAACAGACTGAAAAACCACCCAAAAATCTATCTTGTCTATTTCCCAATGTCTAATAATGAAAACAAGTCGTAGTTATTTATAACTTTGACTTGTAAAACTTAACACACGCTTTACTGTATGTAACAGGTTAGCTTGTTAATCTCCTACACTCTTTATTAAAACGGGACACAAGCCGTGGTTATTTATAACGCTGACTTGTTAAACCTAAAGCAAGCTTTACTGTATTAAACAGATTCAGCTTGTAAATACTACGGGCCATAAATACATAATCCAATAATCTTTATCAAGTTTCGAGTAAAATAAAAATTAAATTCTGAAATCCTCTAATGAAAAATTGTATGAAAAATTCTATAGAAAAATTTACGTATAAAGAAAAATTAATTACTGCATCTAAACAAAATAAAAATTGACTTTCGTTGAATTAATCAACTTTAGTCATCATAAAAGAGAAAGATAGCAAACGTATAACTTTTGTTACATAGTTTGCCGTAAAATAAAAATTAAATAAATGTAGAGTAAAATTGTAAAATAAAATAATCCTAGAAAAATTAATTACTGAACAGAACTACTCAGTCATAGACTGTTGAGTTCTTAAAACTACCGATCACGGACAATAGTATTTTACTATTTAATGTCCTTCACGGTTAATCCTATCCTAACTAAATAAATGAAAAATAAAATAAATTCCTAAATAAAATAAAGATAGACAAAAATAAAAGTTAAAATAAAATTCTAACAAAAATCTAAGAGCTCCGTAAAACGGACCTACCAAATCAAAACAAGCAGAAGAGTGACTAGAATTTCTCAGCGTCTAACTTTTATATGACTCAAGGACAGAAAATGACGGAAAAAGACGGAAAATGCTGGAAAAAGACGGAATTATTAATTATGAACAATCGAACAATCTGATTGGTTAATAGTAAAACTCACGACCTTTCACGTGAACAAGTGTTACCAAACATTCTATACAAAATGTAAAATCATTCTTTCTCACATATAATCAATTAAAACAAAATATATTTCACAACAAATAATTTAAACAAAACATATTAAGCTCAAAACAATATTTAGTTCATCTCAAAATACATTCATTCGTAAGATAGCGCCATTAATAGCGAGCGCAGCGAGCGTCGCGAAGCGAGCTCAATAGACTAACGTGTATGAACAGAGGAAATTCGGATTGAAATCTGTACATACGTCAGCCAAATTTCTCTGTGCAACATTCCCAGAATTCCTGCACTACCCAATGTCGTTTGCGCGAATAAATCAAAAATAGTAAAAAAAATTAAAGGAAATTTTTTCTTACCGAAATCTTAACGAAATGATTTTGCCTTACCTTATTCAAAACAATACCCCCATGCCACAACACCGGCCTCCACCTTGCCCTTCGGAAATGATACAAATGACGTCACCGGAAACTTACGAATTTTGACGAAGTTATGTCGGTTGCTTCCGTGAAACTCGGAAAACATGTTGCGGTGCATAACATGGTGGCTAAAACATAGCAACAACTTAGTACTTGAAAAGAACGTAGAGATATAATGCAGTCAATTGAACGCCACCATGACGATAAGATGAGACGGATTGATCGGATGTTAGATATTATGGAGAAATCAATGGACAAAAAGTGAAGGCATACCACATGTTGATTAACATTTATTTTTATTTTTTAAGTCAAGTTCTAATTGTTCTCGTTTTTTGTTTTAAAGAAGTTTTATTATTTTATGTTGTCAGCTGACAGCTAGGGCAGACCTTTTACCATGCAGATATGTGGTTTTTCATGCACAAGTGTATATTACTTCAATTTCCTTATTGATCATTATTTTATTTATTATTATTATGTGTTATGTTACAAAGAGTACATGAACATACATTTATAAAAGTTATAATGTTTCATAAAGTGTTTGATTGTTTATCACACCATATAGAAAACAAATTCACTGTCTAGGACACGAAAAGAGTTCACGCCTGCATGGTGTTCATGATTTGCTGCCGAAGTGCTACTCCATCCCCTCTGTTAGCATAGATATTTGGATAGGCATTTGGGTGGCCATCCTGATCATTTTGAATGAAATCCTCAACATCATCATGATGTAGTATGCACAAATTATGTAGTATACATCCTGAAATAATGAGCCTGACTATTCGGTCCAACTTTCGAATTGGTAATTCTCGCAATCTACGGAACCTCCCTTTTAGATGCCCAAATACACGCTCAACAACCTGTCTTGCAGAAGACAGTCTTTTATTAAATCGCCTTTTTTGAGCATTCAACCGACCATTGTCTCGAAAGGGAGTTACCAGCCAGTTTCTCAGAGGATAGGCGCTGTCTCCAACTATGAATTTCCCTTGAGTCACACTCTGTCCATTTTCAGCTTTATCAAACAATGACGAATTACGGAGTACGCGGGCATCATGCGTACACCCAGGCCATCCAGTATATGCGTCACGTATAAGCATGTCAATTTCAGCAACAACCTGTTAAAATAATGGGTACTTTGCAAAACGTTTGAAAGAGAAAAATATATCCTCCTTGCCATAATACCAGAATTTAATTAAATTCTGTCATTTACAAAAATTGATATATCGTAAAAATTGCCCCATCTTCACCTGTAATTGAATTGATGGAAAATTTTTCCGGTTGTAATAATCGTTGTCGCCGCCAGGTGCTGCACTCAAGCGAATGTGAGATCCATCAAGACAGCCAATGATGCCTTGTATGCCAGAATTAAGTTGAAACTCTCGAGACAGTACGTTTTGCGTTTGAGCATCAGGCCAATTTATAACCTACATAATAATGAAGGTGGTAAGATTTGTATAAATTTTATGTAAAAAAAATAATGGCTACATGAAAAGGTACCTGTACTAAGGCCAAAAAAAAAATAATAATAGTCTTGTTTCCTGCTACCCAACCTACTCTATTTTTGCATCCAACCCTAAAGTTTTTTTTATTTTGGGGGAAAATCGGGAATTTTGTGAATTTTATGTTTCAAAACTGAAAAAAAATTACATACTAAAGTGGTATTTCATAAAGTACTATTTTTAAATATGGCCTTTCATAAAATACACTTGAGTTGTTCATCAAAATGCATGAAATTTAATATTAAAAGGCAATATTGACCTATGCCATGTTTCATTTGATCTTGTATCAGTTCATATACAAAAAACACGGTTGGAAAAAATAAAATAAATAGAAAAAGAAAATTATATCCCTACCAACCATTTTTTTTTTCAGGCTGGTAGCAAGATTATTTTTTTGGGCCTAAATTATATGAGATGCTTGCCTCGATTAGGTTTTCATTAACAGCCGTTGAAACTCGGCTAACTATCTCGTGGACTGTCGTAACACCAACTGCAAACGTATTCCCCACCTCTCGTAAGGATTCCTGGTTTGCCATATACCAAAGGAATATAAAGAGCTGTTTCTCTGGTAAGATCGGTTCGGAACCACCTGGCCATGGATTATCGTCAAGTGAATGTATGATACTATTCAATATAATATGAAAAATTTCAGGACTAACACGAAAATGACTGAGAAACTGTTTATCGTCAAGTTGAGGGACGATATCCTCGGAAAATCCGCCTAACCTTGGAAAATGACAACGTTCCCGATTAAGGACAAGGGCGAGAATGTGGAAAGACCAAGTCTGCTTGATCAAATGTGTTTCGTATTCATTTTCATCTGAAATGATCAATTCTTGAATTATTTGTTTGGAAACGTGCTCCATTTTGGAGAGTTTCTAGAGGAAATTTACCTGTTTATCTTAATACATGCGTGCGCATTAGAGGTTTAGGTATCTAGAGTTAAACTCGAGTTCCAGAAGAAAACGCTCATTATGTTTCAATTTGAAATTGGTGAAAAATAAGCATTAAGATTTTTGTCGTTTTTTGTCAATAAACATATGCTCCCCCCCCCTACCCCGTGACATACAAAAAGCTTTGGTATGATTTTTTTAAATAACAGTCCATATCAACTGTATATATAGTAATCTTTGTATCACGAGGGTGGGGGGGGGGGAGTGTTTTAAAAATATTTTCCGTTTTTCGCTTATTTCTATAGTGAAAATACTAGTTTAACCATTTTTAGAGTTATTTCTCTTTGTATTATACGAAAGCCGAATGAGCTCATTTTCGTATGTAAGAAAATTTTTTTTTTCACGTTATAACGCGAAACTTTCGCGAATAAACGCGTAAGTTTCGCTAAAAATATGCGAGAATAGAATAGATTAGTCTGACATCAGAATATTTTATTTTAAAACCTTACTTTTGAATTGATAAAATAAATTTTACTTTCTTGTACATGCTTTTCAATTGTTAAATTCTTCAGACTGATTATTTCTTATGGAAAATCTCCACTTGACATTTTTTTCTGGTGTAGTAACATTTACTACAACTGTACCACTAGTAAATTAAGCAATCAATCATTTTGGACAAAAAATTATACACTGTAGAAACATAACTTAAAAGTGAATGAACAATGTATAATTTCATTGTCTCCAATATTTTTATATTGGGTTATAGAGAAGTTCGTGGACTAGCCATGAATAAAAACTATGAAGGTTGTACACTTTAAATTGTCCATGTTTTCGTAAGCAATGGAATGACAACGTGGTGCAACCTCAAAATAGGATATCGAATTTCCACAGTGAATCCAACGGAGACAAATGAAAATCAGCTATCCAGTTTTCACAAATGCGGTGGGACACAATTGACAAATTTACCTCATTTTGTCAATTTTCTGAGATCTTGATCTCTATAAAATAAAATTATTTTAAATTCTCTAGAGTGCATAAAAAACCGGAAAGGGGTGATTTTCCCCGAAATTAATAATCTTGAAATTTAACTTTTGGAAAACTCGCATAAACTTTGAATTGTTTGAACAGCGTTGAGAAAGACAAATTGTGACGGTAAAGATGGATTCAATAGCAAGAAAGCTTAAAATTTAACCTGTGATAGTCCAAGATCAAAATAGCATTTTGATTATCATTGTAATGAATAAAATTGATGACAAAATCAAAAGAACGTTGAGACTAAAGCAAATGTATGGTTAAACAGCAAAAGTTTCGCATTATAACGCGAAAGTTAAGCGTGATTTCGCAAGTTTCGCGTTATAACGCGAAAGTTACGCGTTATATCGCGAAAGTTTCGCATTATAACGCGAAAAATTTATTTTTCTTACCTTCGAAAATGAGCTCATTGGGCTTTCGTAGTATTAACAAGAGAAGTTGCAGACAAAGATGGGTACCTCAAAGCATAACGGATAGACGAGGGACGGACACCCCCATCACTATACACCAATGTTTATTATGCGATAAAATTGGCATATTGAAAGGTACTCTCTATGGTCTGTGACAAGAAAATTCATACAAGTACATGTATTTAGAAAACAAGTGGGGGTTGTATTGCTTAACATCGGTTTTTGAATATCAAGTATTGACTTTAATTTCATATTTACCAGATAAACTATTATAATTGCGTCCACTCTTTGCCAGCCACCGTCGCATGAAACCTCCGCACCCTCGCTGCAACTTAGATCTGGAACGTTTCCGCTGATGAAGAATTTTTTTTCGATTAACTTTTGAAAATGCATGACATGATTGTCATGGAAAATAAATTTTAGAAATTTAGCCCCTTTTAACATATATATTTAATATTATAAAAGAATTTCCCCTAGTAGTATTTTGTAACGCTAGCGGTTCTGCTAACTGTATAAGGTATAAATAATTTAACTCAACTTCCCTCATAAATGTACCATTCGCAAAGAAGACATAAGATTATAAACATTTAAAAATTAAATTTATTAAATGCATTATCAACAAACAATTTATTTCAAACGACGACATTCACACACATTCATACCAAAGTAACAATAATAAATTAAGTGTTAATAAATTAAATAAAAAAAAAACAGACTGAAAAACACCCAAAAATCTATCTTGTCTATTTCCCAATGTCTAATAATGAAAACAAGTCGTAGTTATTTATAACTTTGACTTGTAAAACGACCTTTCACGTGAACAAGTGTTACCAAACATTCTATACAAAATGTAAAATCATTCTTTCTCACATATAATCAATTAAAACAAAATATATTTCACAACAAATAATTTAAACAAAACATATTAAGCTCAAAACAATATTTAGTTCATCTCAAAATACATTCATTCGTAAGATAGCGCCATTAATACTCAATAAATTTATCGACTATACAACCAATAGGAGAACAATTTATCGAATAGATTAACAAGTTTCTAAACCGGAAGTACATCGTACAGAAGAGTTCCAAAATTGTCAATTATGTGCCAAAAGAAGTTTAGACTGTTTACAGGTATCAAATTAATTAAGTAACACTAAACAAACAACAATCACATACTTTTACGCACAGTAATAGCCTTGTAATGTATACCTAAGTAATAATTTACAAATTATTCACTTTACAAATCTCCTATCAAACTCTAGCTCAGTTCGAATTATCTCTGTCATGTTTACATTACCAACATACTATGATACTACAAAGCTAGTATTCATAAATACATTTACATAACTTAAGTACAACTTTGCGAACAGCACATTCATAGTAAAACAAAATAAAACTTCTTGAATATACAAACTTCATCAACCTGTTCCAAATCACTATAAAGCATGAAAACATATTACAGACATTGACTCTATTTGATAGAAAAATCAACCCGCTCCAAGCTCACACAATTACAGTAAAATATTACAGACATTGAATCAGAATAAAACTGTGTGAATAAACAAACCTCATCAACCCGCTCCAAATCACCATAAAGCATGAAAACATATTACAGACATTGACTCTATTTGATAGAAAAATCAACCCGCTCCAAGCTCACACAATTACAGTAAAATATTACAGTCATTGACTCAGCATG
>PRKT01000313.1:610738-644741 GCA_003671525.1 Saccostrea glomerata
ATAGTGAAAATAAATGGAATTCTTTGAAAATCTTCTTCTCTGCTCCTGGGTATTAAATAAATTAAATAAGTGCATAGTTAAGATGAGCAAGAGTGCCTCAACCAAAATTGTGAATTTTATGACCCCAGGGTCAGGGGTTCTGGTGTTAGGGCAGGGCTCTATAGATTATATACTAGTGAAAATACATGAATTCTTTGAACATCTTCTTCCCTGCTCCTAGGAATGAAATAAACTAATTACAAAGTTATGATGAGCAAGAATACCTCTTCCAAAATTGTGAATTTTATGGCCCTAGGGTCAGGGGTTCTAGTGATAGGGCGGGGCTCTATTGATTATACATGTATAGTGAAAATACATTGAATCTTTGAAAGTTTTCTTCTCTGCTCCTTGGTATTAAGCAGATGAACTACCTATATAGTTATGATGAGCAAGGGTACTATTCTTCCAGAATTGTGCATTTCAAGGCCCCAGGGTCAGGGGTACCATAAAGGAGTGGGGGGGGGCTGTACTTATATAAACTGGATGAATTGTTCGAAATATGCTCCTTGGTATAAATCAAATATTTTTGAAAAGCAAAGGTGCCTTTTCAAAAATTGTGCAATGTGTGGATCTAGGCCTAAGGGTAAGGGGTTTATGTGTGATTGGGGCATTACTGATCATGCTGAATATTACTGATTACTTGAAATGCATTTTTTGTTCCCCTACCCTGCCTATGGGTATAAAGTACACAAACTAAGCAACTACTAAGTGTATTGTTATGATGATCAATGGGGCCTCTTTCAAAATTGTGAATGCCATAGCATCTGGATTAAAACATGAATCAAATTGAATCACTGGAAAGTTGTTGCATAATGCTCAGGTGACCTATAAGGCCCATGGGCCTCTTGTTTAAATTCACTTCCGTTAGCGACCGGAAGTATTGATGACACACGGAAAGGTGATTCTGCTAAGCTATAAGTCATGAACTATCATCTCAAATAAATCTCCAGTTAATATCTTAAGCAGTTTTCGCTACTAAATTCAGACAAAATTGCATTTTAAAATCCGGAAATTGTCGATTTCTCACGACCGGAAGAGACATCATCAACAACAAATATTTCCAACAAGGTTCAGATCAGTACCTATCAGATGTGAAAGTTTCATGAGAATCGGCCGAGTAGTTTACGAGAAATCGCGTGCACAAAATTGGTAACAATAGGGAAAAAGAAACCGAAGAATAACAAGGTCTTCCGTTGGAGACGGAAGACCTAAATAAGAAACAGAGTAAAAACAATATGTTCCCCAACTTCGTTCGGGAACATAATAACTGTAAAGTTGTTGCATAATGCTCAGGTGACCTATAAGGCCCATAGGCCTCTTGTTGAAATTCAATAACTCTTTTAAGGGACAAAGAGTACTTAGATAGCATTAAAAAGTTTATTAATAATACTAAAAAGCAGGATGCTGTACCAGTCTATGAAAGAAAATGTAGAGATTCTCTCCACGACAAAGATACGATCGAGGGTTGATCCAAAAGTAATGTCACAGTGTCCTTATCTTTTATATTTGGCGTCATATTATCAAAAACAATATACCAAAAGATGCACAAATATAAATCTAATTAACATTGAAATTTTGATTTAATAATATTTATTTTAATTTATTTTATAGATGTTAAAACATAAAGCATAGGGAGTGTCGCCGCGTCACAACGGAACGTCACGTTTTAAAGTGTTTTTTTTTTAATGAAAAAGACAAACATGTTAAAAAGATTCTAAAAATTAAAAAGCACTTAAATTAATAATCTCCCAATTTTTTAAAAGACACAATTCTCATTATTTTCTAGTATTTAATTGAAAATTAAATGACGGCATTGGTATTTGTAATCATTAACATTTTTGTTTTACTCTGTTGAACTGAACAAAGGGATTGTCAAAATGGGGAAAAAAACCCGGCTCGACGAGTTGTAAGGCATTTGTTGCTTCAATATATGGGAATCATCACAAGCGACAATAATGTTAATTAATCAGACTTACAGAATAACAGAAATCTAAATAAGAGACATCTTAATACATGAAGATGGTTTCAGCAATTTTGGGCGGGTGATTGGTCACTGAATGATCAGCAAAGGGCAAAAAAAACGAAAGATTGGAGATCGGACGGAAACGTTCAATGATGTCTGACGTCAAAAAAGACAGACGTATAGAGTGACATGCATATGTGAATTTCTAAGTTTGTCTTTGCTACTGTTAAAAAAAAATTGACAGAGGGCTTAATTATAAAACGAGTGAGTGTATAATGGTACCAAGAACCCTTTAAAAAAGTGAAACTGGTGAAAGTGTTTGCGAATCACAAATAGTTTGTTAATGAAACGAAGGGCAAACGCTTAAAAGTATGACGGTGCGTATTCGTCATATGACGTTATATTTTGGTGCGGCGACTACCATAAACGCACAGTGTTTAAAATCCGATATTTTGGATAGTATACATTATATTCCTTTGAAATTTTCAGGTCTGATTTGAAATGAATAAAGCTTCCATCGTGTATGATTTTGTTGCTTTACGTCGATTTATAGCAATTTTATCAAAGTTGTGACATTACTTTTGGATCAACCCTCGTACATGTTTTACTATAAATGATCAATTGTTTCTTGAAAATCTCCTAATGGAAATCAGGGGCAAAAGTATTTCATATTCTTAAAACCTACAAAATAAAAATTAAAATGAAACGCATTGAAGAAAATATTACAGATGCAAATATTTCTGATTTAGAAAACAAAAAAGATTTTGAAAATTTAAGAAAACACAAATTACAAGGTATATGTGTAAGAAGTAGGGCACGATGGGTAGATGAGGGAGAAAAACCTATGAGATATTTCTGTTCTTAATAATCGATACTAGTAAAATAATACCTATGCCAGAATTAGATACAGGAGAGATAATCCATGATCAAGCACAAATTTTAGAAGAATCAAAGAATCTTTATGAAAAATTATATTCTGAATATGTATTGAGTAATTCACTAAAAGAATTTGAGACATTGTATCAATCGCTTATCGTGTCTTGACTATTAAAGGAAATAAAGAGATTTTTTTTTAGAGAATGTTGGTATTATCCAGGGAGGTGGTATAAGCGGTAAAATTTACAACTTAGCCCGAAAAATTTACGCCTAAGCACAAACAAAGATAATTTCCCATTTGTCAATTTGGCTTCCGTTTATTGCACGGAAAACCCGAGAAAAGAAATGGCATTCGCGCGGGAAAATTAACGCCGAATCACAAACGAGCATTCCAGCAATGAGCAATGGCTGCCCAATCAAGCAGAACAGACTCTCATTCTGGTAGTAATATTTTATTATATACATTTAGGTCCATATCTGCTAAACAAATTAATATAGAATTAATTTAAATATGGGTTGAGTTTTATGGTGTAGAATTCATTAAGGATATCCCTATTTCTCCGCGGAATTAGCCGGTAGACAGTGTACTGCCAAGTGCTGCTTTCATGGCGACAGTCAAACTTCGTAGTTTGTGGACAACTGACGATATTGATAACATTATATATAGAGGGAACGATGAATATATTCATACTATTTGTAGTCGCCTTGGTCTAGCACATCCAAGAAACTTGTATCGTAACGAACTTTCACTATCAACATCAAATTTCCTGAATTCCAACATAAACTTAAAATTGCACACGAAAATTTTTTTATGGTGTTGTTGGTACTGAGAGTAATCCATTTGCAGGTAGTCATAGTCTGTAATCAGTTTTGTTGAACACGTTTTATGCGTCTAGTTATCTTTTAGCAACGTTTAAAAATTATACCACTGCTTTATTATATTATGAAGTGTCTAATTCCTATCATTTATATGATTTACATGCTTGCAATGAAAGTGGACAAACTGATGGTCATGCAATCCATTTACAATTCTCTACTGTTCAGCATATTTTGAAACATTTACAAACAAGACAATTCAATTTTTCAAGTGTTTGAAGTAACAGCATTCAGTTTCAAACAAACAGTTGTTCTAGCTGATTCATCAAATTATATTAAATTTATTAGAAGTAAGAGAATGTATACAAGGTAAACCTCTCAATTCTTCTATAGAAAAAAAAGTCCATTCCTATCTTGTAAGGTTTCTAACACATCAAAAAATTGTTCAAACACGAAAATCTTATTTCTTGAAACGGAGGGGGATGAGGATCATACATTTTTCGAAAATGGGGGGCTAAATCTACGCACTAACGTTCAATGCCTACATTATTTCAATCTTTGCAAAAGTGCCCCCCCCCCCCAGTTCCGACGCCCATACAAGGCCTATCACAAGCTAGTGCTTTTATATGCATACTTAGAAAACTCTGTATTTGAGCATTGCCAAGCTTATGTTGCCGTAAGCCGTGTAAGAACATTAGAGTCTTTATACCTCAAATATTTTGATGTTAGTAAATAACTGCAAAATGAATGCAACTGTAGTAGAGGAGTATAGATCTATAATTACAAATTAACAAATTTTGCAAATAAACTCTGAAACGACTGCACAAGAGTTCTTACTTAAGACTGTAGGAATACACTAGGTATAAGATGATGTCCGTAAACTATATTCAGATTTTACTTGCATTGTAATTATTGTAAATTTAATTAAAAGTCTACTTTCACTTTCGGTTAACAGCCTCGAAATAGCACTAAAGAGAGTAATTGGTGCCGGTGTAAAGACGAATAATGACCCCCATCGAATAATGACCGGGGGTCATTTTTCGCTGTCGAAAAATGACCCCCGGTCATTATTCGACGTAGAAAATCAAAGAAACTATACTCAGACATGATATGCCTGATTGACCCTTAGCCACCGCTTATATAATATATAAATATCAACATGGAAACGTCGGCGTATTGGAAATTGCAAAACAGGTAAACGAATAGTGAAAAAAGCAACACATCAATACTATGGCATGTAGATATAATCAGCTCGGCATGACTAGCCGATTGATCAAGTCGGGCCAAACTTGACCTCCCGTCTAAATGAATATGGGGCCAAAGTGGAGTGTTGGTCGGACAGGTGCATTACACCCAACACCTGCAGACCTCAGCCACCAGGATCCCCTCCTCCACCAACACGGGTCGCAACCCACGGCCAACAGGTTGCCCCATTTAGTCGCCTCATACGACTTGCAAGGGGGTGCCAGGGACCTATTCTTATCACCCCGGGCCCCTACGGGGGCTTATTGGAATGGGAGGTAAAGTAGAAGCTTCTGCGAAATCGACAATGTTGGGAGTCTGATGCATCCGGCTCAAACTTTTCCTTTGATTTGATCAATTGTCGTCTGTTTCTCCGGTATACTGCTCCCTCAGTGCTTTTAAATGTGTACGATCTGTCTCCTTCTTCTTTGATGACTTTTCCATAGTTTCCCTTCTTGGTACCTTATACTGTCTCCTACTGAAAGCGATGGTAAAGGCTTAGCACTGCGATCATAGTATCCTTTCTGTTTCTCTCTCTCTCTGTTACCATCAATTGACTCTGACTGGCACCTTTTGTTTCAGCTCATCTGGAACTACTGGAAGTATGGACCTCAACTTGCGACTCCTCAATAGTTCGGCGGGCGAGTAGCCTAAGCTAAAAGGCGTTGTCCTGTATTCTAGTAGTCCTAGGTTATAATCTTTCCCATCTGCCTTTGCTCTTGTCCAAAATTCTTTTGGCAATCTGCGCTGTCTTCTCCGCTAGTCCATTGGACTGTGGATACTTTGGACTGGAAGTGACATGGTTAAAGTCATAATCCTGAGCAAATGTGGAGAAATCTTGGCTTGCGAATTGTGGACCATTATCCGATACGACTTTCCGTGGAATACCAAGCCTACTTAACATCTTCATTTTCTCTATAACAGCTTGACTGGTTGTCTTGTGTAGATTCTCTACTTCAAAGTATCTACTGTAGTAATCAACTACAAAGAGGTACTCCTGGCTGTTCCATGTGAACAAATCTGTAGCTATGGTCTCCCATGGGTAGTCTGGGATATCATGACTGATCAGTGGCTCCTTGGTGTTCGAGTTTCTTCTCTCTAAGCAAGCTCCACATTCCAGAAACATGTTTGTGATGTCTGCTGACATCCTGGGCAAAAATATAATGTCTCTAGCTCTCCGTAAGTATTTTTCCACACTCATGTGACCAATGTGTACAGCTTCCATCATCTGGCGTCTTAAGTCTCTTGGAATGATGATCTTGTGACCCTTAAATATACTGCCATCTATCTCTGTCAACTCATCCATGTGGTTCCAATATTCTAGTGCTTGGGATGGACATTTCTAGCGTTTTTCAGGCCAACCATCATGTATAATGTTATGAAGTATTTTCATCTGTGGGTCAGATAGGGTTGCTAATCTGACTTCCTCTAATCTTCTATCACTCATCCTTGTACTGGATATAACTAAGTGCACATTGTAAGTCCGTGTCTGCTGATATCCGTGGGTAAGTATCTGGCAAAAACTTGCGTGAGAGTGTATCCGCAATAGGTATGTCCTTGCCTGGGATGTGCGTCAACTTCACATCATAAGCCTGCAGTTGCAAAAGCATCCTTTGTAGCCTCGCTGGAGCCTGTGCGAGTGGCTTTGCGTGAATGGTAACTAGGGGTTTGTGGTCTGTATGGACCTGGACTTCCCTACCATATAGGTTCTGCTGAAATTTCTTGCAGCCAAAAAGGATAGACAACATCTTCTCTATCTGGGCGTACTTGATTTCTGCTGGGGTTGGCGACTTTGAAGCAAATGCAACTGGTTTGCCATCCTGCAAAAGTGTTGCTCCGAGCCCAAACTGAGATGCGTCAGTCTCCAACACTACTGGTTTTCCCGGGTCAAAGTATGTACGCAGAGGTCCAGGTGTTCTGGTTATAAGATCCTTGACCTTCTGGAATGCCTGGGCCTGTGGTGTATCCCATATAAATTCCGTGTCTTTCAGTAGCAGCTGACGTAATGGGCTGGTGATGTTGGCAAGATTTGGTGCGAACTTTGAGAGGTAAGTGATAATACCATGATAGTCTGAAGCTCTGACTTATTAGAAGGGGGCTCCATATCCCTGATTGCAGCTATCTTAGAGGGATCTGGCTTCAATCCATCTGCTGAGAGGATGTGGCCGAAATATTAACTTCTTGAACTCCCACTCGTAACTTCTCTTTGTTCATCTTGATGCCCACACTCCTGCATTTATCTAACACCTTGATGATGAGGTCATTGTCCTCCTGTGGGGTCCTGTCGTACACCAATATGTCATCAACAATGGCAGCAACTCCGGACATTCCTTCGAAGCATTCGTCTATCTTCTGCTGGAAGATGTCTTGCGAGTTCTTCAAGCCAAATGGTAAACGCAGGTAGCGATATCTCCCGAATGGAGTATTGAATGTAGTGAGCAGTGATGATTCACGTGAAAGTCTAACAGTCCAGTAACCAGAGCTGGCATCTAGCTTGGAAAAGTACTTGGCACCTGAGACTTGAGGAAGGATGTCATCCAAGGTCCTCATATGGTAGTGAGGTCTCATAATGGCTTTGTTGAGTTCCATTGGATCCAAACATACTCGAAGCTTTCCTGATGCTGGCTTTGTAGTAACGACTAATGAGTTCACCCATTCTGTCGGTTCTGTTACCTTTGTGATGATTTGCGCTGACTCCATTCTGTCTATTTCTATTTTGAGCTTGTCTCGTAGAGGCACAGGCACCTTGCGTGGGGGGTTGACAACCGGTCTGACATTGGGATCAACCTGAAAAGTACATTTTCCTGCTTACAGACCTATGCCGTGAAATACATCTGAGTACTGACTAAGTACATGACTCTTACTGAAGGGCATAACCTTATCAATAGAGTAAGTGAGGTGAACTATGCCTAAATCTAAGCATGCTCGTTAACCTAGAATTGGATGCGAATGTGTCTGTACGACCTGATACTCTATGCTATAATCCTTACCCTTAAGGTTGCTTTGAATAACAGAATAGCCTATGGGGTGTACAGAGTGGCCATTATAAGCAAATAGATTGATCTTAGATTTACCTAATGTGTGATAGGGGGCTAAATCAATGTACAAAGGTTCGGGCAAAATATTGACTTGAGACCCTGTATCTACTTTGAACCTAACCTCTTTGTGGTTTGGGCCTATCTTAATGTTAATAAATGCTTGATCATGCTCAACATTACTTTCAAAATTGTCAATATTAAAATCTGAATCTGACTCATGAACAAAATTGCCAAACACATTACATGTATCATGATTAATGTCAACAGATCTCTGTGTATTGTCACTTTCACGATTAACATTGTTCATTTCACTGGGCTTCTACAGACAGTCACTCGAGTTCACATGGTTAATGTCGTTTACGGATCGCGAACGACACACACTGGCGAAGTGGTTCCACTTGTGGCAGTTGTTGCACCTCTGACCTTGTGCCGGACAAGTATCCTGAGTTCCATGTCGCTTTTCGCACTTTCCGAATGGCTTCGTCTTCGGGTTAGACGGAAACTTTGTCGGGGTCTTTGGCGGAGTGGATCGCGTCTTCATCTGGTGGGGTGGTCTCCTACCGCTTCTCTCTGCAGGCGAGTGTGCATTGGGTGTAGACTTTGACAATGCTTGTACGTGTACCGATTGCTGTCCCATGAGCTTGAGCTGTTCCTGAGGGTACTCGTATGCCTGAGCTATCTGTACAGCCTTATCCTTAATAAGTCTTTCCCGAATTTTTTCTGATTGTATCCCAAACACGATTCTATCTCTGATCATTTCGTCTGCGTCACTAAAGTTGTATCTGGCGAAGATTGGGTTTAACTTGGGTTGAACGTACCTGAGGAAGCGATCATAGTGTGGTTGTAGTTTCTTCATGTCATCGTTCGAAAATGCTGGGAAAGTGTTATAAATATCACGACCTTTCTCGCCAATCCACAATAAAAGGTATGAGACTTGTTCTTCTTCATTCTTTTCTTTCAATGGGCCTGCGAAAATCAGCTTCACATGTTGTTCAAACTTTTTCCAGGCTTCGGGCAAATTCGAACTAGACCAGTCCATTGTCGGTGGGGGAATGCTGCATAATTCCATGATAACCGTGTCTTACTTGTGAAGGTGGAACTATCCGCCACTTCTGACACCATGTATCGTTTTGTATTAGTTTTATAATGTGGGTTCCCTGGCTGGATATGCGGATTCACAACTGACAACACGTGTGTACAAAACAGGAAACGTTTATTCAACGACACAACATAAAAGTAACTTGTACATCATTCAGTTCGTACATTTACATATTCGTATTATTATAACATTACACTTACCATTGAAAACTGGGAAGGCTGCTCAATATGTCCTTTGGGATTGATTAACCTTCCACACGAAGAAAATCCTAAGCAATATCTTTATCTGTCATAGTGAGATTAATTACTGTACTGCCTCTGTCTGCAAATGAACTTTGTTTTGAAGTTAAGGTCAATTTTGGATGATGTGTACATTCTGTAACATAATGTTCAATCTTTGCTTTGGTTAAATTACTGTACATAATGATTTATGATAATTTTATTGAATTCTAAAATCAAGGGATATATTAAGATTTCCTTTTTTATTACTGGTATTTCTATTTTTATTTTTTTAATTATAATTTTTTTTTGCTGCCTTAATGCTGTTAATTTTAACAGGTAATCAGATAATAACCCTATTTTGTCAGTGCTGAAAAAAGTTCTTACTGTAAATGTCAATCTGATTAAAATCAAATCCTTTGATCCGCTCCCGTAGATCGCTACACAAAAGGATCTGAAGTAACTCAAAAGAGGGTCACGTCCGAAAGACCTTTTAACTAGCCAATCAAATAGCATCTGAAATAGCTCGTCGGGTGTGTTTTATATCCCACAATCCATTGCGAAAAACAAAATGGCTGCGCCCATGAATGCAGCTCGGACACCTGTTAAAACGTGTAGTTTGGATAATATATGCGTTCTGTGTGGTTTTTCCTTCGTACAGACGTATATAGACACCAATGGAAAAAATGTTACTACATAGTTTTTCGATAAGAAGTTGAAACTAACCAAAGAAAGAAAGGAGTTCATTAAAAATGTGCTATCCTTCGACATACATGCTGTCAACCCCGATACAGGCATTTGCCAGAAATGTTACCGATCAGTTGAAAAACTTTATTAATTAGAAAAAGAAGCAACCGATCTGAAAGGTAGACTTACACAATCAGTGAGAAAAATTCAAGAAACTGTACTAATACAATCGCGAACAGTCGTTTCCAAACGAATGCTCAGAAGCCCTGGTGTTTCGCAAGACCCAGCAAAGAGAAATGTTGGTCTTCTTGTACCTATAAATTATGTAGAACCTGTAAAAATATTGCCATTTTCTGACATAAGCAATACATGTATGCAGCCAGTTGCCAATCCAGTTATCAAAACACCAGTTAGAAGGTCATTAGCATTACCTAGCACAAGTACCCCAGCTGTCCTTAGTGGAGAAGTAGAGGTAAGTGTGTTTGTTGAATTATATCCAAATAATGATCAATCAATCAAAAACCAAATTAAACCATACATTACATTGCTTTAGGTCATGAGTTCATTAATAGATCAACCTATTTCAAATGCCAATTGAATTAATGACATAAAATATACTGAATTTATCATTTGTAACTTCTACCAATGGATTAGGAATGTGCAAAAATCAATTTAATTTTATAAACAAACCTTTGTTTTAGCAGTGTTGGCCACACCCTAATTTTAATAGGATACATAAAATTAAAGGGGCATAGACACAGATTCAGATAAAAATTTTATTTTAATTTTTATATATAAAATAGTAAACTTATGTATTTTTAATGATTTACCAAATTTTGAAAGTTAGAAGTTGTGTTACAAGCGAGAGACAGAGGAAAGATGTTGTTATTATGTAAACAAAGCTAGAGTCCTGTTATTGTTTACATGTGTGTTGTATCACTATTGGTGTAAGTTTCTATCTAATGTGGATTTTTTTAATTCATAAAATTATTTATGAACATATTGAATGAGTTTATCTCGTTTCCACAAGTTATTTTGTCAAATAAATGGTATTTTATTTACTTTATATTATTTGTAAACAAATATAAGACTCGTGCCTTGTTTACATAATAAAAACTTCTATCTTCTGTATCTCGCTTGTAACAAAACCTCTAGCATTCAAATTTTGGTACATCATTCAAAATACACAAGTTAACTGTTTTATATATATACAAATCAAAAATGACATTTTCATCTGAATCTGTGTCTATGCCCCTTTAAAGCTACCAACATAGCTTTATTACCTGCATGTATATCAGCATAACACAGTGAAAATAATGGACTCGTTGACCTTTTGCTTTGATAGTTGGTTTTTTTTTTGGCTGTAACACAAATCACAACAGGAATGAACTGGTTCCACTTCTTTTAGCTGCGACAATTCTGTTGCTTTATGAAATGGTGCCAGCATTGCAACACGTCTACAGGAGTAGTTTATTGTATTGGTTGTGTTACTGGTACTTTTACCAGCTTTATAGACTTCTTTCTCAACACCAATCATGTGATAAGAATAATGTAAGAGTAATGCTGTTGAACACTGTCCATCACGCCCGACACGGCCTATTTCTTGAACAAGGTCTACAATAGATTTGGGGCATCCATACAAAATGACATTGTAAAATCCTACAAGGTCAACTCCCATGCCCAAGGCACTCGTAGCCACCACAATTTTTAATTCACTAGATGGATCTTTAAGCGCTTCCATTATCTTTTACTTTTTTTATCATCAGTTTCTGAGTGAAACATATCAATGCAGGTGCATTCAGGTAGTTCATTTTCAATGTACATGTAAATGTTAGAGGAATCTTTAATTGACATGCAGTAAATCAAAGTTCTTGGAAATGTTCCATCATACAAACCTTCTATTATCCAGCCTAATACCATTTCAATAGAATTTGGTATCTTTTGAACCACAATTTTTATGTTTTCTTTGTTTGGAGAAACACATATTTCGATTATGTTCGTAGAAAAATTCAGGATTTTCTTTACACGTGAACTGATTTTCTGAGTACATGTGGCGCTAAGAGCAAGGACACTTGCCTCAGGGTACAAGGAACGCATTTCCCCTATGTAGGAAAACCATTTCCTAAAAGCTTTTTTTCCTCCTTCATCTTCTCCCCTAAAATTGAAAACATACTGTTACATAGCATTCACCTTGTACATGTTCATGTATAAGGGTAAGATAAAGTTTGTTTCTTGCTTTTTATAAACCTTACCAAACTGCATTTATTCCAGAAATCAAGAAATTAATTATCTGCTGTTCCAGTTCTTTTAAAAATTATTTTTACTCTGATTAAATACAATATGTATGTATTGAAGAATATATCAATATATGAAAGATGGAAATTTTGTATGCTTACCATGTAGCTATGGTGTGAAATTCATCGATAACTATAGTGGAAACTTTAAACTTTTGACAAACTGATCTCCAGTGCTGATCTCCAACTAGCATCTCTGGGGCAGCAAAAAGGTAGTCAAATTCGCCCCGTTCAACAGCCGGATCCCTACAACCACCTCCTGTAAAAAATGTACACATTGGCTTTAAGCAATGCCCAAACTTAATAAATACATGATGCAAATGCAAATGTTTTATGGACACAATTATAACAACTGGCATTATATCGAGACAACTTGCTAAAATAAAAAATATACCAGTTCCATTACCAGTACAGATAAAAATATGCATTAATTTACACATTTTTACCACAAGCGCTCGAGAGAACTTGTCTACTTTTAGTGACAATTTTAACAATTATTGTTATAACACCGTTTATAATATCCTGCCAAAGAAAAATATGGTAGGGATGATCAATAAGAAAACATTGTAAATTTTGTGTGACATGTATTTGTGATAATATAACCACAAAAAAGAATTATTCTATCCACAATATTTATCTATATTCTACATCAGAGTAATGTACCCCATAAAAATGTAAGCCATTATTTTTTTGTTAATGGTATATGGTAGGTTGTAATGAATGAACTAATGAGTTTAAGCATATATATACAAAAGATGATTGTCATACTCAACTCAATTCACTTTGAATTGATTTGTTCAGAAAATTGACCTCTTCTCAGTGACCTTGACCTAGACTAGGTTTGCAAAATAACCTAATTTTTGCAGTTCCCATGTTTATCAAGTTCTTCATAGTGCATATTTAACTTCACAACGAAGGCTAAAATATATGTGACCCATCGCGAAACACTGATCAAAGGGTTTTAAAAACAATATTGTGCCTCACACACATATATTATAAATTAATAAAATTAATATGTATAAATAAATAATTATGTTAAATACCCTCCCCCCCCTTTCCGACGCGGCTTAACTCATACAAAAAACGTGACAGTATTGTATGTTACATGAGTAGCTAGATATTTTAAGTCTGTTTCGTCAATTATTTTTTCTAGAAATCATTGATATTTCACAAATCCTGAGAATTATTTAGCACGTCCACAGGTTTGCACAATTCCAGCATATTACATTATATAGAGATTCCACAATACACAATATTGATAAACTGTTAGCTGACTTTAAGAGAATCACAAAATTACAATGAAAAGTAACTTCGTTTGTTTTCTTCTAAATCGGTGCTATTTTTAGAAGTTGGAAAAACCCTTGTAGTATGTTCATGAAGATAACATCGTTTTGACTGCATATTTTGTCAAACCAAATTATAGTAAGGTGTTTTCTTTTTTAATATCATATCAATTCTTTCCTTTGATTAGTTATAATCCGTTCCTTTGGTGTATGTTTTATGATAGCGTCCTAGGCCGTCTTGACGACGCGCCATTTTTGTTTACGAAGATAGATGTTCCGAGAACTGCCGATGTCAAACACCTCGGCATTTTTACCGGAAGTGGCCTATTACACATCTAATTCCTTAAAATTAATTAAATTCCTCCTTTAGTAGCGTAAATAAAAATCCCAGTTACCAATTTACAAGTTTATTACATGTTTTAGGGAAATAATCACAATCACATTATGTACAAATAATCAACAGTATAATTTCACAAATCCACTTAAACTCTAACTCTCACTGACTGTCTCTATATATCTCCATACCTCTCGTCACGCGTGCGTTCACGCCCTATATATACATCTTAGGGTGGAGCTGCCAATACACGGCAGCTACCGGGGAGCTGCCGCTCTGCGGTCGATTACGTAATATATACAAATACTTTACAACTCCCCCCGGCTAAGATTTCGACCCCATTCAAAATAAGTTTCGGTCTCCGTGGCACTGGAAATGAATCGGAATTTCACACATGTCATGAATAAGTCCGTTCAAATCAATGGTATTTGGGTCTAAATTCTCACTAAAACACACATTTTTTGTCTCTCGATTTCGGTATTTCCATTCGGCATAACGGTAGTTGTTTGCGTTAATGATATTCCAATGGAATGAGTAATTGTCTCTGGATTAACGTTTTTGGCACTACCACTAGACTCGCTATTGATTATGGAATGTCCGTTCTCACTTTCAATTTCTTCAGCATCTGGTATGTCATCGTTACTTCCTTCCACTTCTGGTATGTCCTCGCGAAATAAATCGACACTTCCATCTACTTCTGGAGTGTCCTCGCGTAGTAGGTAATCCACAAAGTCATAACGTAATCCGTCCTCGGCCAGTAATTCCTCCATCACGTCGGAATTTACACTTATATTTTCCAGGGATTCGTTCTCTGTCGGCTGCTTTTCAATGATTTCCTCATCTGATGAAATGTCCTCAAGCTCGGGTGCATATACCTGATTCATTGCGGCTCGGTATCCTTTGTCTCCAGATATATGTGCGAATCCAGATACGACACGGTTCGCTTCACCTTGCGTCATCTGTTCAAGGTAGTTCATCCATTCGTCATCATCTTTGGTGTTTGCTACGACTTTTGCATTGAATTGTCTTATAAACATCCTGTATTCTAATGGGTCTCCGCTAAACTTTTTTTATTTCTGGTGGGGGTCTTCTCAAATATTGGACGATATCCTTCATAGGGTCTTGATTGTTTTCAACAATGTGTGGAGACTTTGATTCAAAAGTTTTAGCATTTGGATCCAAATGGAAGGAAAACTGTGACCCAAATTCTTGTGGAAATCTGATAGTAGGTGGTGAAGGTTTTGGAATTAACAGCCTAGGACAGTTAACACTATCTTCATATTCAATGACATGCCGTTTGACAGACTGTTCATCAGAAATATTTTTGTAGAATTTCATTTTTAGCCTGCGAGACTGCAATGCCTGTATCAATGTCAAACTCCTCCTCTTCTAACTTTAGTTGTAGCTAGGCCGTCTCAAGTTGCTTTTTGTCTTTTTAGGATAGAATTTCGAGCTTCTAACTCGGCCATCTTCGTTTCTTCCTTAATTCTTTGAGAGGAGATGCTTGATGCATATGAAGAGCATGATTCTCTACGACTTTTCACTTTGCTAATCTTACTTTTGACCTCTTCTATTCGAGAGAAATATTCTTCAACTTCTTTCTTAAAGTTCATCAGATATTTGTCATAATCATAGTGATCTGCAAACATCATCTTCTTTTCTGCTTTATCATCTATCTGGTTTGCAAATTCATCAAATAAGTTCAAGAAGTGTTAATATGTCTGTAACCACACACTGTATCTTTTTCTCACATCTTCTGTGTCAATTTTATTATCTAGCATCAGAGCTTTTATTTTTGCCACTTATGTTTTCAACTTCCTGAACGTACCATAATACTGTTCTTGTTTGTACGATTTACCACTTTCTGTAAGCTTCTTGGTTCCTTCGGGTCGTGATTTTCCAACATCAGATTCTGCAGCTTCCTCTTGTGGTTGTTGACCATCTTCTTTTTTAGCTGCCATGTCAGAATTCTAATAATCACGTCAATGTTGTAATGATATGAAACTCTTTTCCTTTCGAGTTTTTCATAAATGAACGCCACATTCGTTTCCCATCATTTATTCCGTCAGCACTGGTAAAGGAAAGGGAAAAGTGGGAAAAGATTGACTACAAGAAACAAAATAAACAGAACTTACAATGCCGTACATTATATTAATATGACTGAAATGACGAATGACGATATTCAGCTAACTGGTAATACTGAGTACAAAATTACAAATACTTTGTCATAAACTAGTAATGCATGATAGTATTAAATGATATAAGTGAATAAAACTTTATAAATGACGTTAACTTATAACCTGTGTGAATGCTTATCTACATCATATGCTCGAACTAAAGATTAACCTTGTTTACTTCAAAAATACAGTATTCAAAAAGATATGAAGTTAAATCTGCATTCTGACAACCATAAAAAAGGTAATTACCGTGATTATTTTCCAACTTGTCGAAAAATATAAGGATAACAGCTCAAAATCAAAACAGCTTCTCGTAATCATTGAAAAATCGTGCAAACATGGAGGGTTTACACGTAAGAATTTAAAATTCCAATTCTGATAAAATTGGAAAAAAAATGAATCTGGATAGATTCGGATAAAAACACAAACTCAATCTTGCATCTTGTAAGAACAAGATCCTTTTTGAGAAGGAATTTCGCAAAGTCCGAACACTGATCTACACGACGAGCTTCTGTATGTGGCGTATGATCTACTTCGGGAGGAAGCAGATTCCTATCAAACGCTGAGGTAGGTTCTGGAGAATGATCCCATGAATGACCGGTGTCTTTCCATCCTTGTTCTTGTAAACAAGGTGATCTACGAGTATCGATAAGTCTGTTATCGTGTGTTTTAGCTCGTAAAGGTACACTGTACGTAGTTTGACGACGCAACGTTTGGTCGAACGAGGTAGAGTTGACTCGCAGATCGGTCTGTTACCAATGGCTGTGCAGGGTAATAGGTGAGTCAATCTCTAATACGTTTAGGCGCATGTGGCTCCACGTGTCTAGGAACGAATACTGGTGTCAGTTGATAACTACAAAACTGAACAGTCAGCAAAGGGGTAGAATTATAAGGGTGCAGCTTATGGAATGATTAAAAATTATGTAATGAATAAGAAAGAGCCATTGTATTCTTAAAATTTCAAGTATTCCTGAATATCTAAAAACCTGTAATATCCTTGTATTTATTTTACATAAGGCAGTAAAGAACAACTCCAACTCTATCTATACAATAATGAAGCTTGTGTTATATAAAACGCCACCATTCAATGAATGCAAATATATATCATGAAGGCTTGACCTTCAAACAATCGCGATCACCGATCATACAACATAACATAGCAGCCGCGCTAGCCGGTTACCGTTAAACTCACATGTTTACTTATTTTTTTTTTTTTTTAGGTCATCCATGTTTATTGAGAAATTTTATTATATCAATGAAGCTTTATAATAACTTACCTTTCAACTAAGTCGGTCTTTCTTCCTTAAGTTGACGCAGCGCGTTTAACTAATTCTGTTTTTAATTTCTGCACAGTCCACACCTCGTATTTCTCCGCCATGTTTACTTTGTGTATACCCGATAAAACCTATGTACGGCGCATACTATTGATAGATGGATGACGTCCTCCAAGTTGAAGTGGACAGTAAGGAGTCAGAGGAACTGATTAGAAAGGAGTGGCCGAGCGAGGGTCAGCAATGTCCAGTGATATATTGTGTATGATTTTATTTTTGCAATATTTTATTCGAATTTTTTCATATCAAAATATACATTTGATTAGGTCACGGCCATGTCGAAATCAACATGGTCAGGGCCATGTTCAAGCTACTGTGGGACGTGGTATTTCAAGATCTTGCAAAGATGTTGGGCTTTAGGAGTCCAAAAGCCCTTGCAGCATGCCAGAGGTCAAGCTGTATGGAACAAGTGGCAATGATATATTTATGATTATAGCAACTGATATATATATATCCAAGTTACCAAAAGAATTCTATAATTGCTTTTTTTTTCAAATTCCAACTCACCATTAAAGCTGGCAGATCTTATTTTTTTGCCATGTCTGGGGAAATAATGGTTCCCTATGTTAGGGAGGCCATCAACACCAATAGAGACCCAACTGTAGAGGGTTTCCTTCACAGCCTTACTACACCAAATCAAAAATTTATGAATGATGTTCTTTTGGATTTCAGCCTTGCCCTCCATGTTTTTCGTGCTGGCGTTAGACGGAACAACAGTGATGTAATTCTTGCCAGCAGAAGTATGTTTTCTCCGTTGTTCTTTAGTCTTAACTACATGGATTCAATGTTAAGACTGTAATGTCCTTCTGAGGCAAATTATGAATCTTACAGTGTCAGTGGCAACGACACTAAGGGTGAAGTGGGTGATTTTATCTTGGAAAACCCAAACAGGAAGGCAAAGAGTTTCTTGCATCTTGATCTGCCATCTGACTATTTGTCGAAACATTGATAGATGAGGTAAATCATTTTCTGTCGCATACAACCTGCTGAAATAAGTACACCTAAACTTGTGGTAATTTAATTTTCAAAAATCATTAATAATTATAGATCTGACAAAATATGCAAGGAAAGATGGGGATGACAGAAAAGGACGTGAATTACTGTTATACGTACGGCCTGACAGATGAGATAGCCTGTTTCAGAAAAGTGATCAGAAAAAGTGGTTATCTGCAGCAAAGCTATCTCACAACACTCTCCAACAAACCCAAAGACAGC
This sequence comes from Saccostrea glomerata, assembly GCA_003671525.1. NCBI lineage: Eukaryota > Metazoa > Mollusca > Bivalvia > Ostreida > Ostreidae > Saccostrea > Saccostrea glomerata. The sequence continues at coordinate 629,351 of PRKT01000313.1, forward strand.
GCATTCGCACAGTTTTCTAGACAATGCAGACACAAAATACATCTTTACTACACTCACATAACTACAAACAAACTTTCATCCAGACAGATATAAACTCCCATTTTCATCCTACAGGAACATAGAGACAACACTCTGACATTTCCAACAAAAGTAAAGAAGACATTATTGAACATGTACAACTTTGCTTAACGAAATGAGGGCCAATGTACTCAAGGAAGTGGTGAAAATCAAGAAGTAAAAAAAAAAAGCTACAATACATGAATTTCTTAAAGAAGTAAATGAGATCAACGAAGACCAGAATGAAAGTGAGAGTCATGGTGTAAGTAAAAACATACTGTCAAAAGAAAACTAGAGGTGTTGTGAGCAACTAGCTATTTAAATTGATACCCCCGCCTCCTCTATGATTATAATGACAAAGTCCTTGTTTTGCTCTTGGAGACCCGAAATAAGGGTCAGGTCAAATAGTAAAATAGAAGGTACACAATGGCATTATGGAATATAGAATATGAAAATATCATTAAATTTTATTCAGTAGTATGATAGGAGTTTCGGATATGGGATAAGTACCCCAAAGTGTAACAGACAGAGAAACAGACAAACGGACGGACAGACTACCGATTGTTATATACCCTCCCGCTTTCCAAGTGGGGAGTATAACACTTACGAAGGGCTATCAAAAAGTTCGTGGACTAGCGCCATAAAATTAAAACCGCTTTAGGTACATCAATGAATTTTAAAATATTCAGTTATCATTATCTTTTCTATGTAAAGTCTTTGTAAGCAATGGTATGTCCAGGCGGCGCAACCCCGAAAGCGACGTTTTTTTTCGGTCTAAGTGTAACTAAGATAAACTATTTTGATATGAACATTTGACATCCAAAAATCCCATTAATTCATGTATATGTTGGGACACTATTATTTCATAAAATTTTGGATTTTTTACCTCATTCTGGAAGTTCTATGAAATTTTATTTTAAATTTTACATGGAATATCCAAACGACGTTAAAAGTGTGTGTGGGGGGGTGGGGGGGGGGGGGGGGGGGGGTCATTTTCCAACATTCTATAAAATTTTGAACCTGAAAAACTTATATACACCTAGGAAATATTTAAACTGGCTACGGAGAACAAAACTGCATCCGAATTACATGTTTTTAAATGCCAAAATAGATTCAGAGAGAAAAGGGATGCAAAATTATTGTTGATTTAAAGTCAAGGTTTGAAAAATCTATCACGTCAAATAATGAGATTTATCATGTGTTTTAGCTATATTGAACACCCCAAAAAATATGCTCGCACAATCAAGCGTAATCTCTTCCAATGTATAAATCTGTTTGCAATAATATATGCATTGAAAGCTGCTGTTCATGACATTGTAAAGTCAAAAAAATAAGAAGGGTTGAAGTCCTTACTCAGCTCTAGGGAATCGCATCAAAATAAATGTACGAGGTAGAAGAAGCGGACATTGAAAAATAATGACGTTGTTGGACGTCATATAACTAAGCGGCGACGGCACCGGGTGATCATATGATGTCGTTTTAATTTTATAATAATTTGGGAAATATTGAACGTATCAAGCTAAAATTTTCAACATTTCTTTAATTTTTGTTGTTTTGTGTTTGTAACCTTAGACAGCATAGTACTAATTTTATAGCTTCAGTCCACGAATTTTTTTATAACCCCTCGTATCTAATATAAAGATAAAAGTGTGCAATATTTCTTACAAATGTATACAGCATTTTAATGTTTCTTGCCGATATGTTTTGGGCAGAAGACCTTCAATTTTTTTTTAAAGCCCTATTCCGATAAGCTGTTGCACCCATACATCACGAATTCCTCCAAAAATTACACTCTTTAACCTCACATCCTATCCATATTTTATTCTCTCCCACTTTCTCCCCACAGATTCTGCATTTGTCCTCCTAAAGTTCTGCTGATAGAACAGACTCAGTGGTCTGGACGGCACACTGTTGCATGCAGTGATGTTCCATAGAAGCTGGCGCGGCATTAGAGGTTGATGGCTGCGAATCCAGGGGGTCCGATTCCAAGACACGAGTTTCACTTGTTGCACGTATAGGTAAATTAAAGACATGTAAATAAAATTTTAAAAAATTGTATGTTTTTTTTATCGATATATATTCACCCAACTTAATTCAAACTGTTTCCAGATATACTGAACTGAGTGATTATTCATACGGTTTATACCTTATTGAAGTTTGTACTTTTATACTCGTTAGTCGCCCCAGATGTTCTCTGAACCACGATCGACACCTCTGCAGAAGTTGCAGTATAAAAATCCTTTGTCTTGGTACGAAGAATGCCAAAATCATCATCATCATCACAACCATTATTATTTTTGTTAATTGTTGACATATTCCCTTTATTTTTTTATATCAACATTTTTATTTAACATTTAAACAGGGAAGAAATGTGTCTGCACGCGCCGTGTTTTTATTTTCAGACACACGTCTCATTCATTATTTAAAGCATATAGAGCAACCCCCCCCCCTCCTCTTTCATAGAAAGTAATCTTTGTTAATTTACTTCAAAAGTTGACATTTTTAGGCTGATTGACTGTCAAACTTTTGTTCGAGTACATCATAACATTCAAAATTAATGAAATACTAGTATTATTTTTATTAACCAAAGTTCGGAATAACCTCCATTTCTCGATCACTTTTAAAAACAAGAGGCCCAAGGGCCACATCGCTCACCCGAGCATTGTGGCTAGGAAAAAGTAGTAATTGGAAACTATTGAAAATTTTAAATCCAAAAGTTTGGCCCCGCCCTATCCTTGGGGGTCATGATTTGAATAAACTTGAATCTACACTATCTGAGGATGCATCCATATAAATATGAGCAATTATGGCTTTGCTTTTCTTGAGAAGAATATTTTTAAAGAGTTTTCCTATATATTAATATATAAAACTTTGGTCGGCCATTGTGCCCCCCCCCCCTACCAATGGGGGTCATGATTTGAACAAATTTGAATCTACACTACCTGGGGATGCTTCCATATAAATATGAGCAATTATGGCTTTGCTGTTCTTGAGTAGAAGATTTTGGAAGACTTTTCCTATATATTTTTATATAAAACTTTGGTCGGCCATTGAGGCCCCGCCCTACCCCCGGGGGTCACAATTTGAACAAACTTGAATCTACACTACCTGGGGATGCTTCCATACAAATATGAGTAATTATGGCCTTGCTGTTCTAAAGAAGATTTTTAAAGAATTTTTCTATATATTTCTATATAAAACTTGATCGGCCATTGTGGCTGCGCCCTACCCCCGGGGGTCATGATTTTAATTAACTTGAATTGACACTACCTCGGGATGCTTCCATATAAATATGAGCAATTATGGCTTTGCTGTTCTTGAGAAGAAGATTTTTAAAGAATTTTCCTATATATTTCTATATAAAACTTTGGTCGGCCATTGTGGCCCCGCCCTACCCCCAGGGGTCATGATTTGAACAAACTTGAATCTATACTACCTGAAGATGCTTCCATGTAACTTTCAGCTTTCCTGACACAGTGGTTCTTGAGAAGAAGATTTTTAAAGAATTTTCCTATATATTTCTATGTAAAACTGTGGTCGGCCATTGTGGCCCCGCCCTACCCCCGGGGGTCATGATTTGAACAAACTTGAATCTACACTACCTGAGGATGCTTCCATATAAGTTTCAGCTTTCCTGGCACAGTGGTTCTTTAGAAGATTTATAAAACATGCCACCAAATATTTATTAATTCCCAATTATCTCCCCTTGAATTAGGGCCTGGCCCTTCATTTGAACAAACTTGAATCCCCTTCACCCAAGGATACTTTGTGGCAAGTTTGGTTGAAATTGGCCCAGCGGTTCTTGAGAAGAAGTCGAAAATGTGAAAAGTTTACTGACAGACAGCGAACGGACGGACTACAGACAAAATGTGATCAGAAAAGCTCACTTGAGCCTTCGGCTCAGGTGAGCTAAAAACAAAGTTACGTGTCCATAAAGGAATGCTTATGTAAAGCCCGATGCATGCAATTCCATAATTTATAAGCAGTCCTACCTCCTCTATCAGGGTATCCTTCCTTCTGCAGAAAGAACGAACCACTTTTCTTTTCTCCGTTAAAACCTACGTTTCTTGCTTCTTGTCCTTTAACTCGGAAATATAGGAAACTTTCCCTCCCTTGATACCCTTTTCTAATATAATTATTATAAGTAAGGAAACAAGTGAAAAAAAAATCTTTTCATTTCCAAAAAATTCATTATATCCGCACTTTCTAAAGAAAGTTCGGGTATATTGTTGTTACTCATGTCCGTCTGTCACACTTTTCTTCCCTGAACTCCTCATACATTTTACATAGTAGCCTAATCATCTTTTGGGAGATGGTTGGTAGTGTCATGTAGATGTGCAGTAAGGTTTCGGAATTTTGATTTTTCCCCGGGTTGTCAAATGGGGCTCGAAAAAGGATGGGTTTTTTTAAAGGTAGAGATTTTTTACCGGGTGGTAAATTCCAGTTGAGGGAGGGGCTTATTTTGTACAGGTGTGAATGCCTTGGGGCTATCAGTCTACCTATGGTCGTCTGTCTCCTAATCCCTATACACAGGAAGTGATTGAATACACTGTGAAATACCCAGGTGTCACAGTGCTGCTCTGAACTTTACCAATACCATTTCCACTTCGGGTTTACCATTTAGCATTTTAAAATTAATATCGAAATTTCATTTGAAAAAAAAAGTTCATGTAATAAAGGTCATATTTTAATGCACATTATATTATAATCCTTTCAAAGTCTTAAGGCATATTTAATATATTATCAATCCCAAAAAAATCATAGTAATGCCGCTCCTGTGTACCATGTTCAGTAAACATCAAAGGATCAAAAGTTAATTAGAAGGTCACGGCGAGTCCCAATCAAGGTGTTAGGGTATACACAGGGACCAGTAAGTAAGTGTCGATCAAGTTCCAGCATCCAATGATGAACCTTCACGCACTTAATTGACAGGGCTTCCCAAACCAGGTATTTGTGAAGGCGGTGCTAAAAATCTCTGCCTTTAAGCAAAAAGCCCCGTCTTCCCTGAACTCCTCCTACATTTTACACAGTAGCCTAATCATCTTTTGGGATATGGTTGCTGGTGTCACGTAGATGTGCATTAAGGTTTCGGAATTTAGATTTTGCCCCGGGTTGTCAAATAGGGGTCGAAAAATGACGTTTTCTATGCAAAAAGTCCCGTCTTCCTGAACTTCTCCTACATTTTACACAGTAGCCTAATCATCTTTTGGGATATGGTTACTAAAAATAAAGATTGGAAAATTCTTTCAAAATGCTACTCCTCCTAGAGTTTTTGTCAGATTTCAATATACAATGTATCTTGGCACTCAAGAAGACTACACTAAGATACATTATTCTGTGTGTTGGTTTTTGATCTCGAAGAACGGTGTTGCTGTGGCTACTAAAATAGAATTTTTTTGTGATTTTCTTTCAAAATGCTACTCCTCCTTCAGTTTTGGTCTGATTTCAATATATTTTACAAATTACCTAAACAGAGGAAATTACGTTTTCCAATTAATAATATGTCAAACAAGAGGCCCATGGGCCAAATTGCTCACCTGAAAAACTTTGGTCATGTTCTTTTAGATCCCCAACTGAATTCAAACTGTTTTCAGATATACTGAACTGACTGATTATTCATACGGTTTATACCTTTTTGAAGTTTGTACTTTTATACTCGTAAGTCGCCCCAGATTTTCTCTGAACCATGATCGACACCTCTGCAGAAGTTGCATTATAAAAATCCTTTGTCTTGGTACGAAGAATGCCAAAATCATCATCATCATCATCACAACCATTATTATTTCTGTTAATTGTTGACATATTCCCTTTATTTTTTTAAATCAACATTTTTATTAAACATTTAAACAGGGAAGGAATGTGTCTGCACGCGCCCTGTTTTTATTTTCAGACACACGTCTCATTCATTACTTAAAGCATATAGAGCAACCCCCCCCCCTCCTCTTTCATAGAAATAATCTTTGTTAATTTACTTCCAAAAGTTGACATTTTTAGGCTGATTGACTGCCAAACTTTTGTTCAAGTAGATCATAACATTCAACATTAATGAAATACTAGTATTATTTTTATTAAACCCAAGTTCGGAATAACCTCCATTTCTCGATCACTTTAAAAAAAAAACAAAGTTACGTGTCCATAAAGGAATGCTTATGTAAAGCCCATGCATGCAATTCCATAATTTATAAGCAGTCCTACCTCCTCTAGCAGGGTATCCTTCCTTCTGCAGAAGCCAGAAAGAACGAACCACTTTTCTTTTCTCCGTTAAAACCTACGTTTCTTGCTTCTTGTCCTTTAACTCGGATATATAGGAAACTTTCCCTCCCTTGATACCCTTTTCTAATATAATTATTATAAATAAGGAAACAAGTGAAAAAAAATCTTTTCATTTCCAAAAAATTCATTATATCCGCACTTTCTAAAGAAAGTTCGGGTATATTGTTGTTACTCATGTCCGTCTGTCACACTTTTCTTCCCTGAACTCCTCATACATTTTACATAGTAGCCTAATCATCTTTTGGGAGATGGTTGGTAGTGTCATGTAGATGTGCAGTAAGGTTTCGGAATTTTGATTTTTCCCCGGGTTGTCAAATGGGGCTCGAAAAAGGGTGGGTTTTTTTAAAAGGTAGAGATTTATAGCAACGGAAGAGAAGAGTTGGGAATTGAAACTTTACAATAGCAATAAATAGAATAATCATCTATGTTTGTCTCTTTATGTTCTTAGTGTAGTCTACTTGCATGCCACATTATATTATAATCAGACTAAAACTGTATTTGGAATAGCATTTTGAGAGTATTTAACAGAAATTTATATTTATAGAACCACGGCAACATCGTTCATTAAAATCAAAAACCCATAAACAGATTTATTCATATTAGTGTTGTCAACTTATGTGCCAAATTTTGGAAGAATTTCACAAATTTCTATTTTTAGTAACCACGGCAACACCGTTGAGACAATCTTTTTTTTCTCTTGAAAACCAGAACGGAGACTCGAGGATACAAAAGCTGTTCTTCAAGATTTTATTCAAATCTTTCAAAACTTATTGATTTCTCTCTTTTCAAAATACACATTTTGAGGTTTGTGAATGAGTAGAGTCTCATTAGCATCTTTTACAGCTTTAACTCATTTTCTGTGTTTTTGGGTATGAACTTACTGCTCTGTAGCTTTCACATTGCTCACAATTGATTCTTGTTCGCCTCTGTTACATCTTTCACTGAATCGAAGACATTTTTCCCAGTGCGTGGCGCAGTGGTTAAAGCGTCTGCTCTACAGTCGCGAAGTAAGGAGTCAATCCTTACGTCACGGGTTCGAATCCCACTGTGGGAGGTGGAGACCGAGGCCCCGTGTCGCAGTAGGTGCTGGCACGAAAAAGATCCCTCCCTGCTCAATGGCCCTGAGTGCCGAGTATAGGACAAAATTTGCAGCTCTCCATCGGCAAGTGGTGGCGTCTCCATATGAGTGAAAAATTCTCGAGAGGGACGTTAAACGCAATACAATCCATCAATCATTTCCCAGTGCTTTCATGTATGTTTCAAAGTTTTGGACATCATTCTTCACACTTGTTGCACTTTCATCCCCATGGAGGCAAGGACCTTGAAATTCACAATATACGTTCTCCTTTACTAGCACATGACAAGGTTCCTATACACCGAAATTGGCTGAAATTTGTTCAACATTCCAAAGTATATAACTTATGGACAACAAACAAAACAAATAGCAATAGGTCTTCCAAGTAAACCCAAGGACCTAAATAAAGTGAACTAAACATGACTTTATTATGTGTTTTTCTTTGAGGAAAACAATTTCCTTCAAACTTTATTTCTGACAACTTCTTCCCAGAACACTTCCCCACCAAATTTCTCTCCTGTCTGATCATTAATTTTGCAATCTCAATCCGTTCAATGGAACTAGATGTGCATCTAAAGTAAGCCCCATGTACCTTTTCTGTATGCCCTAGATGACTACACAGCCATCTTAATTCCTCATCTTTCAACCAAATAACCTGTTGAACAACACTGATGTAATATCTATACCAGTATATAAAGTCAAGTATAATGTTATTTCATTTGTAGAGGTTCCAGACATAAACTTTATGTAATTACTGCTTGTGTTCTTACATCAACCTTAATCAGCTGCATGAAAATTGTAATAATACACGTTAGCACAGATTTAAAACACACTTAAAAGATCTGATGTGTAAAATCATATGCATCTACAAAAGGTTGACGGAACTTGTACCTGGGCAAGAGGTGCTGTATATTTACGCATGTTTGTAGCAAATATTCGCTCAGGGTATTGCAAGTCTACCTAACTTTTCACTTCCTCCAGACGGTCTCCAGCTCGTAAAACACCTAGTGCTACAACAGAAAAGAATATGACATTAGACTTTTTATGAAAGGTTTACAGTCATATTTGTATATTGTATCTAGTCAAAATGTAATACAGTACAACATGGTAACAGCAAACATGCTTTTAAAAAATTCACACTTTAAATACAATAATTTCATTTTTATTCCAAGTAGTTTTAAAATGCACATTCAGATCTTGTTATCTGGATGGAATCAAGAAAAAACTTCCATATATTCAGAGATTCAAAGTTAAAATATACAAATAAAAAGTGTTTTGAGCTTTTAGCTCACTTTGACATATCCAAGGTATTAAAACATCATAGACTCAGTGGCATTGCCATTTTGTATTACGGATCTATATATGGGAAAATATTTGAAAATCTTCTCAAGAACCATTGGGCAACAAAAGCTGAAACTTATGTCATTATTATCTTGGGGTAGTGTAGATTCCAAATTGTTCAAATCATGATACTGTTCAGATAAACACTTGCAGAGCAAAGCAGAGACCGGGAGGGGGAAGTCCCTGGAAGCATTCTGGAGTAGTGTAGATTCTAAATTGTTCAAATCATGACCCCCGGGGGTAGGGCGGGGCTACAATAGGGAATCATAGTTTTACATAGACATATATAGGAAAAAAACATTTAAACTCTTCTTCTCAACAACCACTGGGCCAGAAAAACTGAAAGTTATGTGAAAGTATTCTGGAAAAATGTAGACTCTAATTTATTCAAAGTATGACCCCTGGAGGAAGGGCAGGCCATAATGGGAATCCAAGTTTTACATTGAAATATATATGGGAAAATATTTGAAAATCTTCTCAAGAACCATTGGGCAACAAAAGCTGAAACCTATGTGATTATTATCTTGGGGTAGTGTAGATTCTAAATTGTTCAAATCATGACCCCCGGGGTTCTTGAGAAGAAGTAGAAAATGTGAAGTTTACAGATGCACGAACGACGGACAAAATGGGATCAGAAAAGCTCACTTGAGCCTTCGGCTCAGGGGAGCTAAAAAGAAATGAGACAGAAAAAAGTATGTTCCAAGCTTCATTTTCGAAACCGAACTGAGTTAAATGTTCATTTATTTCTGTGCAAAAAGTGGAGAGATGAAAGCAAAGTGCCTCCTAAAAGGTTACTTGATGGGCGGACATTTTTGGATATTTGACATTTTGGTAATGATAAAGATTTTCAATTGGATTTCTCATAAGTAAATATTTTGATGATTCTGCTCTTTTCATAGTATTTTCAATTACATCTGCAAAGAAGTAGATCCTGAAATCCTGCCTCCCGTCTTTCACCTAGAATGCAGTTCTCCACTGAAATGCCAGAGTGAAAGCTGTAGGCATTGCTACGAGCTGGAGGCAAGCCAAGTATGCCCATTTCATCATTCCCGGATATAGTTATTCTTAAAGGGTAAGTACACACGTATAATAATGTTTTTTTTTAATCATTTTGAAAGAAATTTGCAACATTTAAATACCCGCACTTTTACTCACAGTCTGTATGAAAAATCAGGTTAATACTTGCAGCAATACTTATATCATTGAAAATATCACTGAAAATTCAAAGCACTTTAAGACCTTCCTTTTACTTCATTACACGTATAAATGTACTTGTACTCACTATTGTAGAATGTCAAAATAAGGTCAAACATAACCCGTCCGAATCCTCGATTTAGAAAAACATTTTTTTTTTAAAATTAAACTAATGTTTAAGGTCAAGATCTAGTAAATGAAAGGTGCCTACAGATTTATAAGATTTAAAATATAAAATCCTGTTAATGATGATTTATAACTTTAGCTTGGTCAAATAGGGTGTTTCGAGGCATATTTTTTTAAGTAAACAAGATGAAAATTATATTTTGAACTGTCATTTCCAATGAAAAATTCAGAAAAACAGTTGCAAGTATTGGAGTTTTTTTTTCCGTATCAGATAAAGAAAATGTATCCAGATTGCCAGTCTTTCAGGAAACAGTACTTTGTATGTTCTTGGCCTCTTCTTTGAAATATTGTAAAAGAGCTCGGTTCACTTTTTGCAGAAAATCGCCCTGTAGAAATACCAATTAATAGATTAACACCTGATTTTCTATTGGAAGCAATAAAATAAAATAAAAATGTCTTTGTTCTAGCATTTCATTTAGCTTTTCTTGTTTCGCTTCCGGAATTCATATGATCTTGGGATAATAGGAGTTTCGGTTGTTGTATGAATGTGATGTTACGTCAGCGTACAATGTCCAGGTTTGTCATTTTTTATAAACTTGGAACAAAGATTTCTTATGTTCTTGAAGGTTCTTTAGTTATCATCAAAATTTTAATTTCAGGCCCCTTTTAACCCTGTCGGAAACAAGCTCAGGTAACACTGCTGAACAATAAAAAGAATTTAGTTTTGGTAGCATTTCTTTTTTTCCGCAAGGTTCCTCATCATATAATTTTTTTTCAAATCCGTGACCTTTATTTGTCCATATAATAACGTGACACCACTTTCTTTTGACTGAGCCATTTCTCCTTGTACTTGATAATAATATGCAATGTGTTTAAAGGGATACCTCATCAGAGGAATGCTGTGGACATTCCCGGAATGTCTGCTATAGGACACTTTTCGTGTGTATGCTGTGAGCAGTGGAGTCTCCATTCAGTCAGCTGACTATCCAGAGAATCTAGTCGTAAGTGAATCGGTGGACAGTCAGTAATGTTCGGGGAATGAGGAACTGGACTCGACAGAGCTATATGTATTTATTCGTGATTGCTGTGAAAGGGTCAATATATGAAGAGAGGTACCAGACCAACTAAATAACTGTTGAGACCGCCCAGGACATCAAAAAGAATGCCATCTATTTGGTAGCCGAGAAAACGGGAGAGAGAAAACCCTAAAGACGCTAATGCAATATTTGTTATTGCACTTTCTTAGGAAGAGCCACTCCCATTCGTATACGTAATTAGTTTTTTGGAAATTTCCAAAAGATACTTCTGCCATTAAGGACAGGGAAATCGTGTCTATCCATGTGAAATATGTGACTTACTTCCATGGTTTGTGAACAACCTCGATGCTAGAAAACTGCGTTCCTTTTCTTACATTTGTAAAAAAGGAAAATGGCTTCCAGATAGTTACAACAAGTTTGACAAAAGATCAAGAGTGTGGATTCAGTGTTTGACAAACATTATTCATAATATGGTTAGGAATTGTTGCATTATAAAAAAAAATCGACTTCTTCTGCTAAAGTCATGTCAGAATCTACACTTCTACGGACGACATTGTGCAAATCTTCATGAACTTGATGCTCTGCTTTCAATTCTTTTTTAAAACAATTTTATATAGTGATTTAAAGAAAGAATACACGCTCCCTCACTACTGTCAATCCCCTGGTTGGTCCTTGATTAAATTCAAAATCTTTCATGGTTTCCTCCCCTTCATCAACATCACCTTCCTTTATCCGAAAATGTTTCAACATTGTTTGCTCTCTATATTTTAATTTTATGAAAATTCTACTATTTTTGAAACATTTCACAACATTTCTCCAAATAGAGTCTTTTATGCGTTCTGCAGACTTTTGAATACAGGTTCCAGATAGGTACCGTAATTTTGCCAATGCTGCTGCAGATAACTCTGGAGAACTCTCGGACTATTCCGTCTTCTTAATAGGTTTCTGAATAACATCTGCTTACTTTCCTGCTTCTTGATCCATGAACCAAAGAAAAATTTGGAATCGGGGCTCTAGAGGCTAATGACCGCCTTTGCTGTAGGTCAAACACATCAAAGTCTACTTTGGGTATTTCACTTTCCATTTCAGTTGATGTTTGGGAGCTTTTCATGTTGCAGCTTTTGAACAACGCCTTTTACGTCGTTAAAAAGTCCATCAGCAATATTCTTTCAAGACCAAGTGCTTAGACGCTGGGCAATCACGCACCATTCTGACTTCACCTTAAATTAAACAGAAAATCTCTGTGAATTGGCCTTGTAAAGAGTTTTCCGATTGACCTGATTCATTATCGCTGTCCTCTAATTCCGCTAATTCCGATGATATAGAAGCCTTAGTTTGGTAACAAGCTCAAACATATAAGGATTGATTTTCAAACTTATGTTTATCTCTGTTATTTCGCCGTCACTATCACTGGGGTATCCCTCCACCCTACCCGGGGTGTGAGGAGTGGCATTCGCCCGCGTGACAGCCGGGATACTTCCCATGCCTAAGGACGACGCGGCTTCCTCCAAAGATAAATCCATAAAAGAAATAAATACACAAAATAAATATCAAATGAATTAATAACTTGCTATAAATACAGACTCAAATTGATTCCAGTTGATTCTAATTGAAATTCTATCCAAAAAAAAAAGACATTTGCAAAAATTCACCCGCGCATTCAGCAACAAAAACGGCGGCTTAACTGATAGCCAATTAAACTAATTTTGATAGAATTGCGGGAATCGAGCACAGGGCCCTGCGCATTGGGCACCAGTTAAGTAACTGCTGGTGTCGAGTTAACTATATAAATTATTATATTAACGTATAGTATACAAACTGTAGGCCGGGTTTGGTTCTGGCCCAGGCTGACACACCGTCATTCACAACCCTTCGCCATCTGACGTCACCTTGTCAGTAGGTCGTACCAGAGCACAGTCGCACAGATACTTCAACAACAAAAAGTGGGAAACATACGGTGGTGTATTTAGGACACGCAATTATTTTTCTTTTTTATATCAGAAAAAAAAATTATCTTGTGAAAACGACATTATTTTGTGAAAACGAGATATTATCTTTTGAAAACGACATATTATCTTGTGAAAACGAGATATTATCTTGTGAAAACGACTTATTATTTTGTGAAAACGAGATATTTTGTGAAAACGACTTGTCTCGTTTTCACAAGATAATATCTTCTGAAAACGACATTTTATCTTGTGAAAACGACATATTATCTTGTGAAACGACTTATTATATTATGTCGTTTTCACAAGATAATATGTCGTTTTCACAAAATAATATCTCGTTTTCACAAGATAAGTCGTTTTCACAAGTTAATAAGTCGTTTTCAAATCCGATGTCAAATTAGTGGTTCCTGTGGGGTGGGGTACACAACTGGTGGTTTTAAAATGGAATTGCATTTATCTTTATTATTCTGATCCACCTTTGGGTATTGAGTAACCAAAGTAAGCATGCTATGTGTATAATTATGATAAACAATGGCCGTCTTTCAAAATTGGGAATTTCATGGCTTTTTGTTTAAAACACGAACCAAATTCAATTGAGTTAAAGTTGTTACATGATACCTATTAGGTCTCTGGGCCTCTAGTTGTTATTCAAATAAAAAAATTATTTTGATGAACAAGTAGAATGAAAAAAAATTCGATCCTTAATTTACTCTGAAAATCAGGAACAAATCCATACATACATATTCAGGTACATTTAAATAAATTCGTTTGTTTATTTCATTATCCCTAGTCAAGTGTTTAAAAGAGGCAACTTTAATAAACTAATGAGACTTTACACTTGATAAATTTTTAGATTTCATTTTAAATCATTCTGATCAAAAAATGCTTAAAGTGTGAAATTAATCAAACAAAGGCTTGTACTAGAACAGCATTAGGGACTTTGTCAATCCAATTAATATTAAATGTTAGATACTGACTAAATCTAACAACAGCCTGTAGAGTGTCACGTCAGAGGTCAAATTCTATAAACCAATCAAATAGTCAACTGGAAAATTATTGTATTCCATATATTGGAACGAATAAGTCTAGAGTTGTTCCGTATTTGACATCTGGCGTGACCTTCTATGGGATGTTGTTAGATGTTGTGTAGCGAGTATGCGAGAGGATCTAACATGTTGTTTTATTTAGATTGGGATTATGTTAAACTATATTTATATATATTTTCAATAGGTTGAAGTAACTGATGAGCAGATCAATCCAACTTGAACATGATATCATTTCTCCAAGGATGAAAACAAGTCTCTCTGTACTCAAGCATTGATATTTCTAAAGTCAACTGAAACTGGAACAGGTCATACATGCAGACTACTGTGATGTGTCGCACAGTTCCGAAAACATGCAGCCACCACTAGCATAAGCATGATAAGTGCAAGTGGGTCGTCAAAAATTGAGAACCACTCAAGGACTTTTCTGTTGGTTGATGATGGACTACAAACTGCATTTTAAACAAAGGAATTCACCTTGGTGCTTATTGGCTACTTATGATGTGAATTTGTGCATTTATTATACCAAGTACTTTTACATTTCCTTGATAATACTACATTCGCATAAACCGAATTCAGGTTTAGTTGATTGATTGCAGTTCTAAGTTCCTCTCGCAAGATTATGTCTCTGATGTATGAGACATCATTAAATGCAGACATTTTCTGTGTCCTCCTGTCGTGACATGAGGGCTCTGACTTAGCTGAAAAAATGTTTATGATGCAAGAGAAAATAAATGTTAAACCCAGTGTATGTAAATGTTGATAATAACATTAAATATTCTTTGATAACTAGTGTTAGTGTGTTGTTTATTTTTTCCAATATGAGAATTCAGGGAGAAAATGAGTTTTGGTTGAAAACCTGGGTTAAATTGTATAGTCAATACTAGTTTCCTTTGCGGAAACCTATAGTATACCCTATGTATATCAATATTGTAAACCATACTGAAACCTTGCGTATACCTCAAGTTTCAGTAAGTTTCTGTTGCGGAAACCATTGGTACACCATATGTATTTCAGCCGTATACGCATACTGAAACCTTGCGTATACCTCAAGTTTCAGTTGCGGAAACCTATGGTACACCATATGTATTTCAACAGTATACGCATGCTGAAACCTTGCGTATACCTCAAGTTTCAGTTGCGGAAACTATTTGGATTCGTGGACACCTTTGGTTTCCGCACTGCGGAAACTTGATGAAACTTGAAGTTTCCGCACTGAAACTTTGCAGAAACTATTAGTAAGCTTAAGTTTCCGCAGAGTTTCAGTCATGCGGAAACTGTATATTTCATCCAGTG
>PRKT01000314.1:0-19485 GCA_003671525.1 Saccostrea glomerata
AATAGGACTTGGGTCCTCTTTATACAAAGCCGGCGAGTGTATAGATATCTCTGTACGAGGTGTCCAAGCTAAATTCCTGTTTGACACAGTAATATATCATAAAATTGCTGCGAACACCAGGCGAAAGCTGCAGAAGGTTTACCAGAGTATTTTAGCTGCCAATGGAAGTGAGCTATCTGTCAAGGGTGACAAACTTAACACTTAATATTGAGGGTGTGGTAGTACATGTACCCACTACTGCTGTCATTGTGGAGATTTAGGCAGATGGAATACTGGGCCTTGATTTTCTTCTGTGAAATGCATGTAAGGTTGACATGAGCCAAAAGGTGCTTCACATAAACAAGAGGCCCATGGTACAAGTCTTGAAGGACTGCAAACATTTTCAAAGGAAAACGTGTTTGGTAGAACCTTTTAACTTGCATCAGGTTCGCCAAGAGAAGGCTACATCACAGCCAGAACACTGGTCGTACCACAGGAGATGGTGCCAATCCGTTTGTTTAATGTTAACGAGGAATCCAAAGTCATTTACCGAGGTACGGTTATTGGACAACTCAGTGAAGTCAGAGTGTTTGAGTCACAAGAGGAGAATACGTCAAACAAATCTAAGAAGTAAAGACTTGATTTGGTTTATATGCTGAAGAAAACTTCAAGCCACTGGGCACAAAAGAAGAAAAGAGAAGCTCATAAATTATTATTTTATTACACCAATATTTTTGCAAAATCTTAATAAGATTTGGGGCCTACAGGCATCGTCAAACACAGGGTTGACACTTGAGACCACCATCCTATCAAAATACCTCCAAGGTGAGTACCAGCACATCTTACAAAGGAGGTTGACAAATAATTAAATGATATGCCATAAAGAGGTGAAAGAAAATTGAGCCATCTAACATCCCGTGGTCGGCACCTACAGTGTTAGCGAAAAAAGGAGGGAACATTCATTTTTATTGATGTTACCGCAAGTTAAAAAGCTGTACTATCAAGGGCAGCATACCCCCTTCCAAGAATAGACGAGTCACTAGATCAGCTAAGTGGTAGCTCGTGGTTCTCTGCTCAGGATATTGGCAGGTAGAGATGGAGCCAGAAGACAAACAAAAGACATTGCTGCATTTACCACAATTGGTGGACTATTCCAGTTTAAAATCATGCCAATCAGCTTATGTTGTGCTCCTACAACATTTTAGCGTCTAATGGAAAACCTTTTGCCCGGACTTCACTGGAAAATCTGTCTAGTTTACCTAGATGACGTGATAGTGACGGGCAAGACCTTTGAGGAAACGTTGGCAAACTTTAAAAAGATATTTGGCAGACTGAAAAACGCGGGTCGTAAACTCAAGGCTAGAAAATGGTGCTTGTTTGTCAAGAAGGTGACCTGTAGTGTCAGAGGAAGGCGAAGCGACTGACCCTGACATGAAAGAAATTGCTTGTATAGAAATTGATATTCTGTATAGAAAATTTGTAGAAGAGGATGAGAAGACCATACGCTTGCAGGCTATTGTACCAAGTTATAATCATTCTGATTGTGACAAACACCTATCATTTGTACACCTTGGCTTCTTGTCACTCCCGATTATCTGATTCTGGGATGAGAAGTTTCAACACCGTTTGAAATCATGTTTGAAGTGCCCAGATAAAAGCAGCACATTCGTATAGACAAATGGGCCTGGGGATTAGAAGAAACCATGGAAAGTGATAACAAACATGTAAGAGAGAACATAAAAGCAATTCGTGTGAACAAATTTTATTTCATGAGAGTGAATTTTTATTTCGTGGATACGAATTCAATTTCAAGAATACGAATTTTATTTCATAGATACGAATTTGATAACAAGGGAACGATTTCTTTTTTTCCTGGGAATGTATTAAAAAATCTTAATCCTTCGTCCTGTAGCAACCACCGTACTTTTTGAATTGAAAAGAAAAACCAACTTTAATTTGTTGGGCTGGGGAAAAATAGCGATATTTCGGTAAATTGCAATACAACAGCAAAAGATATTGTATTGCCATACGTTTTTGTACTACCGATATACTGGCAAAATACTTGGATTTGGCTAAGAATTTTATCATTAAAAATTGCGAAAAGCTGTCAGAAAGCTTGTGAATATAAGCAAAACATTTAGTCAGAAGCTGTTGTGTGGGTGTATTTCAATACATAACAGTGATTAAATCAACACGATTCTTTTCCTTTTCGATTATCATAGTTAGGTACATTCTGCAAATTAAAGTAAATATTAGGAGAAAGTGCCATAATTTTAATTTCGTTGAATTGATTGATTGTTCAAGTCCCTCTCGAGAATTTTTCACTCATATGGAGATGTCACTCTATATGGCGTTTCTTTGCGATATAAACATGATAAATGCATGCATTTCTAGCTTAGTTAACATGATCAAGGAAGCCCTAAATATGAACAATGTGTGTTATTTGCAATTGGGCTTGAAGAAAAAATAATCATATCTAGGTTTGCATATTGAGACTATTTAGTTCATTTTCAACAAAGGATACCCGTCCTTTTTCTGCAGGAAATATGAACATATGTAAAATAACAAATCCCTGGTAATAATCATTCAAAAGCTATTGTCATGTTAAAAGTTCAAAACATTTAAACCCAAAGAAATACAGATACGAGACCCTGGCACTAAGTTCTCCAAAGTCATTGGCTAAAGTTTAAGGTAAGTAAAACTTCGTAAAAGTGGAATAGTTCCATAGTTAATGTAAAAAGGTTAAATATATTGGTGCTCAAAGAAAGGCTTTGTAACAAGGAACACACATAAGATATGTAAAGGTTATAGTTCCAACCAATTAAAATTTTTGCGGACAGGCAGACAGGGCAAATCCCATGTACTTTATGCCCATTATCTTTGATTTCGGGGGCATAATAAAAAGCTGTATTTTTTCAATAGTCATCGTCATTCACAAAAGTTTTAAAAACCTCTTAAGAATTAACTACAAAATTCCGTATCTGAAAGAATATTATAACCTCGTGATTAATTACTGCAATTAAACAAATATTTTACTGCCAAAGGGATTCGACTAAAGAGCAGACGACAGAAAACATATGTTGTGTGCACGTAAGTATGCAAATAATTTGAATATCCATCTCAGATGTAAATTAATTTCACATCCAAAATTTGGATACAAATCGTTTCACTATCGCCCGCCGCATTTTGACGGAAGTATCCCTAACAAAAATTTACTATAGTTAACTATAGTTTACTATAGTTAACTATAGTGAAAACTTTGACACTTTGATTTACTATGAAACTTTGCTGTAGAACTTTTTTGAAGATTTAAAGCCTTAATATATCTTAAATTACATATTAATGACGTACTTTTTTGATAAAATATGTAAATATACAAGGAATACTTCATTTTAATTCCAGAAAAGTATTTGTAGGACGTTTAAAACATAAAATATATTTATCTGAAATTCATAGTAAAAATACTTTGATTTACTATAGTGAAAACTATGATTTACTATAGTTAACTGTAGTTAACTTTAGTAAACTATAGTTAACTATAGTAATTTTTGTTAGGGTAATTGCTTCAGTCAATTGATATGTGCATAAACAGTGAACCACTTCAATGTACAAAGTCGATTTTTTTTTTCATTTTAGATATAAAGTACTTAAGGGATATTCAATTACTTGAATATTTTAGATAATTAAATTCATAAATATTAATTTTATTTCTCCGTATTTTAATGTTCTATATAGAAAATAAAGTTCTAAAATAACAACTGGTGTGTTTCTGATTTAATGAACGATTACTATATGGATTTACTTTTTTTTCTTTTTTTATTATCTTCCTTGTATGGCAAGTATCGTTATTTTAAGTGATCCTTGTAGGAAAATTGTCATTTATATTTAAATATATTTTATATCGGAGCAATATTTATTTATAAAATCTGCAAATTAAAAATTGAATAAAAATTCCCTTTCCTATTATAGATTATACAGATATTCATTTACAAAAAGTCATTGCTTGGAAATTATCATTTTGCAAGACAGATAAGGTAATTAACAGTATCTTATTTCTTTTTTTAACAAAATACGATATAAAACGCCTTTATTTGTGTAGCTAAATGTATTGAAATTATAATTATATGTGCATGCTTTAATGTTACAGAGAAAGTGAGGAATAATATATCACAAATTTCCTAGCATTTGTCCTTCCCAAAGTTGCTTTCCATTGTTAGTCTTACCTTTTTATTGAGTAACAATTATGAAATGATGAATTGCCATTTAATGAAAAAAAGTATTGCAAATGTATACTAGCGTACGAAAGATGTTCCAAAAATAGTGACACTTGGTTGTTGTCACTCATATTTATTAATTTTTTATTCTTTTATTCATCCATGCTTTTCAAAGTACCCATCCTTGGCCTAGATATATTTATTTTCAGACAATCAGTTGACTTCTGAAAAAAATACTCCTTCAGGGATACCCGTCACACACTAATAAACTGCAAACTCAAGGTCACTGTGATTTGTGTCTTTGAGGTAGAATTTAAAGTTGAGGAGTAGAAAGAATCGAATTGGGCTAAACTTAGAAAAAAATCAACAGGGCGTGAGGTAGGACAGTATCATTTTTCATCCCCACGCTAATTACTCGATCACAATTCTAGCTTTGTGTACAGGCACATTGTCGTGCAAAAGTCGGTTGTATTCGTATCCGTTTTGCAACTATTGTAATATTTCTTAAGTTTTTTTTTAAAATTACATTTTCAAAGAAGATACCTGTGACTATTTTGACCTTAGCACAAGAATTTGCGTAACAGGACATTTATTTTCAAAGAAAGTAACATATAAAGCTTTCGCGGTTCTAAATGTTTTAGTAATACTACGAAGTTGTTCATTCTTTAAATGATGACCAGATTCTGATATAATTCTTATGTTTTGGCTCAAAATACCCTACACTTTATGCTTTAATGTTAATGACAGACGAGTTTGACGTAAGTTAATGTTTCATTTGATTTTTTTGATTATACGCATACATTTATACATGCCACTAAATATTTCCTAATTTTATTACGACAGTGTTTTAAGTAATGGATTTGACACTCAATAAAATATCGTTCATCTCTAATTATTTAAGATTCTCTGTCTAACATAGATTATATTTGATTTTTATTTACTGACCCCCATTTTGTTAACCGTGTTTTACTTTTCCGTCATTTACTTTAATAAATGACATATTTCACTTCAACATGATGCTATTTGTTTTTGCGTGCTTTAACAAAAAACAAGCTTAGTCGTTTGGCAGGAGAACTAAGGAACATAAATTATATTTAATTTTTATACATGCAGGTAAGATTTGAAATGCATAATTATTAATTTGCATCATTCTGCTAGTACCTTGTAGGATCAACATGTATAACCACGTCTAAGGTTCCGGTACAATAAAATATCTTTTTATACGTTAACTTTTATTACATCGATGTAAGTTTGATTGTAACGTTTTATTTCTACAGTGTATATTGAGTTTTTTGAAGCAAATTAGACTAGTTGGTGAAATCAAAGCTCAAAATCGGCGAAATGAAAAGATATGACCGACCACGAATAACCTGTTTCGTTTCCAATTTTTCCTTTGTTTTTGTTTTAAATAAAGAAACTTACAACAATAAAATACTGAATGAAATCTATTGAAATTTTTTTCTACTATTTTGTTATTCCTGATCATATTAAATAGTAGTAGCATATAATGACAAAGTAGTAGCATATAATGACAAAGTTGTAGCATAAAGACAAAGTACCATCATATAATGACAAATACCATTATATAATGACAAAGTACCATCATATAATGACAAAGTACCATCATATAAAAGTACCATCATATAATGACAAAGTACCATCATATTATGACAAAGTACCATCATAGAATGACAAAATAACATCATATAATGACAAAGTACCATCATAGAATGACAAAATACCATCATATAATGACAAAGTACCAGTATATAATGACAAAATACCATCATATAATGACAAAGTACCATCATATAATGACAAAATACCATCATATAATGACAAAGTACCAGCACAGATTGACAAAATACCATCATATAATGACAAAGTACCAGCATAAATTGACGAAGTACCATCATATGATGACAAAGTACCAGCATAAATTGACAAAGTACCATCATATAATGACAAAGTACCAGCATAAAATGACAAAGTACCAGCATATATTCACAAAGTACCATCATATAATGACAAAGTACCAGCATATAATGACAAATTACAATCATATAATGACAAAGTACATGTACCAGCATATAATGACAAATTACCATCATATAATGACGAAATACCATCATATAATGACAAAGTACCAGAATAAATTGACAAAGTACCATCATATAATGACAAAGTAATAGCAGAGAATGACAAAATACCATCATATAATGACAAAGTACCAGCATATATTGACAAAGTACCATCATATAATGACAAAGTACCATCATATAATGACAAAGTACCAGCATATAATGACAAAGTACCATCATATAATGACAAAGTACCAGCATAAACTGACAAAGTACCATCATATAATGACAAAGTACCAGCATAAATTGACAAGTACCATCATATAATGACAAAGTACCAGCACAGAATGACAAAATACCATCATATAATGACGAAATAGCAGAATAAATTGACAAAGTACCATCATATAATGACAAAGTACCAGCATATAATGACAAATTACCATCATATAATGACAAAGTTCCAGCATATAATGACAAAATACCATCATATAATGACAAAATACCATCATATAATGACAAAGTACCATCATATTATGACAAATTACCATCATTTAATGACAAAGTACCATCATTTAATGACAAAGTACCATCAAATAATGACAAAGTACCATCATATAATGACAAAGTACTATGATTATATATTATATAACTTTGTGAAATCCGGTAATCTGATTGGTCTATACGAAGTACTTATTTTTTAATAACGACCTCTGAAAGCGAATAATGACTCACACACGAGCTGCCTTGTTTTCACTTTCGCTTTAGACAAACATTGAAGTTCACAAGTTGTAGGTGAGGAAAATTTAAAACATACAGTGAAGAACTCCGAGACTGATAATACAAAACAATTACTAGGATATTTGTGAATATTTTTCGGGAATAGCCTAATTAGCACATACCATTTCATGATTGAGTTCGGCCTTTCCACTCGGCGAGCAGAGTTTTGACGCTGTTTACGCGATTACAGAGACTATTAAAAGAAAATATAGACAAGCATGCCATGTAAGATTGTATCTATTCTTAGAAGACATAGGTATTTATATTTTGTCAGTGCCTTTCGTCTGCAAGTGTAAACGAAAGCGATTCTCAATCTGGGGGAGGGGGTACTCTGTGTTATTCGGAGATAGATATCTTGCGTCATTATAATGATATGAGAAATTTATTGCCGAAACAATTTCCTCTGATTGATATTCAATGAATTCTGAAACATTTACATTCAACTTATTTATGGTTAATACTATCTCTGTAATAATAGCTAGGATGATATTCATTGCACTTATCAATTTGTGAAATTATTATTTATATAATATAATAAATATGGACTCAATGCAAGGTCAATATGCATTTATAATAACCCAGGATGACAGATATTGACCTCAGATACATGAGGTATATCGACCGAAGGCGCTAGCCCTCGGTCGATATACTACATGTATCTGAGGTCAATATCTGAAACAATAACAAAAACAAAACCCTGGGGCCTTGAAATTTACAATTCTGGAAGATTAGGGCCCTTGCTCATCATAACTATATAGGTAGTTCATCTGCTTAACCAAGAGCAGAGAAGAAAACTATCAAAGATTTAATGTATTTTCACGATATAATCAATAGAGCCCCACCCTAACACCAAAACCCCTGACCCTAGGACCATGAAATCAAGATTTTGGAAGAGGTATTCTTGCTCATTTTAACTATGTACTTAGTCTATTTTTTTCATAGAATTCATGTATTTTAATTATATAATCAATAGAGCCCCGCCGTCACACACAAACCCTGACCCTGGGGCCATAAAATTCACAATTTTGGTAGAGGTACTCTTGCTTATCATAACTATGCACTTAGTTAGTTTATTTAATACCCAGGAGCAGAGAAGAAGATTTTCATAGAATTCATGTACTTTCACTATTTAATCAACAGAGCCACGCCCTAACACCAGAACCCCTGACCATAGGGCCATAAAATTCACAATTTTGGTAGAGGCACTCTTCCTAACACCAGAACTCCTGACCCCGGGGCCATAAAATTCACAATTTTGGTAGAGGCTCTCTTGCTCATCATAACTATGCACTTAGCTAGTTTATTTAATACCCAGGAGCAGAGAATAAGATTTTCAAAGAATTCATGAATTTTCACTATATACTTATTTAGCCCCGCCCTAGCACTAGAACACCTGACCCAGGGGCCATGAATTTCACAATATTGGTAGAGGACTCAATGTTGATTACAATCATGCAAACAGTTTGATTACTTGATGTCCAGGAGTAAAGAAGATTTTTAAAAATTGCATTAATTTTAGTAGTTTTTGCCCCACCCCCAGGCCCCAGGGGGGCAGGGACCATGAACTTCACAATTTTTGTTTCCCTTCACCTATAGATGCTTTGTGCCAAAATTCGTTGAAATTGGTTCAGCGGTTTCAGAGAAGCTGAAAATGTTCAAATGTTAACGCACGACACACAACACATAACACACGACGCACGACGACGGACGAAAACAGATAGAAATAGGTCACCTGAGTAACTCAGGTGACCTAAAAATGAGACAATCAAAGGAGGCTTCAATAGTTTTTGTTCCAGGAAAGGGAAACTTACTTATAACCATTATAAAGTCAAATATAGCGTACCATATAAGGATCGTGTCATGGGACAACCACTTGTTTGTGGGTTACAATTAAAACAAATTTTGATACAGAACACAGAAGGACATACAGTGCACGGGTATGTTAAGGAAGCATATAAATGATTTCGTGGGAAATTTAGACTTTTTGAAGAAAATTACGTTTGATAATTTACCCAATCCACTGATTGATTGATTGTATATTGTTTAACGTCCCTCTCGAGAATTTTTCACTCATATGGAGACGTCACCGTATGCCGGTGAAGGGCTTCAAATTTTGACCTTTACTCGGCACTCAGGGCCATTGAGCAGTGAGGGATCTTTATCGTGCCAACGCCTGCCGCTGACACGGGGCCTCGGTTTTTAAGGTCTCATCCGAAGGACCCGCAACTTTCACTTCAAAGTGCCGAGCGCATGGCGAAGGAACAGTTGCTACCCATTTTAACGACTAGGTCGGTCGCGGCCGAGATGCGAACTCACGACCTCCCGATCACGGAGAGAGCGCTCTACCGACTGAGCTACCGTGAACGGTCCCAATCCACTGATAAACGTAAACTATGATCATTTACTATTGCACAGAGATAAAAAGTGTCTAACGCAAAGGCGGGCACCAC
Organism: Saccostrea glomerata; assembly: GCA_003671525.1. Taxonomy (NCBI): domain Eukaryota; kingdom Metazoa; phylum Mollusca; class Bivalvia; order Ostreida; family Ostreidae; genus Saccostrea; species Saccostrea glomerata. Next base: position 9,505 of record PRKT01000314.1, read on the forward strand.
CACCACTGCGTCACTTGACTTCTATTTATAGCGAAATGTTATAGTAAATAGTATAGTCGAAAAACATCTATTTTACATTAAAAGTGCTGCTAGAATCCAACTGTCCTGTCAGTAAAACAATTATTCCACACATTCGCACGAAACCTTACCCGATGTTTTGAATTTTATACATATGATCCGAGATTTTTTGTAAAACCACACTTAACTCGAGATTCTAGCAGCACTTTCCAAGTATTTTAGAAAGCAAACTTTCAAACTGAACATGTATTACGTCTTGAAATATTCAGCTTGTTGTTCTGCTGCATTATTTTTGTCAGGGATGACAGAGGAAAGGCTGACAGAGATACGTTTATAACTGACAAGTCTTCAAAAGAGAATATAATTGATGAAATTAAATTAGCATACCTGGTTAATTAACTAAACCCCATATGAATTTCACATAATATTCACAGTATATGCTTTTAAACTGCATTTTATGAATCTGTACAAATTCTCTTTACACGACATGATCAATTCCCAAGTTACTTGATGTATAGATATGACGTCATCGATGGTAGATTTTGATCAAAATGACAGATGCAGCATACCAAAATAAATAAAATTTATTTTTGTTTATGTTTAATGTGCTAGGCCCCGTGGGGATCCGGGTCAGAATAGGTCCTCAGTACCCTCTTGCTTGTCGTAAAAGGCGACTAAGTGGGGTGGTCCTTCGGATGAGACCGTATAAACCGAGGCCCCGTGTCACAGCAGGTGTGGCACGATAAAGATCCCTTCCTGCTCAAAGGCCGTAAGTGCCGAGCAAAGGCCTAAATTTGCCTATTCTGGAGAGGGACGTTGAACAGTATAAACAGTATACATGCAATCAATCAATCATTTTCTAGAGTTAAATTACATCTCTAAATACCAATATCGCGAAGCGAACACTCTACCACAAGGCTACCGTGAACGGTATATTTGAAAAAAAGAAAGTACTTGAAATAGGAGAGGTGATCAAAAAGTTAGCGAACTAGCTGAAAAACTTTCAAAAAAAAAAAAAACCGATAAATGTATAAGGTTTCAGTGATGAAAATTATTCAAAGATATCCTCTCCGATTTATATGCGCAATTGCAACCGTTCTGCTTATGCACGGATCACGGCGGTCACTTGACATGCTCCTTAGCGTTCTGTCAAAAGAGCTTAATGATTTTTTTCCTACTCTTATATTCATTACCACGCAAGTTATTTATTTTTTTTTTTACAACAAAACAGTCAATTTGTCAGACATTGCCACATCTCGATAATAGAATTTTTTCTGTCTGTGGAGCGGTTTTATTCCATGCGGATTAAGTATTCATTTCATAAGTTTTGTAGGTTTCATATCTTTGATATCAAATTGCTTAATAAAGGGCACATATATTCCTCAGCTTGGTTAAATTGGGCGACAGAACAAACATCATCTTTTAACATCTACTTTCCTTCACTTAAACAATGAATCAAATCAATAACAAAATTTCCGGCAAGTCTTTTGTCTTCATTAACCGTGTAAAAATTATTATATTAAGCTTCTGCAAAAAAAATTTTAAGATATACGTTAAACTTTACAGCCCTTCGTTTTTCGAATACGACTGATTCAACCATTTTTTGTCACGAGTGACCTACATATTGACGTCATTTTCACATTGTGAAATCACAAACATGGGGCAAAACGTTTAATTCAATACATATGCTCAGTATAGAATATGTGTATGACTCTATGTGTGCCAAATTTCATTTTGATCTGAATTGTGGTGTTGTTAATAAAGAGATAGTTTTCAAATTTTTTGTATCACCATCACCCCTCTTATTGTAGCTGGTGTCCAAGGTAATAATCTGCTTAGTGATACTTATATGAAAATTGTTTCATCCATTGATTCGCAGGTTTGTTGAGGCAGCACATGGATCAGAATTCGGCGAATTAACACTTTTTTTCATAATTATGTAACACTAATAATTCGGAACAGTCAAGGATAAAACTTTTTGCTATAATTATGTTTTCTATAGAATTCAATGGGACTTATACTACAGGAACCACGTAACCATGACGTCACCACGTGACGTCTATAATTAGAAAATATGCCTTAATGAAAAAGTGAAATTCTCATTACATTTCACTTTCACTTTGCTACTGCATGATCAACAGTTATAAAGTCACGGGTTTGGTAACTCAAAGATTTCTACTTCGAGGCTTATTTGATCCTTAAAAAGAATCATCCAGCGTTCCTTGGCAATCGGCAGCGGTAGTTCCCAGTAGCCTAGTGGTTGGGAGTCTCTTTCATGATCGAGAAGTCCGAGTATCTTTTTCGTTCGCAGCGCCAATGCAAATGCAATTTTACATTTGCCTAGCGTATAGCGCAAGGCACAAGAAAGTCACAGCTAGGTCTCCTGGATAAATACTTCAAACCTAGGTCCCTTGTCACTTTGAAGGTTGGCAGGGCAAAGGAACCTTCACTTCTTTATGTCTGAAGTGCCAAGTAAAGGTTATTTTGATGAATTTTAGATTCATTGGTAAAGTCTCTATATGAATGAACATAAACAGGGAGGTAAAACAATACAATCAATCGATTTTAGTTGATATATTGGCAATGCATTTTTGCTCATAGCCGTAAAAGCTCGCAAAAACTCTAATGTTATTACCGAAAACATATTCAATGCTTTCAAAAGTAACATTAATATTATAAGCTTACATGTTTATCAAAAAAGTGTTCCGCACAAAGTAGTAAATATCTCTTAAAATGTCGTTTACAATTTAATCAAAATTCAAAGTTCTGTTTTCATCAACTGTGTTTTATGCCTTCAGGAGTACAAATCAATTAACTAGGATTTAAGCTGTTAAATCGAACATTGAATGCATTTGTTAACTTTGTATCTTATGTATTTAAAGATTTTGTTTTCTTGCAAATAAGAGAATCATAGATTTTGACCATCATAATAGCGCAATAAATGTGTATAGGTTTCATCATAGATGCCTAGTGGTATTGATTATATCGTTTTCATTGGGCGTGGAAATCTCGGGCGCTGAGAGCTTTTAATAAAACTTTATAGAATATTCAATTTTAATTACCATATAAACATCAATCATCAAAATCAAAAACACAAAACTGATAATTATGTATCTCAGTGTAGTCTACTTGCACGGAAGATAATACAGAATAAAACTGCATTTATACTAGCATTTTAAAAGTATTCTACAGAACTTTCTATTTTTAGTAACCACGGCAACACCGTTCATCAAAAACAAATATACTGAATTATGTATCTTCGTGCAGTCAACTTGTGTGCCAAGTTATACTGAAATCAGACCAAAACTGTAGGAGAAGTAGCATTTAAAATGTACTAGTATTTAAAAAAGTTATACTGAAATCAGACCAAAACTGTAGGAGAAGTAGCATTTAAAATGTACTAGTATTTAAAAAAAATATTTTTGCAACCACGGCAACACCGTTCATTGAAATCAAATCCGATACACAGAATTATGTGTATTAATGTAGTCAACTGTTGTGTCAAATTGTATTTAGATCAGACGAAAACTGTAGGAGGAGTAGCATTTTTAAAAATTGTTAGCAGACGACAGACGAGACGGTAAGACAGACAGACAAACAGTGTCTGACTAGTAGAGCCAAAAAACGATGTAAAAATCAACATGAAATTAATCCCGCAATATCGAATGTCAACTCATTAAACTGTGAGATGTTTGTTCAATGAATAAACTTTATAATCATGTGCCCTTCTTACATTCCTGTTTTATCTAGTAAATTAAAACACAATCTGCTAAGTATCATTATTGATGATCACCACGTGCCCGTCTTCATTTTACCGAAAATATAAAGGGAGACAACTCAAACCACCATGATCTTGGCACTATTATAGTATGGTAAAAAGCCACGTTTTTAAGGAATACAATCAAAACAGAAGAAAGCTTAAGGGTCAACGACTTCGAAAAACGGGTATTATTTGAATATTTGTAATAATAAAATCATTTACAGAAATTATGCGTCTTGAAAAAGAAACAATGTAATTGACAATGTTCGAATATCTTATGCATTAATAAACTTTAACGTGCTTGATCATACTAACTGATGATCAATTTAAAAGTGCTAAAAAATACCATAATCTATAGGTACTAAGTTCTTTGACAATTATAGCCGATGCTCTCATACGTACGATGTTGAAAATTTAAGCCAGGCGTAATTTTCTTTTTACTTCAGAGAAAATTTACGTGTTTAAATTTTATGGATTTACAAAACTCGTTATTTTAAAGTAATAGAAATTAGCAGCACGTAAAAATACCCGATCTCCGGTATACTTTATTTACTGGATTTATTCGGAAACCAGAAAAAATCCTCTTTAAGAAAAATTCTTGACAGTAAATTTAAATATCTACATTTAAGTTACAAACACATAAATCACATTTCAACTAGCCATGTTTCAATGTCTTTTGGATGAAAATGAAATTTCCTCACCCCACCTTTGACAAATGAAATCAAAATTTGCACACATTTTTAAAATCTTATAATAATATAAAAGCTTTTTAAAAATATTTTTTTTCAAATGACAGAATCACAGATTCTGACCATGACAATAATCCAATAAATATAAATATTATATGTAACTAAGAGAGATAAGGTACTAACGTAGAATATTAATTTTTTTTATATTAAAGAATCAAACATACCGGAGAAGGTCAATATCTAACAAGAATAAAACGTTTTTTTTTTATGTTGTTTTTGATTTACAAATTAAAAAAAAAATTACATATCTTTTGCTTTAACTTGTTCTCTTAATGTACTTATTTCAATAAGCATATAGATGAAAGGATGATTAGGTCGAAAAAACGTTGACTGATTATCTGGAAAGGAAGTTGCTTAATCTTTATTGTGAGGGTCGTTCCAAAAATAATGTCATGACTGCTTTAAAATCTTTAATAATCAAAGTTCCCATTATAACTTCAATTTTATGCTTATACATATATCTCTATCCAATTTGCTTTTTACCCAACAATTTAATTTTTAGGTCACCTGGGTAAACTCAGGTGACCTATTTCTATCTGTTTTCGTCCGTCGTCGTCCGTCGTTCTTCGTGCGTTAACATTTAAACATTTTCAGCTTCTTCTCTAAAATCGCTGAACCAATTTCAACCAATTTTGGCATAAAGCATCTATGGGTGAAGGGGAACAAAAATTGAGAATTTCGTGGTCCCTGCCCCCCTGGGGTCTGGTGGGTGGGGCAAAAACCAATAAAATTAGTGCAATCTTTAAAAATCTTCTTCTTTACTCCCGGACATCAAGCAGTCAAACTGTTGGTATCATTGTAATGAGCATTGAGTCCCTTACCAAAATTGTGAAATTCATGGCCCCTGGGTCAGGGGTTCTGGTGTTAGGGCGGGGCTCTATTGATTTTATAGTGAAAATGCATTATTTCTTTGAAAATCTTCTTCCCTGCTCCTGGGTATTAAATAAACTAATTAAGTTTATAGTTATAATAAGCAAGAGTGCCTCTACCAAAATTGTGAATTGTATGGCCCCAGGGTCAGGGGTTATGGTGTTAGGGCGGGGTTCTATTGATTATATAGTGAAAATGCATTATTTCTTTGAAAATCTTCTTCTGTGTTCCTGAGTATTAAAAAAACTAATCAAGTACATAATTATGATGAGCAAGAGTGTCTCTACATAAATTGTGAATCTTATTGCCCCAGGGTCAGGGATTATGGTGTTAGGGTTTCGCTCTATTGATTTTATAGTGAAAGTGCATTAAATCTTTGAAAATCTTCTTCTCTGCTCCTAGGTATTAAATAAACTAATGAAGTACATAGTTATGATGAGCAAGAGTGCCTCTACCAAAATTGTGAATTTTTTGGCCCCAGGGTCAGGGGTTATGGTGTTAGGGCGGGGCTTTATTGATTATATAGTGAAAATGCATTAAATCTTTGAAAATCTTCTTCTCTGCTTCTGTGTATTTAATAAACTAATTAAGGACATAGTTATGATGAGCAAGAGTGTCTCTACATAAATTGTGAATGTTATTGCCCCAGGGTCAGGGGTTAGGGTGTTAGGGCGGGGCTCTATTGATTATATAGTGAACATGCATTACATCTATGAAAATCTTTTTCTCTACTTCTGGGTAATAAGCAGATGAACTATTTACATATTTATGATGGGCTCTTCTCTCAGAATTGTGAATTTCAAGGCCCCTGGGTCTGGGATACCAATTTTTTTTTTGGGGGGGGGGGGGCTCTACTTATATACTGAAAATGAATTGTTTGAAATATGCTCCTTGGAATTAATCAAACATTTTTGATAAGCGAGTGTGCCTTTTCAAAAATTGTGCAATGTGTAAACCTAGGGTCAGGGGTTTATGTGTGGTAGGAGCACTCCCGATTATCGCTGAATATTACTGATTAGTTGACATACATTTTTGTCTTTACCCTGCTTATGGGTATTAAGTAAACAAACCAAACAATTGCGAAGTGTATAGTTATGATTAGCATTGGTGCCTCTTTCAAAATCATGAATGCAATAGCATCTAGCTTAAAACATGAACCAAATTCAATCATTTGAAAGTTGTTGCATGATGCTCAGTTGACCTATAAGGCCCGTGGGCCTCTTGTCTATATATGCAACATCTCATTTAATATTAAAATTAACACTAATGTTGGGTATCATCTGCATCTGCACGACAAAAATGTACAGAAGTTGTTATGAAGATTCTTCTTAACACTTATTTTGAATTTGGTGATATGTAAGATTCACATAATCAATGATTTTATGAATAACATTTGGACAGTATTAATATGAATTTCATGCTACAACTAAAAAGAATACAGTTAAGAACAAAGACAGCAGAGAAGAGGATAAAAAAGCATGTGATGAGATATAAAATCTGTTAATAGCTGATTTTAAGGGGAGACAGGGCACATATAGAATGACTTAAAAGACATATTACGTCATAATCGGTGATGATATACATATGTTAAACGTTGTTAAAATCAACAGTTCTTGTGTCATTTTATTCTAAATTCGAAAATTGTTTTTTAACATTTAATTCTAAAAATTATTATCCATATCTTTTTTAATGATCTTGCCATCATTTAGATATTGTGAAAGTGCTCAATCTACACATTCATTTCTCCTTACCCTGCAGTTTGACGTCAGTGACGTCATAAAGTAGTTTTTGAATTTTCAGTGCAGCGAGATCAAGTACACACACCCTTCATGATCAGTTTTATTTCATAATAAACAGGTCAAAGTCAATGTATCGTGATAAATTTCTGAAGCAGATTTTTTTAAAATTGATATTTTTTCGTGTTTAGTAGCAGAGATTCTCTCTATTTAGATAAATTTGAATGTTTATGTTTTCGTGGGACGTCACAATTGATTTTCCGCACTCGGAAAATACAAACGTGAAGCGTTTTTATCATGCTTACGTCTAATTCAACGATTTCCTGTGCGATATTGAGGTAAGCTTCACCCTGTGATATTTATGCAGTTAATAATTACGATGAAGGTTTGACATTCAATCGTAAATTAAGAAATATTTATTGACAGGATTTTTTCCGAATGAGGTTTTTGTCGTTGAAGCTGACTTGAAAAACGCAGAAATTATCCCACACAAATACTTCATAAAATTAAAGCATTTGCTTTCAGTTAATTTACTATGAATATTCTGAAATATTTGAGTATATAACATTTTTGAATAAGTTTTCCTATTATATCACAAATGTAATAAGTTTTGCTATAAACCCTGAAAAATGTCGAATCACACCGGAAACAGTTATGTCCGGCCGGAAACAGTTATGTCAACCCTCGACGGAAACAGTTATGTCACTAATTCGATCACGTTCACGTGTTTTTACGTTACGCATTTTAGCTCGGGTTCGAGATGTTATGACGTCGGTTGCTAAGCAAATGTAAACAACGGAGCGTTATTCTTAATGTCAAGAAGGCATTTTTGGATTATTTGTGTACATTTTAACAATTTTGAATGATTTTGAATTTTCCTTTAATTTTAAAAATGTCATATAACATATACCACATGGCTTCTCGGGTGACTATACCAGAATATTTGCCCCTCGGTGACAGGAAAGCCCTGGAGTGTTATGTCACCCTCTGCCTTCGGCATCGGGTGACATAACACTCCAGGGCTTTCCTGTCACCTCGGGGCAAATATTCTGGTATGTCACCCTCGAAGCCATGTGATATATGTATAATATGGTGTTGTCTATAATATTTATCGTTTGCGCGTAAAAATTCGCATGATGGACTCCGTTATGGGCTAGTAAACATGAAGTATCTAAACTCCATACAAACTCTACACAGGGCGGTATTTGTAGGGCGATATCTTTTAAATAAGTCAAGAAATCCCATTACGGGACCGTTTTAAAAAGTAAGTATATATTAAATTAGTAATATAAATAATACGAAAAAAAAATCATTGACAGGATTTTTTTTCAGCTAAAGATCCTGTTCCTCCTTTAATCAATTAAATGTTATGCGGAAGACTTAGAAGTCATTGACGTCATAACAAAGTCTGCAATATTGTTGATAGACGTAACCTACGATTCTGTTTACAATGTATCTTAATGTTTTAAAAATAGCCTATATACTCGAATGAAATTTATTTATTGGAAAATTATTTCTTTAACAAAAGAATCAAAATACTCCAGAAGATCATGGTGATACGAGGATGAAACTTTATTCTTTTAGATTGTTTTTTATTTAATTAAAAAAAATCCAATATGATCTATCTTTCGTTTGAGCTTATTATGTAAATGTACATAATTCAATATTAAAATAAACACAATGTTGGGTCTTGTCCTTCTCATTATTATTTATTTGAATTTGGTGATACATGTACGTAAGATTTACACAAAAAAGAATAAATAAGATTTGGACAGAGTTAATATAAATTTAAGGTAAAGATCCATACCACGTAAAATAACGTTATGTGACGTTATTCTCGTTTGTGACGTTATTACGTCAAACGCGCCCGACGCTTATTCTATCAAAAATGCCTGACGTCGATTTCACTAACCGTAAAAAAAGGTACATTAATTTCCAAATAAAAGGCATAAATATACGATGTTCAGTTATTTTCCGGGATGCATGATCGAAGGAGAGTTTAAATTTAGATGATTCGTCAAACCGAAAGTACAACAAAGATGGCATGGAAGATTCATTGTCTCGAGTACAAGATAACTAAAAGACTTCGACAATCGGGTCGTTTTTTGTCTCTGTAAGTTGAAGAAATACGGAGTAACAAATAAATGGTTCTCTTGTCGAAAGTCATTATCGTTTGCTTACATGTTTGTACATAGGCCTAGCATGCCTAGTACATAACCATTTTCGAACCATGTACTGCTCAAGTATTCAGGTACCTAACTACTTTGCTTCAATATTCCGATTTTTAAAAGTCGTTTTTCTCTTCTCGATTGTTTGAATTAAAATATCGTCCTCTGGGGATTGACTCGGGATTTTGAAAAAAAATTTGGAAAACTTTTTTTACAACGTATATACTGTATCATACATAAAACAGTTACTGCACAAATATAAATGTTCTGTTATTTGGTATATCCTTGCACTGAAACATAAAATAATTATTGATAAAAAACAAACAAACAGAATATTTCATTTAATTATATTTACATATCCAATGTCTTTGTCCGAGATAAAATTACCAATTGTAAATGTAATTGATTTCCTCATGAATGTTTTGGCGCGGTTCCAAAAAAACCACGTGCAGGGCGGGATAACACCTAGAGAGAAGCAGGATTGGAGCCCGTGGATTGGCGGAATCAAAGCATGTAAATATAAGGAATAACTGTCTTATTTTTCGAATTCATGAAGATGATCAATGGATTGGCTTGTGTGATAATTTTATGCATAAACGCCTTCGGCGTTTATGCAAATTATCACACAAGCCAATCCATTGATCACTTCATGAATTCGAAAAATAAGACAGTTATTCCTT